>LR738714.1:366751527-366892015 GCA_902687465.1 Secale cereale | reverse complement strand
AGGAGAGGAAGTGCGGCGGCGAGAAGGGGGAGGACTGTCGATGGATGGGTGCCTCATCGGCGCGGCCAGGGGCGCCTTTTATAGCGGCTCGGGGGCGGCCGCGTGCGAACGCGTGATGGGAGGCGGGGCGGCGTCGCCGCACTGCGCCGCCCGTGAATCAATGTCAGGCTGACCGGCGGCAGCCTTGGCATTGATTCCCCGTGAGAAAACCGAGACGATGAAGAAAACGAGGCGTCGTCTCGCTGACTCGTCGGTCCCGCCACTCTTTCACGCCAAAACATTCGCGCCGACGCCCCCGGGCGCCCCCAGCGTGCCGGGTTCGACCTGGGTTCGCCGACGCCAGTTTCGGCCCAATCCGACGAAAAACAGGCTCATGGGGATGCGACTGGACCGATTTTTCGACGCCGGCGCTCAAAAAAAGTCTTGCAGGGCCTGTTACGGGCCGCTCGATCTAAATGACATACGTCGACCCTCTTTTTTCAGAAAACAACCCGCAGCCGCCAAGTCGGCCGTGTGAATATTGCAAAAACATCCTTCCTCTCAAGCCGAGGGCAGCTCCCCAATTCCCGATCTCGCTAAATCTCTTCCTCTCTCCTATCGCCAATCCCAGCGGCAGCCACGATGGGGACGACAGCCGGCGACGAATACAAGTGATCAGTGATAGGCCGTGTGGGTGGCCGTCTCAATGGCAATCTGCGACGGCAGCCTGGGACGGAGATCCATATCGGTGGTCATCGCATTAGTAGCCTGCGACGGAGCATACGATGAGGAGCACGCGGGGAGGAGCCTGCAATGGAGATCCGTGTAGGCGGCGGTTGCATCCCGACGGCTACGGCATCTGGTGGAGACATCACAAGGCAACCACCACAGTACGATTACGGCGGCGACCACGACACTAGTAGATGACTGCTACTATGGCCACGTAGCTACTACGTACTCCCTCTGTTCCAAATTACTCGTCGTGGTTTTAGTTCAAATTTGAACTAAAACCAGGACGAGTAATTTGGAACGGAGGGAGTACCTTTTAGATGAACTCCCCTTGCGAATTGAAATAGCAATGAATCTTTCTGGATATGTCAATTGAAGATCAGGACTGAAGTAATATGTGTTGCTGAATGTAAAATTCAGAAAACGTGAATTTCAGTTATGTGAAATTTGTTTTTCAAAGTTGGGAGAGAGAGCAATGCGTTAGTTGCCTGGGCAATAACTCACACAAAAAATGGATCTTGACTAGAACTCACAAGAAAAATGGAACTTGGCTAGTCCTACAACCCAAGTTCATTGATCATGTGACTGAAAATAACAATGTAAACTCCAATGCTATGGTTGAATGGTAACTCTCAGTTTCCTCGCAAGAAAATAGTGCTTTACAACAATTTGTAAATTTGTAAGCTGAGTTTGATGTCATTGTTGAACTTGTTGTGAATTTGTAAGCTGAGTTTCATGTAACTGCGAATGCGATTGTTGAGGTTGCTGTGAATTTATAAGCTGAGTTGTTCCTTGGGTACACAACTCTCGTATGTTGCGAACACGCTTTTACACCTGGACCTGGATCTGGTATACATGCTAATTCTTTCTCCTCCGTTCATTTGAGTTTGCAAGCTACTGCCCGATTCTCTAGCCGGCCGCACATGTATTACACGCACACAGATACTCCATGTGTTGTTACTTATTTTTACGTATTAACTGAAACTCCATGTGTTGTTCTGAAGTACAGTTCATGTTCAGTAGTGGTGGGGCTTTGGACAGCCATGACAGGGCATGTGAGTTTGCAGACAGGTATATGCGGAGGCAAACGCAGGGTCGCCTCGTGATTTATGGCGGAAGAAGGGTGAGCAGAGTTTGCTGACAGGTATATGCGGAGGCAAAGGCAGGGTCGCCTCGTGATTTATGGCAGAAGGAGGGTGAGCAGGTTCATCGATTGCCGTCGAAGCAAATTCACGCGTCCCAAGCAGCAGTAGCACCGTGCTGATCGGTTACAGTGTATCACGCGAGAAGGATTCATCTGAAATTCGTCCCAGGCTGATCGGTTGCCCCACACGGCGTATCACTGGTATGCGTGGCCGGCTGCCGCTCCCGTTGGGGCTGCCGCTGGGATTGGCGATAGGAGGATGTAACGCTCCGGACACATCCGCCGGTGGTCGTTACTCCTGGCGGGATCTAGACTGGCCTCACATATCAATACTAGTCTTTTCTGCGCACTTTGTCCTCACTCATGCGCACCCGGGAGCAACTTCCCGGTCGGTCACCCATCCTGAAACTACTCCAAGCTGAGCACGCATAACTTTGGAGTTCTTTCCGAATGGGCTCCCGGAAAAAAAGGAATTCCTTATTGATATGAGTAGTCTATCATCCCTAATAAGCCAGGCTATCACATACACCCACACTCAGAGGAACCGACGTCCTCGTCGGGCCATAGGAACGTTCCCTGTTGGCACAACCGTCTGTGCTTCCAGGACAACACATGTGCCATGCCGTGTGCCACGACGGGTCACAAACGTCATGCACAACATGACTGCAAACTGTCCGCAAACATCCGTGTAACCGCGAGGGTCGGCTCTGATACCAACTTGTAACGCTCCGGACACACCCGCCGGTGGTCGTTACTCCTGGCGGGATCTAGACTGACCTCACATATCAATACTAGTCTTTTCTGCGCACTTTGTCCTCACTCATGCGCACCCGGGAGCAACTTCCCGGTCGGTCACCCATCCTGAAACTACTCCAAGCTGAGCACGCTTAACTTTGGAGTTCTTTCCGAATGGGCTCCCGGAAAAAAAGGAATTCCTTATTGATATGAGTAGTCTATCATCCCTAATAAGCCAGGCTATCACAGAGGAAGAGATTTAGCCAGATCAGGAATTGGGGAGCTGCCCTCGGCTCGGGAGGAAGGATGTTTTTGCAATACTAGCAAAAGAGCCCGTGCTTTGTAACGGGAGAGAAAATAACACACGCTTTTAGCTCAATAACCATGAACGTGTTTGGTTACATTATCGATCCAGCCTGGCCTGGCGAGCCTGGCTCTATTGAGTCTGGTTGAGGGGATGCAGGCCAGAAAACATCAGATGCACATAGTTTGGTTGCCTGCATGTCCCTAGTTGCATGAGACAACCATTTTCGACCCGACGTTTAGTTGCCCGCGTTGCATTAGGCGCACATATGACATGGTGTTTGGTTGTAATCTGCATAAGGTGTTGTCACCACTTCAAACTAGTGGTGAGCTTACCACACCGAATCTGAACATGTAGCGCCATCTACTTAAACAAATGATAGTTCATCCTAACTAGTATCAAATGACAGTTCAAATTATTAAGAGCCATTGGCTAAATAAGAGATAGTTCATCGATGTTGCTGCTACCAGATCTTCCTCTTCCTGTCCTCTTCTTCTGCTTTCTTCTTCTGCTACTGCTCCTGCTACTGCTTCTGCTATTGCTGCTGCTTTTTGTTCTTCTTCCATCTTCAAATCCTGCACTGACCTCTGTTAAGTCACATCGCCTCTGCCCACTCCAACCTTTTGTTCTTCCAAGCATCATTGTCAAATGCCTCCACACCATGCCCAGAGCTAACAACATCGTCAGGCTCGACATCTTCCTGTTCAGGCACGTGTTCTGTAACACCCAAGATGCGATTCTATCCCGATCACGCGATACACTCGTGATTGGGACACAACCGCATTTCGGGCGCTTAGCAAGCTGGATATCATTACATCGTACCATTCCATAAATACATGGGGATACATACAAGTCATACAAGTCACATGAATACCACATCACCATATACAAGACATCCGACTACGGATGCAAACATGAAAAGCACAACGACATCCATCCTGCTATCCCAGGCTGCCGACCAGGAACCTAACCCAAGACTGACGAGGAAGAAGAACTCCAACACAAAATAACATCGCTCTCGTGTCAAGTCACTGGAAACCTGCACCTGCAACTGTTGTTGTAGTATCTATGAGCCACGAGGACTCAGCAATCCCATACCCATGGGTATCAAGACTAGCAAAGCTTAAAGGGTAGGGAGAGGTAAAGTGATGAGGTTGCAGCATCGGCTAAGCATTATATGGTGGCTAACTTACGAGTACAGGAATAAGATGAGCATCTACGCAAACGGTCGCAAACTAGTAAATACCACTAAGGGGTCCTATCTACTTACGTCCAAACATAACCCCACAGTGTTCTCTTCTCAACATGAAAAGAGACGGTCACGGTTACTCACGTGGTTGGTGTATTTTATTTCGGATCATGTTTCAAGTTCTCTACAACCGGATATTAACAAATTCCAATCTGCCACATAACCGCGGGCACGGCTTTCGAAAGATCATAACCCTGCACGTGTGTCCCAACTTAGCCCATAACAAGCTCTCACGATCAGCAGAGGTAAAAACCCCTTATCTCAGGGAAGGACCGAGCGTCCTCGGAATCCCGATGCACAAGTTCATCGAAGAAAGGAAAACTAGCCGAAGGAGATCTCCCGGTGAGTCGAAACCCGTGTCCAGAGCTGCGCGCTCTCCATCTACGGGCTCATCCATCTATGCGAAGTGGACGATAGCCAGTCACTCGAGTTGCCCCGAGGTGGCACCGCCGACTGCTAGGTAGGTGGGCCAACACTCAAGTCGAGCACTGGCCCCGGGGGGGGGGGTTGAATTAATAAATCCTTGGGTTAATTACTCCCTCGGCAAGTTTTAGTTATTAGGCAAATGGTAAAACCAATGTTTGATCTCCTCGGGAAAGCTTTACTTTAAGCGAAGAAGCAAGGGGGTCCCATAACCCCAACCGTGAAAGGAACGCAAAATCAATGAACATAACACCGGTTTATCGGTTCTTAAGGCGGCATGAGTGGAACAAAACACCGAGCAAAAGGCCAAGCCTTCCACCCATTGCCATGTATATAGGTGCATTCATTTAATATAAGATATATTGTGATATTCCAACAGTCCAAGTTCCGACATGGAGCAATCTTCATCTTCACCTGCAACTAACAACGCTATAAGAGGGGCTGAGCAAGCGGTAACATAGCCATACAACGGTTTGCTGGGATGGTGTCAAATGTTAGAGGGTGTTTCATGGCAACAATGAGAGGCTGACAACAAATAGATAGGTAGCGCGCCATATAGCGATAGCATCGAGACAACTAGCATGGCAATGATAGTAATGAGATCCAAGGTGATGGTCATCTTGCTTGAGATCCCGCAAGGAAGAAGAACGAGTCCATGAAGAAGAAGAAGCCACGAAGACGAACAAGCGTAGACGAACCAATCCTCACAACTCCGGAACAAAACCGAAGCTAACGAGAGAAGCAAACTGGAAAGAAGCAAACAACATGGTAAACACACATATCATAACCTTGGCATGATGCACACAAAAGTATGATGCATGTACGGTTTAATGATTCATGGCATGGCAAAGTGCACAAACAAAACTACAAGTTAAGTGGAGCTCAATATGCAACGAGTTGCATATCGACGAAACACCACATTCTATTATTTAGTTTGATCTCGTTTATATACTAGATAAGATTTAAAGGTTGGTTAACATGGCAAGAGGTGAAGCATAATAAAACTACACTACCTAAACAATTTAAAAGAGGTCGGAAATAACAACAACAATTCTAGAAAATCCCCGCATGTCATTTAGCAATTTTAATGCAAAGAACAATTTTAACCATTTAAATGTTGTTAACATGATGTGGATGACATATTCAAGTTTCATGCATTTTTTATTAGAAGTTGACATGAGCATTTGTCATCGTGGTAGAAAGAAAGGGGTGCCACGGCGGCGAATCTGAAAATGAAGCCGCAACAACATTTCGGTTCCGACAACTCGTCGAGATGTCGGTGCAAAAGAAGGGTGGCCTGAGCGGGTCATGCAAGGATATGGGTGATACGTCTCCGTCGTATCTACAATTTTTGATTGTTCCATGCCAATATTCTACAACTTTCATATACTTTTGGCAAATTTTTATACTATTTTTTGGGACTAACGTATTGATCCAGTGCCCAGTGCCAGTTCCTGTTTGTTGCATATTTTTTGTTTCGCAGAATATCCATATCAAACGGAGTCCAAACGGAATAAAAATGGACGGAGATTTTTGTTGGAATATATGTGATTTTTGGGAAGCGGAACCAACGTGAGACGATGCCCGAGTGGCCCATGAGGGTGAGGGGCGCGCCCGAGGGGGCAGGCGCGCCCTGGGCCCTCGTGGCCACTACGTAAGGAAGTTGATGCCTTTCTTTCACCGCAAGAAAGGTAATATCCGGATAAAAATAGTGTCCAAAAATTATCCCAATCGAAGTTACGGATCTCCGAGAATTTAAGAAACGGTGAAGGGCCAGAATCTGAGAACGGAGAAACAGAGAGAGACAGAGAGACAGATCCAATCTCGGAGGGGCTCTCGCCCCTCCCACGCCATGGAGACCATGGAACAGAGGGGAAACCCTTCTCCCGTCTAGGGAGAAGGTCAAGGAAGAAGAAGAAGGAGGGGGGCTCTCTCCCCCTCGCTTCCGGTGGCACCGGTGTGCCGCCGGGGCCATCATCGTCACCGCAATCTACACCAACAACTTCACCGCCGTCATCACCAACTCTTCCCCCCTCTATGCAGCGGTGTAATCCCTCTTCTACCCGCTGTAATCTCTACTTAAACATGGTGCTTAACGCTATATATTATTTCCCAATGATGTATGGCTATCCTATGATGTTTGAGTAGACCCGTTTTGTCCTATGGGTTAATTGATGATCGTGATTGGTTTGAGTTGCATGTTTTATTATTGGTGCTGTCATATGGTGCTCTCCATGTCGCGCAAGCGTGAGGGATCCCCGCTGTAGGGTTTGCAATATGTTCATGATTTGCTTATGGTGGGTGGCGTGAGTGACAGAAGCACATACACGAGTAAGTAGGTTGTTTGCGTATGGGAATAAAGAGGACTTGATACTTTAATGCTATGGTTGGGTTTTACCTTAATGATCTTTAGTAGTTGCGTATGCTTGCTAGAGTTCCAATCATAAGTGCATATGATTCAAGAAGAGAAAGTATGTTAGCTTATGCCTCTCCCTCAAATAAAATTGCAATAGTGATTATCGGTCTAGTTATCGATTGCCTAGGGACAAATAACTATTTCATGACAAAAAGCTCTCTACTAAAACTAATTTAGTTGTGTCTTTATCTTAACAGCCCCTAGTTTTATTAATGTGCTCTTTATATTCTTGCAAACCTATCCCACAAAAACCACAAAGTACTTCTAGTTTCATACTTGTTCTAGGTAAAGTAAACGTGAAGTGTGCGTAGAGTTGCATAGGTGGTGGATAGAACTTGAGGGAATATTTGTTCTGCCTTTAGCTCCTCGTTGGGTTTGACACTCTTACTTATCGAATGAGGCTACAACTGATCCCCTACACTTGTGGGTTATCAAGACCTTTTTCTGGCGCCGTTGCCGGGAAGCAATTGTGTGGGGTGAATATTCTCGTGTGTGCTTGTTTGCTTTATCACTAAGTAGTTTTTATTTGCTATTCTAAGTTGTTCTCTATCTTTAGTTATGGATATGGAACACGAAATACCAAAAACATTAGGTGTACTTGCTACTCATGCAGATGGGTAACCTCCTAAAACCCTCGATGCTCATTATGCGAAGATATTATGTACTACTTTGATAATCCTGAGAAAACCCCATTCAACTATATAATGGGAGTAACGTTGGATCAACGTGAATACTTTAGGGATTATCGCTTGACACAAAAAGGGAAACTATTATGGGATCAAATTTATATGTTGCGTTGGTTTGCTCGGCAACTATGCTTGGGCTATGATTATACTTGTTGCTCTAGGATGAAGGCTCCACACCTTCCCTTTACATACAAATTTAATGATAATGAAACCTTACCTTCTTCTGCGAATGCTATATATGATTATTACGATGTGGAACAAATAGAAGAATTCGTTGCTTTTAAGGGTGCTTATGAAATTGGATCTCTGTTTAAAAAGTATGATGCTTTTGATGATGATGTTTATAGGCATGAAAATCTTGCTATATTGAAATATTTCTATTTAAATTATGAATATAACTCCAATATTGATGTGTTTATTGAGAAAGTCTCCGCTGTCCAAGAAGAGACTAATATTTTGCAGGAAACTATGGAAGAAGAAACTGATGACATTGTGAGCTCATTAGATGAAAAAGATGACGAGGAAAGCGAAGAACAAAAGGAGGAAGAGCGGATTAGTTACCCCTGCCCACCTTCTAATGAGAGTAAATCTTCAACTCATACATTGTTTAATTTCCCTTCATGCTTACCGAAGGATGATTGCTATGATGATTGCCATGATCCCTTTGATTCGTTTGAAATATCCCTTTTTGATGATGCTTGCTATGCTTGTGGCCAAGATGCCAATATGAATTATTCCTATGGAGATGAACTTGCTATAGTTCCTTATGTTAAACATGAGATAGTTGCTATTGCACCCACACATGATAGTCCTATTATCTTTTTGAATTATCCAAACTACACTATATTGGAGAAGTTTGCACTTATTAAGGATTATATTGATGGGTTGCCTTTTTCCGTTGCACATGATGATTTTGATGAATATAATATGCATGTGCTTGCTGCTCCTACTTGCAATTATTATGAGAGAGGAACTACATCTCCGCCTCTATGTTTCCAACACGATAAAATTGCAAGAAACTGCTTATACTATGCATTGGCCTTTACTTGATGTGCATGAATTGTTCTTGTATGACATGCCTATGCATAGGAAGAGAGTTAGACTTCGTTTTTGCATGACACATATCACTTTGTGATCACTACTAAATGCCAAATCATCGCTAATTAAAATTGGCTTTGATATACATTGGGATCCGGGTGGATCCATTACTTGAGCACTATATGCCTAGCTTAATGGCTTTAAAGAAAGCACTGCCAGGGAGACAACCCGGAAGTTTTAGAGGGTCATTTATTTCTGTTGTGTGCTTTTATAAAGTTTAAAAACAAAAAAAAATAAGGAGGTGAACCTAAAACTTTTTCAAAAATAAAAGTGAAAGTAAGAAGGACGAGCACCGTTGAAATGGGGGAGCTCCTTGAACTTTGTTCATGCCCATGGAAACTTTGCAAATCTTGAATTACAGAAACTTTTCAACAAAAATAATTATCCCCTTGTACAATTCCATTGTATTATAAAAACAATGTGCCAAGAGTTTCCTTTAGGATGATTAAACTGCTTGTTGGTTTGTGCGATGCAAAAACAGAAACTTTGGTTGTAGTGCATGATTTTACATTTTTTACTGTAACGTCGAAAGGATCTGAAACGTTTTGCAAAGTCTTGCTATACAAATTGCTGATTTTTCCTAATTTTTCCAGAATTTGTAGAGTTACAGAAGTATGGTTAATGTTCAGATTACTACGGACTGTCCCGTTTTCACAGATTGTTGTTATAGCTTCATTATTTGCATATGTTTGAATTCTTATTGAAGCCTCCTTGACTTGGGGCCGTAGAATTGTGATAGCATACAGTGGGTAATGTTTGTTTATAATTATACAATATTGTTAGAGCAGTACATGATGGGATTTTATTGATCATATGCACTAACCCCGCCACTAAAAGTTCGGTTAAGTTTTGTGTGGATGAAGTGTTTGAAGATCGAGGAGGTCTCGATATGAGGAGAAGGAGGAGAGGCAAGAGCTCAAGCTTGGGGGTGCCCGAGGCACCCCAAGTAAATATTCAAGGAGACTCAAGCGTCTAAGCTTGGGGATGCCCCGGAAGGCATCCCATCTTTCTTCAACAAGTATCAGTATGTTTTCGGATTCGTTTCGTTCACATGTTACGCATAAACTCTTGGAGCGTCGTGTAATTTTTATTTTTCCTTTTAATAAATGCACCATGCTGGTATGAGATAGTCCTTGGTTGATTTATAGAATGCTCTTTGCACTTCACTTATATCTTTTGAGTATGACTTTATAGAATGCTTCTTGTGCTTCACTTATATCATTTGAAGTTTGGATTGCCTGTTTCTCCTCACATAGAAAATCGTCATTTGTAGAATGCTCTTTTGCTTCACTTATATTTGTTAGAGTGTGGGAATATCTTTTGTAGAAAGAATTAAAACTCTCTTGCTTCACTCTATTTAGAGAGTTGACAGGAATTGGTCATTCACATGATTATTCATAAAATCCTACATAAACTTGTAGATCGCTGAACATGATATGTTTGATTCCTTGCAATAGTTTTGCGACATAAAGATGGTGATATTAGAGTCATGCTAGTGGGTAGTTGTGGATTGTAGAAATACTTGTGTTGAGGTTTGTGATTCCCGAAGCATGCACGTAAGGTGAACCATTATGTGACGAAGTCGGAGCATGATTTATTTTTTGATTGTCATCCTTTGTGTGGAGGTCGGGATCGCACGATGGTTAACTCATACCAACCCTTCCCCTAGGAGCATGCGTGTAGTACTTTGTTTTGATGGCTAATAATTTTTTGCAATAAGTATGTGAGTTCTTTATGACTAATGTTGAGTCCATGGATTATACGCACTCTCACCCTTCCACCTTTGCTAGCCTCTCTTGTACCGCGCAACTTTCGCCGGTACCATACACCCACCATATACCTTCCTCAAAACAGCCACCACACCTGCCTATCATGGCATTTCCATAGCCATTCCGAGATATATTGCCATGTAACTCCACCGTTCCGTTTATTATGACACGCACCATCATTGTCATATTGCCTTGCATGATCGTAATATAGCTAGCATGATGTTTCCATGGCTTGTCCTTTTTTTGATGTCATTGCTACGCTAGATCATTGCACATCCTGGTACACTGCCGGAGGCATTCACATAGAGTCATATTTTGTTCTAGCTTTGAGTTGTAAGTAAATAAAAGTGTGATGATCTTCATTATTAGAGCATTGTCCCATGTGAGGAAAAAAAAGAGAAAGGCCAAAAAAAGAGATGGCCCCCAAAAAAGAGGGGGGCTAAAAAAAGCCCCTCCGAAAAAATGAGAGAAAAAGAGAGAAGGGAAAATGTTATTATCCTTTTACCACACTTGTGCTTCATCGTAGCACCATGTTCTTCATGATAGAGAGTCTCCTATGTTGTCACTTTCATATACAAGTGGGAATTTTCATTATAGAACTTGGCTTGTATATTCCAATGACGGGCTTCCTAAAATGCCCTAGGTCTTCATGAGCAAGCAAGTTGATGCACACCCACTAGTTTTCTTTTTGAGCTTTCATACACTTATAGCTCTAGTGCATCCGTTACATGGCAATCCCTACTCACTCACATTGATATCGATTGATGGACATCTCCATAGTCCATTGATTTGCCTAGTTGATGTGAGACTTTCTCCCTCCTTTTGTCTATCACCACCTTCTATTCCACTCATAGTGCTATGTCCATGGCTCACGCTCATGTATTGCGTGAAAGTTGAAAAAGTTTGAGAATACTAAAGTATGAAACAATTGCTTGGCTAAAACTAGGGTTGGGCATGATTTAAATACTTTGTGTGGTGAAGATGGAGCATAGCCAGACCATATGATTTTGTAGGGACAACTTTCTTTGGCCATGTTATTTTGAAAAGACATGATTGCTTTATTAGTATGTTTGAAGTATTATTGTCTTAATGTCAAATGATAGACTATTGCTTTGAATCACTCGTGTGTTAATATTCATGCCATGATTAGATTACATGATCAAGATTATGCTAGGTAGCATTCCACATCAAAAATTATCTTTTTTTATCATTTACCTACTCGAGGACAAGCAGGAATTAAGCTTGGGGATGCTGATACGTCTCCGTCGTATCTATAATTTTTGATTGTTTCATGCCAATATCCTACAACTTTCATATACTTTTGCAACTTTTTATACTATTTTTTGGGACTAGCATATTGATCCAGTGCCCAGTGCCAGTTCCTGTTTGTTGCATGTTTTTTGTTTCACAGAATATCCATAGCAAACGGAGTCCAAACGGAATAAAAACGGATGGACATTTTTTTCCGGAATATATGTGAATTTTGGGAAGCGGACCCAACGTGAGACGATGCCCGAGTGGCCCATGAGGGTGAGGGGCACGCCCTGGGCCCTCGTGGCCACTCCGTAAGGCGGTTGATGCGGAGCATCCCACGATCATCCCCATGTTCACTACGGCGAGACCTCAAGTACCCACCATTGGACACAAGGTTAATTCGCTCCTCTCCGGACCTCCACTTTCTACATGCGAGACATGGCTACTACCTCAAATATATGTGCTATGCATGACCAGGAACCAAGAGGGAGGGCATGGAACAACTAGGAGCATTGGACAAGATGGCGAGGACAAGTCCAAGGATCAAACGGAGAAGCTGCTGCGAAAGCTACAGGCTCCGGACGTCCGGCCTCTACCGGACGACCGGCGACTACCAGGCGACCGGACGACCGGAGGCCACCGGACGTCCGTGACTTCGACAACAGAAGGAAAATAGCGGAAGTCCGAAGACTTCCGGACGTCCGGACCCTCGCGAGACACCAGACGTCCGGTAGCCGTCGGACGTCCGGTAGCCGTCGGACGTCCGCTACATGCTGTCTGCGTATAGTTATCGGGCCAGAGGCCCCTGTATCCCTCTCCCTCTTACCCCTTCGTGGCCCTAGACTATATATACTCCTCCACCTCCTCCTAGTGAGGGTTAGCTTAGTGATAGCTCATTTGATACCTAGAGCTTTGCTCATCTAGTGGTTCATCTCCTCGAGAGTGACTGCGGCACCTCTTCGAAGAAGATCCACACGGATTCAAGACCTCCGCTACGGAGAAGATCCCGCGGGATACCCCAAGACCTCCTCACGGAGAAGAACCGGTTACCCTTTGTATCGTCCCTTGTTGATCATGGATGTTTTATCTCTTTGTGTTTCGAGGATCTAGCATATGTGTGACTTGTTCTTGTTGGTTTGAGTGATTCTCTCGTGTTTCCCCTCGTCTTCCCCCTCGTGTTCTTCGTGTTCTTCATGGGATCCCCTCCATTTCGTGAAAGATCGGCCATCTAGGGTTCCACCCTACATCATTATGGTATCAAGAGCCATGGTTTCTCACGAAATTGGAGCCCCCCACCTAGTTTAGTGATCATTATGGTATCATGAGCCACGTTTCTCACGAATTTGGAGTCCCCTCCACCGTTTTCTAGCTTCTTTTGTGTGATTTCGTCCTAAAATTCGAAAATCCCCACCAAAAATAGCCCCAAATTTTTTTGTAATCTGTTGATTTGATGATATTTTGTTGATTTTGCTCCATGGATTTGCTTGGTTTCAAGTGGATCTAGCACTTCCCCAAGTTTCCCCATCTTTCATCCATGAAATCTCATCAATTTTGACCCCAAAATCATCAAATTCCGCCCAAAATCGCGTCCCGGATCTCAAATCTCGCGTTGACCCCGACCCACCGGACGACCGGCATTTTACCGGACGTCCGGACCCTCACGAAGCACCGGACGTCCGGAACTCACCGGACGACCGGAACCACGTATACAGAAGAAAATACCGGATTTCCGGTCTTTTCCGGACGTCCGGTACACCCAGATTTTGACTTCGGCTGATTTTTGTTTTGGTCATAACTAATTCATACGAACTCCGATTTGGACGTTCTTGAGCTCGTTTTGAAGCTCTTGACATTACCCATACCAGAAAAATACTACCATCATCATTTGACTCCATCAAAGTTTGTCAAATTTGGCAAGTTTGTATAGGCCCTCCACCATATCGTCCGCATAGCCACCATAGCTTTCCGCAACCTAACCATTTTGTCCACCATAGCATTTGTGGTTGCTTGAGTAGTGATTTAAGTCTCCTAAGGTGTTTCGGCTACTTAGGGACCGTGACGTCAACTCCGACACCGTGTATAGCCCATCTTTCCACTTCCGCAACCACCACGGCATTGCCGCTACCACCATTTGACATTTATCCTTGAGATTTTGAGTTGTGGTTTTTCCGTGTCCTAAGGTGTTTCGGCTAATTAGGAACGGGTCTACATCAAGAGAACCACCTCTCATCATCGACACAGACGGTAACTTCGACGACATCATTGTATATTCCCTTGCAATTGCATTGTTAACCCCTAGCCCATTTTGCGTCACTTGCCTATCGAGACTAGCCTTTGAGTATTGCCGGCAACGTTACTTGTGCACATTAGTGATCATCAATCCACTCTTCCATTGCATATATACCATATCATATTGGTATCCTCTTATCATCCATTGTGTCACAAGATTGTTCCCGCATATACACAATTGCTATCTTGGTTTGTGCATTTCGCATCGTGGCCATACAAAAAAAAGCTTTTAAGCAAAAAAGAGAAAGACAAAGAAGCTTGTAAGCAAGAGCCATAGCATCATACCACATTGCATATAAGATTGCCATATCCGATCATCTTGTGCTAAAAGCACCGGAACATCATACATATAGCATACTTGGGATAGAAGTCGTTGCATTTTGCTTAGTAGGTTGTGCACAAGTTCGTATCCGCCTATTGTGCAATCGCGCTAGCGTCTCTCTAGTGTTGTGCAACACGAGCATTTTCGTGGATTCCACATTTTGGCTCATTCCTTGGTTGCACGACCCCATCTATCTATCCGTGTGTGTGTTTCCGTGTGCCACCCATATTGCTATTGGTCTACTTGTTTCATTTGCGAATTTGTGAATCTTTTTCAACTTTATTGACTCTTGCTAACATTTCGCATCAAATTTTTGTGCCACTATCCTCACCGAGCTCCACCATAAGCTTTACTTGTGTAGGTGTGAGAAATCGACAAGAATTGGTACCAATTGTGCTATTTCCTTGTTCCACATTTGAGTGATCATTGATCCATCTTCAACATCGGTCAAGGTACATTTGGTATAGTTCTTCTCTTTCTCCCACTCATACTTGCTAGCATCTTGTGATGGATAGGCAAGGCATTTCATCTCCGGTCTTCGACATCGACGGCGCGAACAAGGACATCCACGCGAAAACCATCGGACTACAACGAGAAATGCAAGAGTGCTTGGGAAACATTGCCATCGAACTACGACACTCCGAGACAAGGACAATGGCTTCCTTCGACGACTTGTGCGACTCCTTCAACAAACAAATGGCGGAGCTCCGACACTTGGTGGTCGATTACAAGTCTTCTTCCCCTTCGTCATCCTCTCGGCGGCGAGGTTCAAGTCACAAGTCTTCGGAGCGCAAACATGATGCAAGTGCAAGTTTTCCACGTCCACACCGCCATGGCGACCATCGACATCGTCATGAAGGGCAAGTCACCTCCAAGCATCATGTGCACGACGACGACGAACGACATCTACCAAGAGCTCAAGCACGACAACGACATCATCATCATGAAGATGCTCGACAAGCGCATACCTACAAGTCCGAAGACGCTCTACTTCACGCCAAGCCCAAGCTTCAAGAGCACATAAGAATATCGCGAGACAAGCACACCCAAGAAGGAGCTACGGCTACAACCACCACTTCGGCATCTTCGCCAAGTGCTATCAAGGCATCTTCGCCTTTGGACGTACGGCATCTTCGCCTACTTCCCGTGAGTTCGCCTACATCGACATCTCCAACTACAAGGCGACCACCTACGAGCGAGGGCGACACTTCCATCTTCGGAAGATCCCCACATCAAGACGACGACAAGAAGGTCGAGCATGGGCCATCCCCTTCGACCAAGGCGACGAGCATGAACCTCTTCGACACCATGAAGACGGCGCCCATATTCGACTACTACTCCGGGTCAAGCTACGCGAGCAAGCATGAGACCTTCTCTTTGACCTCGGAGGAGAGTGATGATTTGCCACCTCCTACGGCATTCATCTTTGGAGGCGTTATGGATGAGGAGACGATTGGAGTTGAGCATGGAGACGTTTGCACCTACATCTCTCCGACACCCACATATGATGAGATGCCCCAATTTCCATGTGAGGAGAGCCACCACCACATGAGTGACATGAGTGACTCCACCATATGTGACATTGAGTGCATTTCCTATGAGAGGATGAGTGTGACCACCACTAGCCCCACACATGAGAGCATGCCACACATCCTATGTGAGGTTGAGAGCCATTTGAGTGACTCCACCAACCATACGAGTGAGAGCATCCACGAGGGAGTGAGTGAGCCACAACACTTAGTGAGTGAGGTAGTTGATAGGGCATGTGAGGCCACTATGATTTCTAACGACTTAACCTCTACTCCGAGTGTGTTTTCGTTGGTGCTAGGTCTCCTACATGACGATATGCCTACCCTCGACGAGTTCATCCCTCCAATGGACAAACCGATGGCCATGGTGGAAGAAGATGCACCACCCACATGGTTCCATCACGACGAAGATGAGTACAATTGGATCATGAACACCTCACCTACAACGCATGAGCGATGCTCCAAAGGTAAAATAGGTGAAGGTGATGCTCTTGTCCCACTAGTGGACTATCTTGACAATGATTGCTTGCATGATGTTGACACACCTATTGCCATGCTTCATGCTAGTGCGACTTCATCATGTCTTGACTTACCTATTTATGAGGAATATGATGATGAGCATGTTGAGTTGCCTAGTTGTGATGCTATGCTCCATAGGATCTCATGTGAAAATTCTTTTGGTCACATCATGTTCGACAACCCTCTAAACTTGTCATATGCTATGAGTGAGATTTCTCATATTGTTTCATATCAATCTCAACATAGTAACTATGCATGCCAAATTAAAGTAAATCCTATTTGCACTTGTGGCATAGATGACAAGATGATGGTCATTGGCTTGTGTTTCTCTTGCGATGATATTGCCATGCTTCCTTTACATGTCTTGCGCAATTCATCTACTATGCCATGCCATGATCACGTTGTTCCAAATATGCTTTTCTATGGATGTTGTCAATATACTCCATGTGAACTTTCCAATAATGCTCATGAGGAGACCCCCATAGTTTCCTATACATACTAGGAGATCTTGATGCATTCCATACCTTGCATGATTACCATGATTGTGTGCACCATATGCGTTACATGAATAACAATGCTCTACCTACTTGTCATGATGCATTACACCATGTGAGTCTCCATTATGCCATACATAACAACAAACCTCTCATGATGGATGACATGTTTCTATATCACGCATCTCATTTATTTGAGCATTGGCTATTTTGTGCTAACCAACACATGCACGTGCGCATCATGATGGATGATGTGTACATATACCACGCACATACAATTTTTCCTTTGCCTTTGTCTTGTGTAGGTACTTTTGAAAACTCGTCAACCTCACAATCCCATGAGTTGAAGAAAAGAGCTCTTGAGAGCAACGACGATTTGGGATTCCGTGGAATCTCCTTACCACCATTCTCTTCGCGCAACCACTACGCGCATCTCTTTTACTTGGCTCTCACACGGCTATGGGCTATTTGCCACTTGTCACATTATGCCAATACTATCGTGTTCACTTTGCATGTTATGCCTCTTGCTATGACCTTGCCATGCAATTGTGACCCTGGCTTGCATTTACTCATGATTCACCATTATGCTACTTATATGTGTATTTGCATGCTTGGTGGAGATACTTGTAGCTACAACCATGATTTATTTGTGCGCCACGCTATTGTTGATTCTTGTGTTGGGAGAGTCATGATATCCCATTGCTATTTCCATATGGCCTCTCATCAACACAATGATGCTATTTTGCTCATATCTTGCTTTCATGTTTGTGCTATGCCATGTGCATCACGTATGCTCACTATTTGCACACATGACATGCTTGCCATGATTACCTCTAGTACGTTGCATCTTCGCACTACTACCTTGTTTGACTTGATCACTATGATTGCTTGCTATGTTGCATCACCCATGTTCCACTATTACTTGCTTTCTTGGGTTGATGACATATATGTTCATGCCATTCACATCATTCGCATTGATCATTGTCACTTGTCTCCATTAGTTGCATCCCTCATATTCCCTTGTATTGAGTACAACCATGCTATGCCTACTGATATTGGAGACTTTGACACCTTTCTTGTGATGCATACTTGCTTGATTGAGCCTATTGCATTTGGTTGTTCTCGCATCTTATGCCTACTTACCAACCACCACACCCTTGTACTTTCTTATGATAAGAATGATGCAAGCACTTGTTGGGTATTTTCCCGCACGAATGCTAGGTTTTGCATTACGGCTAACCTCATTTGTTTTTCCGAGTGTTTGTCATGTTCTTTCATTTTGAAGGATTCACAAGGCGGTACCATCACGAGGCATCTTGGGCATGTGAAGGCATACACGTTGCGCGACACCAACATCTTCGCGAGCATACATAAGGTGCATTCCTTCTTTGTGAGCCATCCTCACATATGCATATTGGATGGGCCATACTTTCATTGTTGTTTCCTTCTTGTTGTCTACATGATACATCTACGGGATGGAGGACCGACATTGAAGATGGACCATATGCATGCACCACCGGTCTACCACTCTTGCCACGACATCGAGCATTGGTATATCAAAATTCCTTTGACACATTGCACCAAAATCTTCATATTTCTTGATTGTGTGCTCACATGCCATGCTCCATGGACATATCATTCCCATAACAAATTTGCATCTTGCCCATGGATTGACTCACATTATGATTGCCTTGTTGCATCTTGTATTCCCATGTCATCCATGATATATGAGCTTGTGCATTTCCTTAGCAAATTTGTTGTGATCTTCCTTGATGGCATATTCATACATATTGATCACATTGCCAAACATAAATTGCATGATCACATAGTCATATTGAGCACCCATTGCCATGTTCATGCTCTTGATAAACCATCACACTATGACATCATTTTGCACAATGGCAGTAATTGTAGCTTTGTGCACCATGCCAATTACCATACCTTTGTGTGCACAACAAATGAATTTGCTCACATGAATGCTTTACATGTCATTGTACATCTTTTCGATAAGCATCTTGTGCCTTGCCATGCCCAAATTTGTCACACGGACCCATTCTTACATGATAGACACTTGTGCGCTAACAATTGTATTTCCGAGTATCGTTCGTGTTTGCTCTTCTTGCATGTATGCCACTCCGGCGACAGCTTGGACTACTTGGATTACGCCAAGTCTTCATCTCGGTCCAACTAAAAGTCCATCCACGACAACCGTTTCCATGGTGATGAGGTTTTTGATCCGAGGTCGGATCTTTCCCAAGGGAGGGGAGATGATGCGGAGCATCCCACGATCATCCCCATGTTCACTTCGGCGAGACCTCAAGTACCCACCATTGGACACAAGGTTAATTCGCTCCTCTCCGAACCTCCACTTTCTACATGCGAGACATGGCTACTACCTCAAATATATGTGCTATGCATGACCAAGAACCAAGAGGGAGCCCATGGAACAACTAGGAGCATTGGACAAGATGGCGAGGACAAGTCCGAAGATCAAACGGAGAAGCTGCTGCGAAAGCTACAGGCTCCGGACGTCCGGCCTCTACCGGACGACCGGCGACTCCCAGGCGATCGGACGACCGGAGGCCACCGGACGTCCGTGACTTCGACAACAGAAGGAAAATAGCGGAAGTCCGAAGACTTCCGGACGTCCGGACCCTCGCGAGCCACCGGACGTCCAGTAGCCGTCGGACGTCCGCTACATGCTGTCTGCGTACAGTTATCGGGCCAGAGGCCCCTGTATCCCTCTCCCTCTTACCCCTTCGTGGCCCTAGACTATATATACTCCTCCACCTCCTCCTAGTGAGGGTTAGCTTAGTGATAGCTCATTTGATACCTAGAGCTTTGCTCATCTAGTGGTTCATCTCCTCGAGAGTGACTGCGGCACCTCTTCGGAGAAGATCCACACGGATTCAAGACCTCCGCTACGGAGAAGATCCCGCGGGATACCCCAAGACCTCCTCACGGAGAAGAACCGGTTACCCTTTGTATCGTCCCTTGTTGATCATGGATCTTGTATCTCTTTGTGTTTCGAGGATCTAGCATATGTGTGACTTGTTCTTGTTGGTTTGAGTGATTCTCTCGTGTTTCCCCTCGTGTTACCCCTCGTGTTCTTCGTGTTCTTCATGGGATCCCCTCCATTTCATGAAAGATCGGCCATCTAGGGTTCCACCCTACATCAGCGGTTGATGCCTTTCTTTCGCCGCAAGAAAGCTAATATCCGGATAAAAATCGTGTCCAAAAATCAGCCCAATCGGAGTTACGGATCTCCGGGAATTTAAGAAACGGTGAAGGGCCAGAATCTGAGAACGCAGAAAGAGAGAGAGACAGAGAGACATATCCAATCTCGGAGGGGCTCTCGGCCCTCCCACGCCATGGAGACCATGGACCAGAGGGGAAACCCTTCTCCCATCTAGGGAGAAGGTCAAGGAAGAAGAAGAAGAAGAAGAAGGAGGGCTCTCTCCCCCTCGCTTCCGGTGGCACCGGAGTGCTGCCAGGGCCATCATCGCCACAACAATCTACACCAACAACTTCACCGCCGTCATCACCAACTCTCCCCCCTCTATGCAGCGGTGTAACCCCTCTTCTACCCATTGTAATCTCTACTTAAACATGGTGCTCAATGCTATATATTATTTCCCAATGATGTATGGCTATCCTATGATGTTTGAGTAGATCCGTTTTGTTTCATGGGTTAATTGATGATTGTGATTGGTTTGAGTTGCATGTTTTATTATTGGTGCTGTCCTATGGTGCTCTTCGTGTCGCGCAAGCGTGAGGGATCCCCGCTGTAGGTCTTACAATATGTTCATGATTTACTTATGGTGGGTGGCGTGAGTTACAGAAGCACAGACCCGAGTAAGTAGGTTGTTTGCGTATGGGAATAAAGAGGACTTGATACTTTAATGCTATGGTTGGGTTTTACCTTAATGATCTTTAGTAGTTGCGGATGCTTGCTAGAGTTCCAATCATAAGTGCATATGATCCAAGAAGAGAAAATATGTTAGCTTATGCCTCTCCCTCAAATAAAATTGCAATAGTGATTACCGGTCTAGTTATCGATTGCCTAGGGATAAATAACTTTCTCGTGACAAAAAGCTCTCTAATAAAACTAATTTAGTTGTGTCATTGTCTTAACAGCCCTTAGTTTTATTAACATGCTCTTTATATTCTTGCAAACCTATCCCACAAAACCACAAAGTACTTCTAGTTTCATACTTGTTCTAGGTAATGTAAACGTGAAGCGTGCGTAGAGTTGTATCGGTGGTGGATAGAACTTGAGGGAATATTTGTTCTGCCTTTAGCTCCTCGTTGGGTTCGACACTCTTACTTATCGAAAGAGGCTACAACTGATACCCTACACTTGTGGGTTATCAATGGGGTGATTCGGGGTACCGGGTTCCCATGTGCCGATGGCAGAAAATTTGGGTCGTGCACAAAACAATTCAGATGCGACTCGAGCATGAGTATCTCATACAACATGCATTCATTCACTGGTCGTCATCTCGGCGGTATACCTCCGCTCCAGTTCGACGGAAGAGGTACACGTTTCGATGAGGAAGTAGCCGTTCTCAGACATCGTGGAAGTAGTCGTACTCGCGGTCTTGTTGGGTCCATTCGACGGTAGTCTTACACGTCCGTAGATGTTCATTTTGTTGACGTCGTGGTACTTGGGGTCTTCAGACTTGCCGGTCTTGGTTCTTCCGACGGTAGTGGTACACGGTGAACTCCAAGATGGTCTTGACAATTCCGGACACGACGGTAGAGGTACTTGGCGTCGACGTGGGCTCCAGGTTACTTGTCGGTCCAGCAAGCGGAAATAGTTCGAGGCGGTCACGGTCTCGACAACAAGTCCGGGTGACCCAAAACTCCAGGAGCGGAGGTGCACAGAGGCAGCGAGGTGGGGTCCTAGTGGACGGACGAAGCAGGTGGGAATGACGACTGGCGAGGAAGAGGCTGCAGCGAGCTGGGTAGGGGACGGGTCGACGCGGGCAGCTCCTCAAGCAGAGAAGAAGCCGGCGGTGGCTGGGGCGTCGAGGACCTCAATGCCATGGGGACGAGGTGGTTCGGTTGGTTAGAGAAGGAGGGCACGGTCAGGGAGGCCCTGGTTGTGGTCGCCGGCGTGGCTGGACGGCGCTAATGGAGGTAGGGCCGTGTCGAGGTCAAAGGACCGCAGGGGCGGGCGGAGTAGAGGAGCTCCGGCGAGCTCCTGTAGGATGCATCCACGGCGAGGGGCGGTCTCCGCCGGAGCGTGGAGGGCTCGAGTCCCTGGTGCGGGGTGGAGAGGTCGGCGAGGTAGAAGAAGAAGACCGTGACGATGGGGCGATGGCCCGGCGGTGAGGCTCGATCCGGCCGGAACCGGGGCAGCAGCGCGCGGTGCCGGAGGAGAGGGTCAGGTGAGGAAGCGCGGAAGGAGGTCTGGCGGCGCGGGTGCGCGACGACGGCACGGGCAGGGGAGCGGGAGGCGTGGTGCCCGGATGTGGAGGAGGGCCGACGAGGGGAGGGGCGCGAGAGGCAGGGGATCGAGCGGGGCTTCCCTGCGCGGCGCGCGGTGGAGTGGGGAACGAGAGGGAGAGGTTGATCACGGGGTGGGGATAAGGAGAGGTACAGGAAAGGGTTAGGACGGGGCCAGATGGGCCTAGGCCTTGGGATGGAGATGGGCCGGCCTGGCTGCGTTGCTCTCCTTCCTTTCTCTTTCTTCTTCTTTTGCCAAAACAACATAACTCCGAAGAAAAGAAAGAGAGGGTTCGAGAAAGAGTTCATGCACAGAACAATTTTCCCTGGACTTATTGAAACACATGTGATCCAAGAAAAATAGTTGTGGGCGTGATTGAAAGATGAATTCAAACTTATTTGAATTAATTTCAAATAGTTTGAACTAGGACTAGGTCTTAGAAGTGTCCAAAAATGCTCGGATTTTTTGAGGAACCTCGGTAAAATGGATAAGAATTGTGGACAAGATTTGAAGGTGAAGCTTGAAGCAAAAGAGGCATGTGAATATTTGCAAGTGTGTTTTGGTGATTCCAAATTAATGGAATAATTATTATAGCTCCCTAATAATATTGGGAGGGTATGTTTTAAAGAGAAAACACCATGTGAATTCCCTCTATTTAAAAAGATCAACGATCTATGCAATTTATTTAGTTGAGATTAAAAAAGGGTTGCATGATGACATGATGCAATGCACAAGATGCTATGAAGAAAGCAGTTGACAAACAAACAAATCACACAACGGAACTCCGAATAGCTGGAAGTCTTCTAGAGCATCGGTCTCGGGGTGTCACAACACTCCCCTACTAACAAGATATCTCGCCCCGAGATCTTAGGAATGAGACGGAAGGAAAACATGAAGAACAAAGTTCTTCTTGGGGAAAAGAGTGAAACCAAAGAACCTTGAGAGTTGAATAACTTGAAAGAAAGAATACAACGGAGATGAACAAGATTGAGAAGCTTCATTACAAAGCGGAACAAGGAAGAGTGCGAGATCATAGACGGTTGAAAGAGAATAACCAAGAGCTTAACGATCAAAAAGAATGTAGAACTGCACCGATATGATGAGATAGCCACGGAACAAAATGAAAGAGTTTGGATAGAACACCGGTAGAACATGGAAGGAATAGAATATGAACTTGACAAGATTGAATGATCTCTGACGAGAAACAACACAATGCCTCCGGACGAATTGAAAAGAGTGAAATGAAAGAACGAATAAGAGAGACATAGGGACCACTCCGATTAAGCGGGATAGCCAAGGAATAAGAACCAGAAAATTTGAACAGCACTCCGGTTGAACATGAATGAAATAGAGCATGAACTTGAGAAGGTAGAATAATACTTGACAAAAGGAACAACACCAAGCCTCCGGAAAAAAATGAAAGATTTGAATGGCAAGAACGGAGAAGAAGATGAAAACTTCAACCACAAATGCATTTGAAAAAGCATCTTCAACAGAAAGGCTTGAATGGAGTTGTTGAGAAAATCAATAACAAAAGAATTTAGCTTTACGTGGACTTATTGAAATCATCCAAAACTTGAGGTTAATTTCCGCCACTGCCAACTGATTGAAAAAATATTAGATGAAGGAAGAAATGCAAGACTCCACTGAAAGAATACTGAGAATTATTTGCGCTTCGAGACGCAAGAAGAATAAATCTTGAGCTGATCCACACGAATTTGATGAACACTTGAAGAATGATTTGAATCACAATGAACCACTATGAAGAACTCCGGTCATAAAAAGATGATGATATCGGATGGGAGTATGAAAAGAATAAGAATAAAGCTTTGTGAAGATTTAGATGGAGGTTCCGACGAGATAGCCGAGAAAAGCTTTGAACTCCAAAAAGATTTAACAATTGGGATCAGAATTTATTCAACCTGAACAAACTCCAAAGAAAGGGATTGATCAAGTTGATGAGAAAGAATAAGAATTATGTTCTGCTTGTCCTCCACCAATTAAATTGATGTGAAGCAATGGATTTGCATATAACTTATGCGCGTTGAAAAGGATTAAGGGAAGATATAGCGCAAAACTTGAGAAAGTCTTCATGAAACACCGGTAGGATTGGAAAGAACGAATGAATTGATATGATAACATAGGAAAAGAACTCTTGAGCAAACCATCGTAAGGATTGAAGCCGAGTGAAGAAAAAGAGCGAGCCACCGGGAAGAATTAGGAAACGAATAAAGAACTTGAGGGAGTTTAGATACAAGAGAACGAAGAGATCGTGAGCGGATTAAAGAACACTTGAACGCAGCATCGGAAGAATATGGAGACGAACGAAGAGACATCAATTAAGAATAGTTGGGGGATGAAGTAGAAAACTGAGAACGAACAAATCTTCAGAAATGATGGCCTTCGGAGGATCACAATGGAAAGAATTCATGAAAAGCTCCGGATGGGTAAGGAAAAGAGTTTATGACAAACAGAATTATTCAAGAGGATAACATGAAGCTAGAACCACGAATCCTGACGAGAACGGATAAAGATTTAGAGGGAAACTCTTCTTCGGTCTTCAAATGACGACAAGGAACACAACCAAAATTATTGAGATACTCCGAAAGAATGAAAAGAGGGAAGGTTGAACCAAACATGAAAAGAGTTTGAAAACGAACTTCGGAAGGCACGTGACTGATGGAATTCATACTTATGTCACACTTTGAAAAGAATTTGGGAATACTCCGGAAATATTAGAAGAGTCATGTAAGATCCTGGGAAAAGACCTGTGGGTTATGATCCCACCAAAAAGAAAACACCGTTGAAAGGGATTGAAAAGGAGATGATGCACCGGAATGATTAAAAGACTCGAAGGAGGTGACAACCTCAAATTAATTTCAAGGAAAACACGAATCTCGTGAGATATCTCCGGAACTCTGGAATTATTGAATGGCGAGAGCCGAGCGAGCAATTGGAATCATTTGAGCTGAGGGAAAATAATATGATGAACACCGAATACTTGAATTGAATCCACCAGAAAAGAAAAGAGATGAAGAAGGACGAACTAGACGAGAATTCACCAGTTGAAATAATTGAGGAAATAAAGCAAAGGCTTCACACGAGTAGGACTGATACTCGATTAAGGACTCCGGCTCCGAGAAGAAAAAGGGTGGGCGGGTGGGAAAAAGAAAGGCAACTTCGGAAGGGGAAACAACGTCGGTTGGAAAGAACTGAGGATTGAACTAAAAATAGATGAAGAGGATCGAATGAACTCGAAGAGAAGTGGGCCGGATGACAAGAGCTGGCATCACAACAAACGAAAACTAACTCCGTGATCCTAAAATATTTGAAGGGGAAGAGAAGTAATTCAAAACACCTACGTCAAGATTCCTCACCAGAGCGACGAAGGGGCCGAGGAGTAAAAGAATTCCTACTCTCCGATAAAACAAGACTCGGAAAAAGTTTTTGCTAGACTCGACAACGGCCAAGCTACGATCAATCGAGGGGCTCCTATGGTCGGTCGAGGCTCTGATACCAACTTGTAACACCCAAGATGCGATTCTATCCCGATCACGTGATACACTCGTGATTGCGGCACAACCGCATTTTGGGCGCTTAGCAAGATGGATATCATTACATCGTACCGTTACATACATACACGGGGATACATACAAGTCACATGAATACCACATCACCATATACAAGACATCCGACTACGGATGCAAACATGAAAAGCACAACGACATCCATCCTGCTATCCCAGGCTGCCGACCTGGAACCTAACCCAAGACAAACGAGGAAGAAGAACTCCAACACAAAATAACATCACTCTCGCGTCAAGTCACCAGAAACCTGCACCTGCAACTATTGTTGTAGTATCTGTGAGCCACGAGGACTCAGCAATCCCATAACCAGGGGTATCAAGACTAGCAAAGCTTAAAGGGTAGGGAGAGGTAAAGTGGTGAGGTTGCAACAGTGGCTAAGCATTATATGGTGGCTAACTTACGAGTACAAGAATAAGATGAGCATCTAGGCAAACGGTCGCAAACTAGTAAAGACCACTAAGGGGTCCTATCTACTTACGTCCAAACATAACCCCACCGTGTTCTCTTCTCAACGTGAAAATAAACGGTCAAGGTTACTCACGTGGTTGGTATATTTTATGTCGGATCATGTTTCAAGTTCTCTACAACCGGATATTAACAAATTCGAATCTGCCACGTAACCACGGGCACGGCTTTCGAAAGATCATAACCCTGCAGGGGTGTCCCAACTTAGCCCATAACAAGCTCTCACGATCAGTAGAGGTAAAAACCCCTTATATTAGGGAAGGCCCGAGCGTCCTTGGAATCTCGGTGCACAAGTTCTTCGAAGAAAGGAAAACTAGCTGAAGGAGATCTCCCGGTGAGTCGAAACCCGTGTCCAGAGCCGCGCACTCTCCATCTACGGACTCATCCATCTATGCGAAGTGGACGATAGCCAGTCACTCGAGTTGCCCCGAGGTGGCACCACCGACTGCTAGGTAGGTGGGCCAACACTCAAGTCGAGCACTGGCCCAGGAGGGGGGGGGGTGGTTGAATTAATAAATCCTCGGGTTAATTACTCCCTCGGCAAGTTTTCGTTATTAGGCAAATGGTAAAACCGATGTTGGATCTCCTCGGGAAAGCTTTACTTTAAGCGAAGAAGCAAGGGGTCCCATAAGCCCAACAGTGCAAGGAACGCAAAATCAAGGAACATAACACCGGTTTATCGGTTCTTAAGGCGGCATGAGTGGAACAAAACATCGAGCAAAAGGCCAAGCCTTCCACTCATTGCCATGTATATAGGTGCATTAATTTAATATAAGATATATTGTGATATTCCAACAGTCCAAGTTCCGACATGGAGCAATCTTCATCTTCACCTGCAACTAACAATGCTATAAGAGGGGCTGAGCAAGCGGTAACATAGCCACACAACGGTTTCCGTGGATGGTGTCTAAGGTTAGAGGGTGTTTCATGGCAACAATGAGAGGCTGACACCAAATAGATAGGTAGCGCGGCATATAGCGATAGCATCGTGAAAACTAGGATGGCAATGATAGTAATGAGATCCAAGGTGACGGTCATCTTGCCTGAGATCCCAGGAGGAAGAAGAACGATTCCATGAAGAAGAAGAAGCCACGAAGACGAACAAGCGTAGACGAACAAATCCTCACAACTCCGGAACGAAACCAAAGCTAACGAGAGAAGAAAATTAGAAAGAAGCAAACAACATGGTAAACACACATATCATAACCATGGCATGATGCACAAACAAGTATGATGCATGTCCGATTTAATGATTCATGGCATGGCAAAGTGCACAAACAAAACTAAAAGTTAAGTGGAGCTCAATATGCAACGAGTTGCATATCGACGAAACACCACATTCTATTATTTAGTTTGATCTCGTTTATATACTAGACAAGATTTAAAGGTTGGTTAACATGGCAAGAGGTGAAGCATAATAAAACTACACTACCTAAACAATTTAAAAGAGGCCGAAAATAACAACTACAATTCCGGAAAATCCCCCCATGTCATTTAGCAATTTTAATGCAAAGAACAATTTTAACCATTTGCATGTTGTTAACATGATGTGGATGACATATTCAAGTTTCATGCATTTTTATTAGAAGTTTACATGAGCATTTGTCACCGTGGTAGAAAGAAAGGGGTGCCACAGTGGCGAATCCGAAAATGAAGCCGCAACAACATTTCGGTTCCGATAACTCGTTGAGATGTCGGTGCAAAAGAAGGGTAGCCTGAGCGAGTCATGCAAGGATATGGGGTGATCCGAGGTACCGGGTTCCCATGTGTTGATGGCATAAAATTAGGGTCGTGCACGAAACAATGCGGACGCGACTCGAACATGAGAATCTCATACAAGATGCATTCATTCACGGGTCGTCATCTCGACGGTATACCTTTGAAGCATGCATTTTGGAGGGGGTCGAGTTCGACGGAAGAGGTACACGTTTTGAAGAGGAAGTAGTCGTTCTCAGACGTCGTGGAAGTAGTGGTAATCGTGCTCTTGTCGGGTCTATTCAACGGTAGTCGTACACGTCCGTAGATGTTCATGTCGTTGACGTCGTGGTACTCGGGGTCTGCGGACTTGCCGGTCTCGGTTCTTGCGACGGTAGTGGTACACGGTGAACTCCAAGATGGTCTTGACGATTCCGGACACGGCGGTAGAGGTACTTGGCATCGACGTGGCCTCCAGGTTACTTGTCGGTCCAGGAAGCGGAAACAATTCGAGGCGGTCACGGTCTCGACAACAAGTCTTGGCGACCCAAAACTCCAGGAGTGGAGGTGCACAGAGGCAGCAAGGTGGGGTCCTAGTGGATGGACGAAGCAGGCAGAGGTGGGGATGACGACTGGCGAGGAAGAGGCTGCAGCGAGCTGGGTAGGGGACGGGTCGACGCGGGCAGCTCCTCAAGCAGAGAACAAGCTGGCGGTGGCTAGGGCGTCGAGGACCTCAATGCCATGAGGACGAGGTGGTCCGGTTGGTTGGAGAAGGAGGGCACAGGCAGGGAGGCCCTGGTTGTGGTCGCTGGCGTGGCTGGACGGCGCTAGTGGAGGCAGGGCCGTGCCGAGGTCAAAGGACCGCAGGGGCAGGCGGAGCGGAGGAGCTTCGGCGAGCTCCTGTAGGATGCATCCACGGCAAGGGGCGGTCTCCGCCGCAGCGTGGAGGGCTTGAGTCCTTGGCGTGGGGTGGAGAGGTCGGCGAGGTAGAAGAGGAAGACCGCGATGACGGGGCGACAGCCCAGCGGTGCGGCTCGATCCGGCCGGAACCGGGGTAGCAGCGCGCGGTGCCGGAGGAGAGGGTCGGGTGAGGCAGTGCGGAAGGAGGTCGGGCGGCGCGGGCTGGGGAGCAGGAGGCGTGGCGCTCGGATGCGGAGGAGGGCCAACGAGGGGAGGGGCGCGAGAGGCAGGGGATCGAGCATGGCTTCCCCGTGCGGCGCGCGGTGGAGTGGGGAACGAGAGGGAGAGGTCGATCTGGGGGAGGGGATAAGAAGAGGTAGACGCTAGGGTTAGGACGAGGCCATATGGGCCTAGGCCTTTGGATGGAGATGGGCCGGGCTGGATGCGCTGCTCTCCTTCCTTTCTCTTTCTTCTTCTTTTGCCAAAACAACATAACTCCGAAGAAAAGAAAGAGAGGGTTCGAGAAAGAGTTCATGCACAAAACAATTTTCCCTGGACTTATTGAAACACATGTGATCCAAGAAAAATAGTTGTGGGCGTGATTGAAAGATGAATTCAAACTTATTTGAATTAATTTCAAATAGTTTGAACTAGGACTAGGTCTTAGAAGTGTCCAAAACTGCTCGGATTTTTGGAGGAACCTCGATAAAATGGATAAGAATTGTGGACAACATTTGAAGGTGAAGCTTGAAGCAAAAGACGCATGGGAATATTTGCAAGTGTGTTTTGGTGATTCCAAATTAATGGAATAATTATTATAGCTCCCTAATAATATTGGGAGGGTATGTTTTAAACATAAAACACCATGTGAATTCCCTCTATTTAAATAGATCAACGATCTATGCAATTTATTTAGTTGAGATTAAAAAAGGGTTGCATGATGACATGATGCAATGCACAAGATGCTATGAAGAAAACAGTCGACAAACAAACAAATCACACAACGGAACTCCGAATAGCTGGAAGTCTTCTGGAGCGTCGGTCTTGGGGTGTCACATGTTCATCAAAGCACCACTTGAGGATCCAGTTATGCAGAATGCAACAAGCAAGAACTAGCTTAACCTGAGTGGAGTATGGGTCGAATGGCTTCTGATCCAGACTCTTAAACCTATTCTTCCGAGCCCCAGATGCCCTCTCAACAGTTACTCTAAGGCTGGAGTGTCTGAGATTAAACAACTCCTGTGCAGTCCTAGGATAGTTCCTACGAGAGAACTCATTGAGATGGTACCTTGTTTTCCTGAAGGGTGGAAGAATACCCGACTAACATGCATAGCCAGCATCTCCAAGGTAGAAGTTGCCGTCGGGGATGTTGATCCCATCAGGTCGACTCATGCTATCAGTGAGAATGTTAGCATCATGCGCTCACCCCTCCCAGCCAGCCAGCACATATGTGAACTTCAGATCAAAGTCAACATCAACAAGCACATTCTGTCTTGTGTAGTGCTTCCTCCCCCTGTATGCTGCAGACTGTGACCTAGGAACTCTAGCAGTGACATGAGTACCATCTATGCCCCAATGCAATCCTGAAAATGGCATCACAAGCCTGTGTTAGTGCTCCAATTGAGCAATACAAGCATATCAAGCCATGAAAAGTGTATATTGTCAATGCTCACCTTGAAGTATGGATACCATCTTGGGCTTCCACGAATCGTGGGTGGAGTTTGGTCAGATGGTCTCTTGATCCTCTCCCGTTCCCGGGGAAACAATGGACCATAGTGGATCAAAGTCTCCCAGCACGACAAACAACTCTCTGGTGCATGAACATGACCCATGCCTGAATCACACTAATCAGTGCTGCTGCCTGGATTATCAGCCTCATCCATGCGTCCATAACCTAGCCGACATCGACGGTTCGTTCAGTGGGAAATTGATCCTACACCTAGCTTAACGGCCGAACCACTAAGCTAACATAGGGGGGAGGGGGTGCTGCTTACCGGCATCGGAGACGAGGACAACGTAGGGGGAGCCATGGCACAGACTAGGTCGACCAGACGGTGGCCAACAACTAGGGGAGCAATAGATCCGCCACAAACGCCACCGCCTCTTCCGCCGCTGCCGCCTATAGCGTAGATCTGAAATCGCAGCCGCCGCCGGTGGTGAGGCAGTAGGGAAGAAAGGGGGGCAGTGGCTATGGGTGAGCGAGTGAAAGGGCGGTGAGGCTAATTTGGCGCTAGGACGGCGCACCAGATTTCTATCTCCCGCCATCCCCCCTCGCCCTCGCCTCGCTCCCGCCCATGCGACCTCGCGCCGCACTCAGCCTGGCTCGCGAGAAACTGCCGATCCGAGTGTTTCCAGCGAGCCAGGCTTTGGGATGCTTTGAGAAGCATGCGATGCAGGCCCAACAGGAAAACCAGGCAACCAAATAGTCCTCTCCCTTCCTGCGCGGGCCTGGTTGGGCTTGATGCGGGCAACCAAACACGCCACATGTCTCAAGACCCTAGTATGTCCATGTCCTTTATTAGCCTCAGTGCTCACACAACGAAAACACGTTTGAATGTGGTTAGTCATCGCACTCGCCCGCGCACTTGCTCGGAATAAGATGAGAAATATGTTGTTTTTCGCCTGGAGGTTTTTCAGAGGTGTGCATGCGTGGTTATCAATGTTTTCTTTCCTCTCTATGTGGTTTTAATGGGTATTTATTTGCAATTCGGATCGCCGTCGGTACGAAAGAAAAACAGACAGTGCACGATAAATTACGTTTGCACCTAAAATAATATTTTAGAAATATGTAACAGCTAAAAATAACATCATATTTAGTTTCTACACATTTTTCTAATCAAATTTCATATGTAACATGTTAAAATCGGAGTTACGGTTTAAAAGATATGAATGATTGGTTTAACTTAAATATGGACGGCGGGTTGATTACCTGAAACTTCATTTTTTTTGGGAAAATGCAAAAATAACGGTTCGGTTATGACTAAAACATGTAGTGCGGGTTGATTTCAGTAAACTGTAGGGACTTTTTTGTCAAAAAGGTATGACGGACGGGCAGAAGCAGTCCGTGTTTTATTATCAGGTAGAGATTCACACGACTGACTTGGCTGGCTGCGGGTGGTTTTCTGCAAAAAAATATTCTTTGTCAACATAACGAAACTTACAAGGTTCAAAAAATAGAATTCAAAAGTAGCATTTAACAAAAAACTACCATAATTCATGGAACAGTGCCGAGAAACTATCAGTTTACAAGTTTGTGCAGAAAACTACCATTTTCTTACTAATCCTCGACTAAAAGCTGCCAAGTCTGAAAAGAGCCCGATTCGATTCATTTAAACGCGTTTCTGATTAGATGAGCCCACACATAAGCGAGCTAAAAAAGCAATTAAACGCGCTTAGGACTAGTTAGGCCCGCCCATAAGCAGGCTTAAAAAGCAATCGAATCCCTAATTTTTTTTCAAATAGCATAAGCGGGCATGCAGCAGCGGCGACCGTAAGTAGCAGCGACAGCGAGCGGCGGCATGAGCTAACTAGCTCCGGCTAGCCGTGGTACGCACGGGAGCTAGCTAGCTCTGGCTGAGTTCGTTTGTGAGTTGGCCGCGATGCGTGGAAGCTAGCTAGCTCCGCCCACCCAAGGAGCAGCAGTGGAGGCAATAGTCGTCGCCCGCCCAAGAGCACCAGCAGCAAGGAGCAAAGCACGGCCATCGGAGGAGCGGACACCAGCAAATGCTGGCCGCGGCCGGCGCTAGAGCGCGGGCGTCGAGGCGCTGCTAGATGACGGCGGCCATGTCCACCACGAAGAGCGCCATGGACGAGCTCAGATGCGTGCTATGGCCACCGCCAAACACGGCCGATGTAAAGGGACTCGATTGCTTTTAAAAAAAATTAACATGGATATGATTGCTTTTTTGCGAAACTTACGGGGCCTAGATTGCCTTTTTTAGTAAGATATAGGAGGAGCAAGAAGATAGACAATGACGTGTGGGCCAACTCTGTCATAATCGAGTTTAAACGAGTCGAATCGGGCTCTTTTCAGACTTGGTAGTTTTTAGTCAAGGATTAGCGAGAAAATGGTAGTTTTAGGCACAAATTTATAAAGTGGTAGTTTGCACGCACGGTTTCACGAATTGTGGTAGTTTTTTGTTAAATACTCCTTCAAAAGACATAGATATGTGAAAATTTAATGGAAAAGGCTTCTCGCTCCTCAATCGGTTGATTGTTGGTGTGCGCCTCAACAACCTCCGTGACCATCAGACCAATCTTTGATCGTGCCATGCGCAACAACCTCCCCGCACCCCACACACATGCTTGCAAGGTGGGTCATGTTGCAGACAGTCCCGAAGGGAACACAAGTTGTGTTGCTGACTGACCAAATGGAGGGAGAGCAGCCAATGAGTTATTGCAACACGAGCGTAACACGAGTCATGTTGCAAACCACATGGCTGAAGGGGTTTGTCGCAATGACAACACATGGCGCATTACAATGCTAAATAACACTTTGGATGGCTGACAAGTGTTTGCAATGCTAGCGCGCCATGGATTATTGTAAACCCCCCAAGTTCAACATGGATCATGATGCAAATGGTATGTCGCAGCTGAATGGGTGGTACGTCAGATTGAACAACTGTGGCACGTGAGATCCAACGGCTATGAAGGTGGCCGTCTGATGCATAGAGCGCGCCTTATTTTTTCACGAAAGTACCACTTTAGCCCCATTTGGATCCATAATATTTTTTTAGTATTTTTCTTTCTAGAATACCATGATTTATAAAAGGAAAAAAATATAGTTAAATGTTGGTGTTCGGGTTTAATAAAAACCATGATCTAACAAACTGTGGTGTCTCAGGTACTATGGTATTTTTGTTGGAGAAACACTTCGTTGACCACTTTGCACATCACGAGCTATCCCTGTACTTAGTAGTCTCGTCCATTCAATCGAAAAAGACTTTCACCCCGCTTTATAAATAAAATAACATCCTGTACAAAGGAGTCATACAAACACACCAACACCAACCTTGCTCAGGATACCAACTATACAAGAGAAGCTCACTCAGCCGAACATGGAACAAAAGAAACTGAGACAAAGCAAAGGTAAATGAAGCACTAAACTAAAGGAGCTTGTGTAATGTCCGGATAGTTATGCTACGGTAAACCTCTGCTAATGTTGTTGCCACGTCACTACTCTTACTGTTGACAAACTCGCATTGATTCAAATCCCTGTTAAAATTCAAATTTAAAATAAAGTCAAACAAAAAGTTTCCAAATATCAAAACAAAAACGTTCGTTGGGTTGCAAATATTCACTAGCTAATTATCATGTGACAACCCACATCATTTGGCTCTTTCTTTAAATCCCTAGGACGTTATAAAGTGGCCCAGCAGCATATTAATTGACCTATTCAATTTAAAAAAATGCTGGAACAATTTCGTTGGCTCTAAAACTTTTTAGGCAACACCACAATGTTGTTCTTGAATTGTGTGCCAGATTTCATGATTGACTAAATTCATTTTGTCACTCAAATTAATACAAAACATAGCTAGCTTAAATACAGAAAAGGAAAACAAAAAAAATAAAAGAGAGAGGACCCCACTTCCCCACTAGGCTTCGGCCCAGCAGGCCAGCCGGCCCACCCCGCGCTTCCCTGGCCTAGATGGCCCAATCCCTCGACTACTTCCCCTGGCAACCGAAACCCTAGCTCAACCCCGATCCACTTCTCCCCCACTCTCCCTTTCCCCCCGATCCGGATCAGGGGCGCGACCTCGCGGCGCATCCGACGCCGCCCGCCGCCCGGAGAACCTCGGGGCCCCGCCTCCCCTACGCCGCGACGCCATCGCCCGATGCATCGCCGACGCCGCCCCACCATCGCCGCCTCGTCCTCGTCCCCCCTCCCCAACGACCGTGTCGCCCGCCACCGCGCTGACCCCATCACCGACGTCACTCGCATCCCCGCCTCCTCCTCGTCAACGTCATCTCGCTTCGCCGCCTCTCCTCTACAAACGGAGGGTAAGCCCCGCTGTCCGCCCGTGTCCCTCTTCCCGTCGTCCTACTCGCCGAGCCGCGCCCCCGCGCGCGCCTCCCTTGAGTGGCCACGTGCCCTCAGGCCCGCTCTGGCCGCGCCTCACGCGAGGCTGTGATAACCCACAAGTGTAGGGGATTGCAACAACTTTCGAGGGTAAAGTATTAAACCCAAATTTGTTCATTCGACACAAGGAGAGCCAAAGAATACTCTTAAGTATTAGCAGCTGAGTTGTCAATTCAACCACACTTGGAAAGTATCTGCAGCAAGATAGTTTAGTAGCACAATAATATGATAGTGGTGGTAGCAATAGTAAAAGTAAAGATAATGTTTTTGTAGTTTTGTGATATAAGCAACGGGAAAGTAAATAGAAACTAGCAATATAGGTAAAGCTCGTAGGCATTGGATCGGTGATGGGAAATTACGTCGGATGCAATTCATCATGTAGAAGTGATAACCTAGGGTGACACAGAACTAGCTCCAGTTCATCAATGCAATGTAGGCATGTATTCCGAATATAGTCATACGTGCTTATGGAAAAGAACTTGCATGACAAGTTTTGTCCTACCCTCCCGTGGCAGCGGGGTCCTATTGGAAACTAAGGGATATTAAGGCCTCCTTTTAATAGAGTACCAGACCAAAGCATTAACACATAGTGAATACATGAACTCCTCAAACTACGGTCATCATCGGGAGTGGTCTCGATTATTGTCACTTTGGGGTTGCCGGATCATAACACATAGTAGGTGACTATAGACTTGCAAGATAGGATCAAGAATACACATATATTCATGAAAACATAATAGGTTCAGATCTGAAATCATGGCACTCGGGCCCTAGTGACAAGCATTAAGCATAGCAAAGTCATAGCAACATCAATCTCAGAACATAGTGGATACTAGGGATCAAACCCTAACAAAACTAACTCGATTACATGATAGATCCCATCCAACCCATCACCGTCCAGCAAGCCTACGATGGAATTACTCACACACGGCGGTGAGCATTATGGAATTGGTGATGGAGGAAGGTTGATGATGACTATGGCGACGATCTCCACTCTCCGGAGCCCCGAACGGACTCCAGATCAGCCCTCTCGAGAGAGATTAGGGTTTGGCGGCGTCTCCGTCTCGTAAAACGCAATAATTCTTTCTCTCTGATTTTTCTCTCCACGAAACGAAATATATAGGACCTGGGGATATGTCGGTGGGGCATCGGGGTGCCCTCGAGGCAGGGGGGCGCGCCTGGGAAGGGGGGGCGTGCCCCCATGTAATGCCCAGGATGGAGTTATACCTCCTACGTGTCGAGGCACGACTTAAAGGCATAAATCCATCCTAGAATGATCTCAAGTTTGGTATCTTTGCACAACTCATGTAAAAGAGGGATTAAAATGCAAAAGGAGATAGTTGGCTTACACTCGCCACTTCACACAATACAATACATAAGCAATTCATCATACACAACATCACAACCCGACTACGGGTGAAGATCCAAAAGAAAGATACCAAAACAACATAAAACCACAGGTCAGGATCGAATCCTAGTAGAAACCACTACTGATCATCGAAGCGACACAAACAAACAGCCAAACTCTTCATCGAGCTCCTCGTGAAGAACTGATCCAACTCCTGCATCAAACTCGGCTGAACCTGCATCTGGTGTGTGAAGTAACTGTGAGCCACAGAGGACTCAGCAATCCCGTTCCCGGGTAACACGACTATTTAAGCCTTGGGTGAGGACAAGGCTGAAGAAAGAATATGAGGTGAAGGAACAAACAAGAGTCTGCAGCAGCAACTAGCACTAACTTACGTAATAGAGAGCGAGAAGAGAAGTGCATCGGTCGAAAGATGATCACGAAGTGATCCTAACTAAAGCCGGTCAAACATAACCCCACCGTGTTCAACTCCCGAATCCCTATTCGGAAATTGACAGTCACGGTACACACGCTGGTAGTGTATTGAAACATTGTGTCAAGTTATCTACAACCGGAATTAACAAGCTCCCATCTGCTACATAACCGCGGGCACGGCTTTCGAAAGTTCAAACCCTGCAGGGGTGTTCCAACTTGGCCCATCACAAGCCCACGATCCGCGAAGTCGCAACTCCATAGGTGGGAAGACCCGAGTATTCTCGGAATCCCGTGCTCGAGTTAAACCGAACTAAGGTAAGGCTAATCCAGCAAATCCTCCCGGCGTGTCGACACCCTGATAGTAGCCGCGCGTATCTAGGTCTCAGGACACGACCGGATGGGCGATTCTACAGGTTTTTACCAAACCTTGAGTTTCCTCGAGGTGGCCCCGCAGACTCCCCGTTTCGGACCAACACTCATGTGGAGCACTGGCCCGGGGTTGTTGAATTAAAATAAAAGGGATAGCTAGTCCACATGCAAGTTTTTATTAGTTTGTTATTAGGCAAATAGTACCAAAGGTTGGGACTTGCTGGAAAAGACTTAGCACTTAGCGGTTTATCAAGGGGGTCCCATACACCCCAACCGTGTTAGGAACGCAAAATCAAGGAACATAACACCGGTTTATACGGTTCCTAACGGCATGAGTGGAACAAATCACCAAGCAAAAGGCTTAGCCTTCCACCCTTGCCAGTATATAGATGATTTCATTTTTAAGCATTTATATAGTGTGATATAACCCAACCAAACTTCAACATGAAGCAAGCATCTTCAATCTTCACCTGCAACTAATAATGCTATAAGAGGGGCTGAGCGAAGCGTACTTAGCCAAGCAACGGTTTGCGTAGGTAGGGTGGTTAAACAGGTTCATGGTTACAAGTAGGAGGCTGACAAGAAAGACATGGGCATCGAGGCAAAACTATAGAGTGGAACTACTAGCAATAGGCAAAGATAGTAATGGTATCCGGGTTCGGTCATCTTGCCTGGGATTCCACAAGGGAGAAGAACGGAACCACGAAGAAGACGAAGAAGAAGCCTCACAACTCCAGAACGAAACTGAAGCTATCAAGAGAAGCAAACCGGAAAGAAACAAACAACACGGTAAACACACAAGCATAAACATGGCATACGATGCACAAGCAAGCATGATGCATGTCCGGTTTAAATAAGCATGGCATGGCTAGTGCACAAACAAATCTACAAGTTAAGTGGAGATCAATATGCAACGGGTTGCATATTGACGAAACACCACATTTAATTATTTAGTTGACTCTCATTATTTACAAGACAAGGTTAATTGTTTTTAACATGGCAAGAGGTGAAGCATAAGAAACTACACTATTTAGACATTTTAAATGAGGCCGGAAAATAACAACAACATATCCGGAAAATCCCCATATGCATGTTTAGTAATTATAAAGCAACAACAATTAAACATTTTAGTGTTGTTAACATGATGCGGATGACATGAACATGTTATGCAAGTTTTATTAAAAGGTTGACTTAAAAGAGACATGAAGCATTTGTCACTGTGGTGGAATGAAAAAGGGTGCCACGGCAACGATCCGAAAATGATGCAATGCATCATATCGGTTCCGATACTCATTGAGAGTCCGGTGCAAAAGATAGATGGCGGTGTGAACGAGTCAAACGAGATGATGGGGTGTTCCCGTTGCCGGGTTCCCACGAGTCGGCGACGAGGCAACCGAGGAACATGACAAACGGACGAAACGGGCACAACGGGCACACAAGGGAGCATTTCATACAACCACAACAAGCAAGCATCACACGGGTCACGTCTCGGGGTTATACCTTCGAAACACTCGTTTCGGGGCGGTTCGCGATCGTCGAGGAACGTAGGGGAAGTAGTTGTACACGGCCGTGGAGGGAAGTAGACGTTCGGGCGACGGTAGTCGTTCGGGCGACGGTAGACGTTCGGGCCGTAGATGTACTCGGTCGTCGTGGTACATGTTTGTAGATGTTCATCCGTCATCGTGTCGTGGTACTTGTCATAAGGTCGTCGTGGACGTAGTGGAACTTGGTCTCGGCGCATCGAAGGGGTACTTGTCGCGTCGGCGGCGTCGTGGTACTCGTTCACGTAGTCGTTCAAGCCATCGGAGGGGGTACTTGGTGTTTCCGGGCATCGGTAGCCGTTCTCGGAGGCGTTTTCGTTCGTAGTTGTTCTTGTCTCCGAAGAGGTACTTGTCGAACTTGCCGTTTTATCGATCCCGTAGCTGTACATGTCAACCTGGAGACAAAACAGTAGCAACAAAACAAACAAAGAAAAAAGGCAGCAAGGAGGCAAGGGCAGCAGCAAGGCTAGGCGGCGAGGAGACGCGGTGGCTGCGCCCTGGAGGACGGACGAGCCGGGCGCCGCTCGGGGCTGGAGGTGCGGTCGCGCGGCGCACCGGAGGCAGAGCAGAGGCGCGGCTGGAGAGCGCTCGGGGCCGGAGCAGAGAGGGTCGGGCGCGGCGGCAGGGCCTCTGGCCGCGGCGAGGACGGGACGGGCGCCGGCCTGTGGCACTCGAAGGCAGGAGGACGGGGTCGGGCCGCCTCCTGGCGCTGGAAATCGGCCAGAGGGGACGCCAGGCAGGGGTGCTGCGGACGGCGCGCTCGGGGCGCCGCGGACGCTGCGCTCGGCCGGCGCTGGACGGCGGGGAAGAGAGGAGCCAGGCGCTGGCTCCTGGACGAGGGCGCGAGAGGCGAAGGGCCTGGGCGAGGCCAGCTCCTGCCAGAGGAGGAGGGGCGCTCGTGAGGAGGCGCACGGGACGATTCGGCGACCGGGCGATGCGGGACCTGAGCTCGGGGAGAGGAGAGATCGAGGCGACGAGAGGGAAAAAAAATCGGGCGCTGGGCCTCGGGAGAAAGAGAGATCGAGGGAGAAACGAGGGAGGAGGGAGCGGGGTCGACTGGGTGCGGCTAGCGCTAGGGTTAGAGGCGCTGTAGGGGGTTTGGGCCTTGGGCCGGCTGGGAAGTAGGAGAGGAAAAGGGCCAGGGAGGCCTAAGGGGGGTGGCAACTGGGCTGCAGTCTAGCTCTTTCTTTTATTAAAACTGCTGCTGAACTTATTTATTTTCTTTAGCAGAAAATAAAAGAGAAGAAAGAAGAGAGGAGGGGAGTTAGGGCAAGAATTGGCACACGAGGTCAAAATCCCCAGGCTCACAAAAATGACAGGGATTTAAATAAAATAGAAGGAGGTTTTTGGAAGGACCTCGAAACACTGAAAAGAATTCGGCAAGGTTTGGAAAGAGAAGCTCGAAGTGGAAAAGACATGGGGAAATATGCAAGTGTGTTACGGTGATTCCGAAGCAATGGAATAATTATTAATATAGCTCCATAATTATTAGGAGGCTTTTATATGTTATAAAGAGAAGACATCTTCCCTCGATTTAAATGGACCGAAGGTCCACACGATTTATTTGGTTGCAAAAAATTAATGAGATGATGGCATGATGACATGATGCAATGCAAAAATTAAATAACACAAGCACAAAAGGACACACGGACAACCCGGAACATCTGGAATCTTCGGGAATCTTCTGGAATCTTCTGGGACGTCGGTCTCGGGCGTCACAACTCTCCCACACTAACAGAGGATCTCGACCCGAGATCCTAGAGATATCACCGGGTAAAAACGGAAGAGGAAGAGGTAAAACAAAGTTGCTTCTTTGACAGACGAGTGAAACCAAAGAACCTTGAGAGGTTGAACAAACTTGAAAGAAAGAATGCAACGGAGATAACGAAGAGGGAAAACACTCCTTTAGAAAAGAGGAACAAGGAGCATTATGAGAACCTTGAAGGTTGAAAGACATGAAAACAAGAGCTCATGAACCAAAAGAATAAGAAACTGCAATGGTATAGCCAAGGAATAAGAATGACAGAATTTGGACAGCACTTCGTCTGAAAATGGAAGGAAATGAACAAAACTTGCCAAGTTGAGATGATTCTTAAAGAATTGAACAACATATTGCCTCCGAAACAATTAAAAGAATGGCACAAGGGGTAAGAAAGACTCAGACAGCACTCCGGTTGAAGAGTGAGGCAAAACTTGATAAGATGAGAGAACTAGAATGAAGAATACAACACTCCGGTTAAAAGATAAGAAAGGGAAAGAACATAATCTCGATAAAACGATATGATGGGACGAAGAGAGCAATATTACAAAGCCTCCGGAATGAAAGAGTAGAATATAGATCAACGAAAGAATTGAATGGAGAAGAAAAATGACAACTTCTCCCACAATTGAATTAGGAAAACCTCCTTACAAAGAAGGGTTGAATGGAGTTGATGGAAAAATCAACAACGAAAGAATAAGGTTGATGTGGGCTTATGGAAAACATCTCAAAATTATGAGGTGACAACCAGCCACTGACGAAAACAATTGATTTGATTGAGGTCAACAAGGAGATGAAAAACTTATTTCACCGGAAGGATAAATGAAGAACTTGGGTCATTTATCAGCACCATAATAGCAACAATTCTCAAGGGAAGCTTTAGGTGAAATATAACCCAAGATAACTCCAAGAGATAAATTGAATGGTTGGAAAGATCTCCTGAACAAAGAAAATGATGGTTTTAAATATCTCATTCTTGAAAACTCGTGAATCATGAAACATGAAGGAATTGTCAAGAATGACATAACACCATCTGAAGATAAGGTAGAAAGAATTGCAATTGGAAAGCATGAAGAAGAATGCTTGAGCTCCAACAAGAATCTTGATGAAGACTACGAGGACGAATTAAATGATGATGAACCACCATGAAGAACTCCGGTAATGAAAGCATGAGAAGTGAAAGATGAAAGAATATGAATCAAGGACTGTGATGAATAAGATGGAGGTTTGAAATGATGTAATTGAAATAACTTGGAGCTCCGGAAAAACAAGATGAAGAACTTAGAACCGAGAATATGATGAACAAGCTCCAGACAAAAGAATTAAATCACCTGAAGGAACAAGAATAAGAAATTATGTTATGCATCTCCTTCACCAATTAAATTGATGACAACCAAAGGATTTGGCATACTACTTATTCTCATTGGAAAGAATTAAAGAGAGATCTAGCACAAGCTTGGGCAAAACTTGAACGAAGCACCGGTAGGATTATGAAAAGAGCAAATGAATTAAAATGATAACAACGGAAGAGTAACTTGAAAGAACCACCGTAAGAATATGGAGACGAACGAAGAGGCATCAATGAAGAATATTTGGAGGACGAAGTTGAAAACTGAGAACGAAGAATCTTCTGAATTGATGGCCTTCGGAGGATCACAAAGAAAAGAATTCAAGAATTGCTCTGAAGGGGCATGAAAACAATTCCCACATCGAAAACAATTATGAGGATGGCATGAAGCTAGAACCACAACTCTTGAGAGAACGAGCCAAGATTAAGAGAAACACTTCTCCAGTCTTCAAATGCTGAGAATGAAGACGAGAGATGCCATGAAGAATTGTTGAGCACTCCGGAATGAATAATTAAAAAGAAGGTTGAAACAAAGATGAAAAAGAATTGAAAGCGATCTTGGAGAAGACATGTGACTGATGGAAATCATTCTTACGTCACAGTTTGAAAAGAATTCTCCGGAAAAGAAGAGTCAGGTAAGATTCTGGGAAAAGACCTGTGGGTTAGGGCCCACTCAAAAGAAATCACCGTTGAAAAAGATTGCTTGAGAGATATTGCACCGGTTGAATTAAATGGCTTGAATAAGATGACAATCTCAAAAAAAATTGCTTGAACGGATTAAGAATGGAATTATGAATCTTGAGCACTCCGGATATGAATAGTAAGAGGAGAAAGATTAATTGGTGCACCGGAATAAGAAAGCATTGTGAAATGAGGAAAAAGGATAAGATCAACACCGAAATCTTGAATTACATCCACCAGAGAAGAAACGAGAACGGAGAATGATGAACTAGAAGCTGTGAGCATCTTCATGATAATTCACCGGATAAGAACATTGAAGGAGAAGAATGAAGAAATATCACATGAATAAAATGGATACTTCATCTGAGAATTTCTTGCTCCGAGAAGAAGAAGGGTGGGAGGGTGGGGAAAACAAAGACAACTTGGGATGAAAGAAACAGACAAATCGTCAGATTTCTCAACGGCGTCTGTATGGAATAACTTGAAGAGAAGGCACACCGGTTGAAAAGGAATTTAACATGACCATCTTGATGATCAAGAGGAATTAGCACTCCCATAGGAATATGAGAACACCGATTAGGAAAGGTCTGGAATCAACATTTGACATCGAAGCAACTCGAATACCAGAATCAAAACAAGAACAAAGGGTAGATATGCAACATGATCTTCACAATATCATTCGAACAGAGGATTGAACGAATGAATTCCACAGGTACATCAGCTAGTCGAGAAGCCACTTGAAGAACAAAAGATAATTAAAAAGAAACAAGGATCAGATAGGACAAATACAAGAAAGAAGCTTCGTCCGACATATTCGTGCTGAAGCTCATGGAACGTGTTACAAAAGGGTTTTGCAATCCCCGGATCAGCATAGCCAAGGACCCTTTAAGATGCAACTCCCGATCAGAACAAGTCCATAAAACCACTTCACTCAATGTAGAACCCCGAACTTCATATCGAGCATCCGTTGGAAGAATGCCTAGAACTACTAGATGAACCCACCTATAGATTTCCGAAAGTTTCCAGTTATGCAATCAGGTGTTGGGGATACACGGGAAGCACCGCGCAATCAACTCTAAACCTACATCCAGGTGTATCCATCCTTCAACACATAACCAGTCTTTCTCGGAAACTGTTTACCTCGGACCTTCGAAAAGCATCCACTATAACAAGCTATGGCAATACTCTCGAACTACCTCCCCAGTACTGGGTGATGTCGGGGTTATCTTGCCACTGGCCGTATAGGAGAGATTTTCGATGTCGGCCGTCTTAAGTATTTAGTACTGCCGCGATATGCTTGTGTCAATGATACCCCGAAGCTCAACTCCTCGGTAACAGGAAAAAATTTGGTGCAATTTTTGAAAGTAGAAGAGAAAAGAGTAATCGTCAGGAGTCCTCACCAGAGAGAAAAGGGGATGAGAAGCAAAGAAATCCTACTCTCCGATATAATATAGGACTCAAAAAGTTTTCAGTGTGTGCCTAGACTCAACCGTCAACGATTCGATCAATCAGTGGGGGCTTCTAGGTCGGAGAAGGCTCTGATACCAACTTGTAATGCCCAGGATGGAGTTATACCTCCTACGTGTCGAGGCACGACTTAAAGGCATAAATCCATCCTAGAATGATCTCAAGTTTGGTATCTTTGCACAACTCATGTAAAAGAGGGATTAAAATGCAAAAGGAGATAGTTGGCTTACACTCGCCACTTCACACAATACAATACATAAGCAATTCATCATACACAACATCACAACCCGACTACGGGTGAAGATCCAAAAGAAAGATACCAAAACAACATAAAACCACAGGTCAGGATCGAATCCTAGTAGAAACCACTACTGATCATCGAAGCGACACAAACAAACAGCCAAACTCTTCATCGAGCTCCTCGTGAAGAACTGATCCAACTCCTGCATCAAACTCGGCTGAACCTGCATCTGGTGTGTGAAGTAACTGTGAGCCACAGAGGACTCAGCAATCCCGTTCCCGGGTAACACGACTATTTAAGCCTTGGGTGAGGACAAGGCTGAAGAAAGAATATGAGGTGAAGGAACAAACAAGAGTCTGCAGCAGCAACTAGCACTAACTTACGTAATAGAGAGCGAGAAGAGAAGCGCATCGGTCGAAAGATGATCACGAAGTGATCCTAACTAAAGCCGGTCAAACATAACCCCACCGTGTTCAACTCCCGAATCCCTATTCGGAAATTGACAGTCACGGTACACACGCTGGTAGTGTATTGAAACATTGTGTCAAGTTATCTACAACCGGAATTAACAAGCTCCCATCTGCTACATAACCGCGGGCACGACTTTCGAAAGTTCAAACCCTGCAGGGGTGTTCCAACTTGGCCCATCACAAGCCCACGATCCGCGAAGTCGCAACTCCATAGGTGGGAAGACCCGAGTATTCTCGGAATCCCGTGCTCGAGTTAAACCGAACTAAGGTAAGGCTAATCCAGCAAATCCTCCCGGCGTGTCGACACCCTGATAGTAGCCGCGCGTATCTAGGTCTCAGGACACGACCGGATGGGCGATTCTACAGGTTTTTACCAAACCTTGAGTTTCCTCGAGGTGGCCCCGCAGACTCCCCGTTTCGGACCAACACTCATGTGGAGCACTGGCCCGGGGTTGTTGAATTAAAATAAAAGGGATAGCTAGTCCACATGCAAGTTTTTATTAGTTTGTTATTAGGCAAATAGTACCAAAGGTTGGGACTTGCTGGAAAAGACTTAGCACTTAGCGGTTTATCAAGGGGGTCCCATACACCCCAACCGTGTTAGGAACGCAAAATCAAGGAACATAACACCGGTTTATACGGTTCCTAACGGCATGAGTGGAACAAATCACCAAGCAAAAGGCTTAGCCTTCCACCCTTGCCAGTATATAGATGATTTCATTTTTAAGCATTTATATAGTGTGATATAACCCAACCAAACTTCAACATGAAGCAAGCATCTTCAATCTTCACCTGCAACTAATAATGCTATAAGAGGGGCTGAGCGAAGCGTACTTAGCCAAGCAACGGTTTGCGTAGGTAGGGTGGTTAAACAGGTTCATGGTTACAAGTAGGAGGCTGACAAGAAAGACATGGGCATCGAGGCAAAACTATAGAGCGGAACTACTAGCAATAGGCAAAGATAGTAATGGTATCCGGGTTCGGTCATCTTGCCTGGGATTCCACAAGGGAGAAGAACGGAACCACGAAGAAGACGAAGAAGAAGCCTCACAACTCCAGAACGAAACTGAAGCTATCAAGAGAAGCAAACCGGAAAGAAACAAACAACACAGTAAACACACAAGCATAAACATGGCATACGATGCACAAGCAAGCATGATGCATGTCCGGTTTAAATAAGCATGGCATGGCTAGTGCACAAACAAATCTACAAGTTAAGTGGAGATCAATATGCAACGGGTTGCATATTGACGAAACACCACATTTAATTATTTAGTTGACTCTCATTATTTACAAGACAAGGTTAATTGTTTTTAACATGGCAAGAGGTGAAGCATAAGAAACTACACTATTTAGACATTTTAAATGAGGCCGGAAAATAACAACAACATATCCGGAAAATCCCCATATGCATGTTTAGTAATTATAAAGCAACAACAATTAAACATTTTAGTGTTGTTAACATGATGCGGATGACATGAACATGTTATGCAAGTTTTATTAAAAGGTTGACTTAAAAGAGACATGAAGCATTTGTCACTGTGGTGGAATGAAAAAGGGTGCCACGGCAACGATCCGAAAATGATGCAACGCATCATATCGGTTCCGATACTCATTGAGAGTCCGGTGCAAAAGATAGATGGCGGTGTGAACGAGTCAAACGAGATGATGGGGTGTTCCCGTTGCCGGGTTCCCACGAGTCGGCGACGAGGCAACCGAGGAACATGACAAACGGACGAAACGGGCACAACGGGCACACAAGGGAGCATTTCATACAACCACAACAAGCAAGCATCACACGGGTCACGTCTCGGGGTTATACCTTCGAAACACTCGTTTCGGGGCGGTTCGCGATCGTCGAGGAACGTAGGGGAAGTAGTTGTACACGACCGTGGAGGGAAGTAGACGTTCGGGCGACGGTAGTCGTTCGGGCGACGGTAGACGTTCGGGCCGTAGATGTACTCGGTCGTCGTGGTACACGTTTGTAGATGTTCATCCGTCATCGTGTCGTGGTACTTGTCATAAGGTCGTCGTGGACGTAGTGGAACTTGGTCTCGGCGCATCGAAGGGGTACTTGTCGCGTCGGCGGCGTCGTGGTACTCGTTCACGTAGTCGTTCAAGCCATCGGAGGGGGTACTTGGTGTTTCCGGGCGTCGGTAGCCGTTCTCGGAGGCGTTTTCGTTCGTAGTTGTTCTTGTCTCCGAAGAGGTACTTGTCGAACTTGCCGTTTTATCGATCCCGTAGCTGTACATGTCAACCTGGAGACAAAACAGTAGCAACAAAACAAACAAAGAAAAAAGGCAGCAAGGAGGCAAGGGCAGCAGCAAGGCTAGGCGGCGAGGAGACGCGGTGGCTGCGCCCTGGAGGACGGACGAGCCGGGCGCCGCTCGGGGCTGGAGGCGCGGTCGCGCGGCGCACCGGAGGCAGAGCAGAGGCGCGGCTGGAGAGCGCTCGGGGCCGGAGCAGAGAGGGTCGGGCGCGGCGGCAGGGCCTCTGGCCGCGGCGAGGACGGGACGGGCGCCGGCCTGTGGCACTCGAAGGCAGGAGGACGGGGTCGGGCCGCCTCCTGGCGCTAGAAATCGGCCAGAGGGGACGCCAGGCAGGGGTGCTGCGGACGGCGCGCTCGGGGCGCCGCGGACGCTGCGCTCGGCCGGCGCTGGACGGCGGGGAAGAGAGGAGCCAGGCGCTGGCTCCTGGACGAGGGCGCGAGAGGCGAAGGGCCTGGGCGAGGCCAGCTCCTGCCAGAGGAGGAGGGGCGCTCGTGAGGAGGCGCACGGGACGATTCGGCGACCGGGCGATGCGGGACCTGAGCTCGGGGAGAGGAGAGATCGAGGCGACGAGAGGGAAAAAAAATCGGGCGCTGGGCCTCGGGAGAAAGAGAGATCGAGGGAGAAACGAGGGAGGAGGGAGCGGGGTCGACTGGGTGCGGCTAGCGCTAGGGTTAGAGGCGCTGTAGGGGGTTTGGGCCTTGGGCCGGCTGGGAAGTAGGAGAGGAAAAGGGCCAGGGAGGCCTAAGGGGGGTGGCAACTGGGCTGCAGTCTAGCTCTTTCTTTTATTAAAACTGCTGCTGAACTTATTTATTTTCTTTAGCAGAAAATAAAAGAGAAGAAAGAAGAGAGGAGGGGAGTTAGGGCAAGAATTGGCACACAAGGTCAAAATCCCCAGGCTCACAAAAATGACAGGGATTTAAATAAAATAGAAGGAGGTTTTTGGAAGGACCTCGAAACACTGAAAAGAATTCGGCAAGGTTTGGAAAGAGAAGCTCGAAGTGGAAAAGACATGGGGAAATATGCAAGTGTGTTACGGTGATTCCGAAGCAATGGAATAATTATTAATATAGCTCCATAATTATTAGGAGGCTTTTATATGTTATAAAGAGAAGACATCTTCCCTCGATTTAAATGGACCGAAGGTCCACACGATTTATTTGGTTGCAAAAAATTAATGAGATGATGGCATGATGACATGATGCAATGCAAAAATTAAATAACACAAGCACAAAAGGACACACGGACAACCCGGAACATCTGGAATCTTCGGGAATCTTCTGGAATCTTCTGGGACGTCGGTCTCGGGCGTCACAACTCTCCCACACTAACAGAGGATCTCGACCCGAGATCCTAGAGATATCACCGGGTAAAAACGGAAGAGGAAGAGGTAAAACAAAGTTGCTTCTTTGACAGACGAGTGAAACCAAAGAACCTTGAGAGGTTGAACAAACTTGAAAGAAAGAATGCAACGGAGATAACGAAGAGGGAAAACACTCCTTTAGAAAAGAGGAACAAGGAGCATTATGAGAACCTTGAAGGTTGAAAGACATGAAAACAAGAGCTCATGAACCAAAAGAATAAGAAACTGCAATGGTATAGCCAAGGAATAAGAATGACAGAATTTGGACAGCACTTCGTCTGAAAATGGAAGGAAATGAACAAAACTTGCCAAGTTGAGATGATTCTTAAAGAATTGAACAACATATTGCCTCCGAAACAATTAAAAGAATGGCACAAGGGGTAAGAAAGACTCAGACAGCACTCCGGTTGAAGAGTGAGGCAAAACTTGATAAGATGAGAGAACTAGAATGAAGAATACAACACTCCGGTTAAAAGATAAGAAAGGGAAAGAACATAATCTCGATAAAACGATATGATGGGACAAAGAGAGCAATATCACAAAGCCTCCGGAATGAAAGAGTAGAATATAGATCAATGAAAGAATTGAATGGAGAAGAAAAATGACAACTTCTCCCACAATTGAATTAGGAAAACCTCCTTACAAAGAAGGGTTGAATGGAGTTGATGGAAAAATCAACAACGAAAGAATAAGGTTGATGTGGGCTTATGGAAAACATCTCAAAATTATGAGGTGACAACCAGCCACTGACGAAAACAATTGATTTGATTGAGGTCAACAAGGAGATGAAAAACTTATTTCACCGGAAGGATAAATGAAGAACTTGGGTCATTTATCAGCACCATAATAGCAACAATTCTCAAGGGAAGCTTTAGGTGAAATATAACCCAAGATAACTCCAAGAGATAAATTGAATGGTTGGAAAGATCTCCTGAACAAAGAAAATGATGGTTTTAAATATCTCATTCTTGAAAACTCGTGAATCATGAAACATGAAGGAATTGTCAAGAATGACATAACACCATCTGAAGATAAGGTAGAAAGAATTGCAATTGGAAAGCATGAAGAAGAATGCTTGAGCTCCAACAAGAATCTTGATGAAGACTACGAGGACGAATTAAATGATGATGAACCACCATGAAGAACTCCGGTAATGAAAGCATGAGAAGTGAAAGATGAAAGAATATGAATCAAGGACTGTGATGAATAAGATGGAGGTTTGAAATGATGTAATTGAAATAACTTGGAGCTCCGGAAAAACAAGATGAAGAACTTAGAACCGAGAATATGATGAACAAGCTCCAGACAAAAGAATTAAATCACCTGAAGGAACAAGAATAAGAAATTATGTTATGCATCTCCTTCACCAATTAAATTGATGACAACCAAAGGATTTGGCATACTACTTATTCTCATTGGAAAGAATTAAAGAGAGATCTAGCACAAGCTTGGGCAAAACTTGAACGAAGCACCGGTAGGATTATGAAAAGAGCAAATGAATTAAAATGATAACAACGGAAGAGTAACTTGAAAGAACCACCGTAAGAATATGGAGACGAACGAAGAGGCATCAATGAAGAATATTTGGAGGAGGAAGTTGAAAACTGAGAACGAAGAATCTTCTGAATTGATGGCCTTCGGAGGATCACAAAGAAAAGAATTCAAGAATTGCTCTGAAGGGGCATGAAAACAATTCCCACATCGAAAACAATTCCCACGAAGTTGTTTAATTATTATGATTTTGAGCATGGGAGTGGGCATCCCGGTTACCAGCCATTTTCTCATGAATGATGAGCGGAGTCCACTCATCGTGAGAATAACCCACCTAGCATGGAAGATATAGACAACCCTAGTTGATACATGAGCTGTTCGAGCATACAAAACAGAATTTCATTTGAAGGTTTAGAGTTTGGCACATACAAATTTACTTGGAACGGCAGGTAAATACCGCATATAGGAAGGTATGGTGGACTCATATGGAACAACTTTGGGGTTTATGGAAGTGGATGCACAAGCAGTATTCCCGCTTAGTACATGTGAAGGCTAGAAAGAGACTGGGAAGCGACCAGCTAGAGAGCAACAACGGTCATGAACATGCATTAAGATTAATCAACAATGAATGCAAGCATGAGTAGGATATAAATCACCATGAACATAAATATCGCGAAGGCTATGTTGATTTGTTTCAACTACATGCGTGAACATGTGCCAAGTCAAGTCACTTAAACCATTCAGAGGAGGATACCACCCATCATACCACATCACAACCATTTTAATATCATGTTGGCACGCAAGATAGACCATTATAAACTCTCAGCTAATTAAGCATGGCATAAGCAGCTATGATCTCTAATTGTTATTGCAGACATGTTTCATTCATAACAAGCTGAATCAAGAACGATGAGCAATCATATTTACAAAAACAAGAGAGGTCGAGTTCATACCAGCTTTTGTCATCTCAATTAGTTCATCATATATCATCCTTATTGCCTTTCACTTGCACGACCGAATGGTGTGGATAATAATAATAATGCACGTGCATTGGACTAAGCTGGAATCTACATGCATTTAATACAACAGAGAAGACAAGGTAATATGGCTCAAGGTTAAATCAACAAAGCATATGAGAGCCACTAAGCATTTTAATCATGGTCTTCTACTTTTAACCCCTAAAGAAAAGAAAAGAAACTATTTACATGGGAGAGCTCCCAACAAGCAAAAGAAGAACGGGAAATATTTTTGGGTTTTCAATTTTTTTAGTTACTACTACAAGAAAAGAAAGTAAACTAGCTAGAAGCTACAACTATTTTTTTTGTTTTTCTGGGTTTTCTAGCACACAAGAAAAAGACTAAGAAAAAGAAACTGAAACTAAGCATGGATGGTACAGTGAAAGAGTGTGAGCACCGACAACTAGAATAAGTGTGAACATGAATGTAAGTCGGTGAGAAACACGTACTCCCCCAAGCTTAGGCTTTTGGCCTAAGTTGGTCTATGGCCAGTAGTGGCCTGACGGATATCCAAAGTTGTAGTTGGGGTCATACTGAGATGCAGCAGATGCTGCCTGCTGAGCTGCAGCTCGAAGGCGGGCTTCCTCCATCATGTTATAATGGGCATTTGCCTCCTCCATAGTTATAGTGTATCTCCCCTTTTCCTGAAAGTTAAACAAAGTAGGGGCAGGAAGAACAATAGGGATGGCATGCTGCCGGTTAAAGATTAGTCGATATTTGAGAGTTTGATTATCCCACTCTATAAAACGGTGACTAGCCATAGCATTATAGTCTAAATAAGCAGTAGGTAAGGGGTCATCATACGGGTGCACAAACACACTAAGATAGCGGGCTATGCGAGTAGCATAGATCCCACCAAATAAATCTCCATTCGAACCATTATGGTGTAGCCTACGTGCAACAATAGCTCCCAGATTATATTGCCTATCACCTAGTACAACACTCATGAGAACGCTAAGATCAGGGACACACATGTGACAAGCTTCATCTTTACCATTTAAGCATCTACCGATAAAGAGAGCAAAGTAATGAATATCAGGAAAATGTATGCTCCCAGTGGTGGCTTGTGTGATGTGCCTAGATTCCCCCACTGTAATACTAGCTAGGAATTCTCTAAATTCAGATTTACGAGGATCACTCATACTGCCCCACCGTGGGAGCTTGCAGGCTTCATTAAAATCCTCTAAGTCCATGGTATAAGATTTATCATATAGATCAAACAAGACAGTGTGATAATTACGTGAAGATGAAAATTTAAACCTTCTCACAAAGCTATCAGTCAAGCCACGGTATTGGAGGCACTTATATTGCATGAAGTCCTCGAGGTCAGCGTTACGCACATATGCGTAAAATTCATCTTTGATGCCCGCTTGACTCATAAATTCATCCGACGGCCATTCACAAGGCCGTACATCAGCATCCCTCGGTGGTTCATCGTCGGGCTCACGGAACGCAAGCCTCGGTCCTTGCTTCCTTGAAGGACCACCTTGGAAGTTTTTCCAAGACATTTTTCTGAAATTTTCTGAAATTTTTAGTATCTCACAATAAAAGTTAACCAAACTCAACAAGAGTGATAGCAACAACTCATATAAGTGCCTAGAGGCTATATCATGAATTAGAACTACTTGGGACCAAGAAAATTTGACATGCAAGCTCAAGAACAAGGTCACCACAGCATCATAAATTTGCAACAGATAAATCACTAGAACAAAAACTAATTGGACCAATGGAGGAGTCACATACCAAGGAACAATCTCCCCAAACAGTTTGGTGAATGGTGCTTTGAGCAAGGAGATCGAAAATGGCAGCAAAGCGAGCTAGAACTCGGGTTTGAGCTGGTTGGGGATTTTTTGGGAGGAAGAAGAAGAGCATGGGTGAAAGGATAAGTGGAGGGGGGCACGTGGGGCCCTCGAGGCAGGGGGCGCCCTGTGCCCTCGAGTCCACGTACTGGCTCCCCTCGCTGTGTGTTCAGTGCCATATTTTCTTAAATATTCTAGGAAAAATCATATTTCATTTTCATGGCATTTGGAGAACTTTTATTTTCGGGATATTTTTTTTATTGCATGGATAAGTCTGGAAACAGATAGATAATGCTATTTTTCTTTTATTTAACCTAATTAGCAGAAAGTAAAAGGAGGATACAGAAGGTTTGTGCTATCTAGATTCACCTATCCCATGTTCATCAAAAGGAATCCATTAACAAGCTTGATTAGGTCTTGTTAATAAACTCTTTCCGAGTAACATGAAACCGGAGAATTTTCGAATAACACTATGTTACCTCAATGGGGATATGTATGTCCCCAACAATAAGTATGTCATATGCCTTCTTGATAGTAGGAATAGGAAACTCAAAACCTCCAATAATAATAGTTGAAGTTTTTCCAATATAATTGATACTGAAGACCTGAGGTTGTTTCCTCGGAAAGTGTACCGTATGCTCATTACCATTGACACGGAAGTTGACATTGCCTTTGTTGCAATCAATAACAGCCCCTGCAGTATTCAGAAAAGGTCTTCCAAGAATAATAGACATACTATCATCCTCGAGAATATCAAGTATAACAAAGTCCGTTAGAATAGTAACATTTGCAACTACAACAGGCACATCCTCACAAATACCGACAGGTATAGCAGTTGATTTATCAGCCATTTGCAAAGATATTTCAGTAGGTGTCAACTTACTCAAGTCAAGTCTACGATATAAAGAGAGAGGCATAACACTAACACCTGCTCCAAGATCACACAAAGCCGTTTTAACATAGTTTCTCTTAATGGAGCAAGGTATAGTCGGTACTCCTGGATCTCCTAATTTCTTAGGCATTCCACCCTCAAAAGTGTAATTGGCAATCATGGTGGAGATTTCTACATCTGGTATCTTTCTATTGTTGGTAATAATATCATTCATATACTTGGCATAAGGATTTGTTTTAAGCACATCAGTCAAATGCATACGCAAAAAGATAGGTCTAATCATTTCAGCAAAGCGATCAAAATCTTCATCATCTTTTTTCTTGGATGGTTTCGGAGGAAAAGGCATGGGTTTCTGAACCCATGGTTCTCTTTCCCTACCGTGCTTCCTAGCAACAAAGTCTCTCTTATCATAACGTTGATTCTTTGATTGTGGGTTATCAAGATCAACAACAGGTTCAATCTCTACATCATTATCATTGCTAGGTTGGGCATCAACATGAACATCATTATTAATATTAGCACTAGGTTCATGTTCATTACCAGATTGTGTCTCAGCATCAGAAACAGATATATCATTGGATTCTCAGGTGGGTGGGCTACAGGTTCACTAGAAGCATGCAAAGTCTTATCATTTTTCTTTTTCTTCTTCTTAGAAGAACTAGGTGCATCTATATTAGCTCTCTGAGAATCTTGCTCAATTCTCTTAGAGTGGCCTTCAGGATACAGAGGTTCCTGAGTCATTTTACCACCTCTAGTTGCAACTCTAACAACATAGTCATTGTTCTTACTATTTAATTCATTGAGCAAATCATTCTGAGCCTTAAGTACTTGTTCTACTTGAGTGGTGACCATGCAAGCATGTATACTAATGAGTTTTAGTTCATCTTTAGCACTAGACAGATAATCACTCAATCGTTCAATCATATGAGCATTGTGTTGTAATTGTCTACCAACATAAGCATTGAAGTTTTCTTGCTTCACAATAAAATTGTCAAACTCATCTAAGCATTGGCTAGCAGACTTATAACGAGGAATATCACCTTCATCAAATCTATAAAAAGAATTTACCTTTACTACCTGTGTCGGGTTATCAAGACCATGTATTTCTTCAATAGGCGTTAAATTCATAACATCTTCAGCTTTAATACCTTTTTCTTTCATAGATTTCTTTGCCTCTTGCATATCTTCAGGACTGAGAAATAGAACACCTCTCTTCTTCAGAGTTGGCTTAGGGGCTGGTTCAGGAAGTGTCCACTTATTTTCATTGGCCAGCATATTATTCAATAGTAATTCAGCTTGTTCCACTGTTCTTTCCCTGAAAACACAACCAACACAACTATCCAGGTGGTCTCTGGAAGCATCGGTTAGTCCATTATAAAAGACATCAAGTATATCATGCATCTCAAGAGGATGATCAAGCAAAGCATTAAGTAACTGGAGAAGCCTCTCCCAAGCTGGTGGGAGACTCTCTTCTTTAGTTTGAGCAAAGTTATATATTTCCCGTAAGGCAGCTTGTTTCTTATGAGCGGGAAAATATTTAGCAGAAAAGTAATACATCATATCCCGAGGACTACGCACACAACCAGGATCAAGAGAATTAAACCAAGTCTTAGCATCACCCTTTAAAAAGAACGGAAACAACTTAAGGATATAGTAGTAGCAAATCTTTTCATCATTGGTAAATAGGGTGGCTATATCATTCAACTTAGTAAGATGTGCCACAACAGTTTCAGACTCATAGCCATGGAAAGGATCGGATTCAACCAAAGTAATTAATTCAGGATCAACAGAGAATTCATAATCCCTATCAGTGACACATATAGGTGAAGTAGCAAAAGCAGGGTCATGTTTCATTCTAGCTTTCAAAGACTTTTCTTTCAGCTTAGCTAATAACTTCTTAAGATCATATCTATCATTGCAAGCAAGAAAGTCTCCAGCAGTTTCTTCAACCATTACATAACCCTTAGGCACAACAAGCAATTCATATCTATTGGGAGTAGTTTCATCATCACTTTCATAAATATCATCAACATTTGCACTCTCCCTAACCTTAGCAATTTGTTCATCTAGAAATTCACCTAGTGGCACATTATCAGGCACAGAGATAGTTTCATCATACATAGCAGAAGTAGCATAATCAAGAACATACGACATATCAGATTCAACAACAGGAGTAGGTGTCGCAAGTTTACTCATAACAGAAGGAGAATCTAGTGCAGAGCTAGATGACAGTTCCTTACCTCCCCTCGTAGTTGAGGGTAAGATCTTGGTTTTTGAGTCCTTCAAATTCTTCATAGTGATAAGCAGTTATAAATCCCAAGTGACTTAAAGAATAGAGCTATGCTCCTCGGCAATGGCGCCATAAAATAGTCTTGATAACCCACAAGTGTAGGGGATCGCAATAGTTTTTGAGGGTAAAGTATTAAATCCAAATTTGTTGATTCGACACAAGGGGAGCCAAAGAATACTCTTAAGTATTAGCAGCTGAGTTGTCAATTCAACCACATCTGGAAACTTAGTATCTGCAGCAAGATAGTTTAGTAGCACAATAATATGATAGTGGTGGTAGCAGCAGTAAAAGTAAAGATAATGTTTTTGTAGTTTTGTGATATAAGCAACGGGAAAGTAAATAGCAAGTGGCAATATAGGAAAAGCTCGTAGGCATTGGATCGGTGATGGGAAATTACGTTGGATGCAATACATCATGTAGAAGTTATAACCTAGGGTGACACAGAACTAGCTCCAGTTCATGAATGCAATGTAGGCATGTATTCCGAATATAGTCATACGTACTTACGGAAAAGAACTTGCATGACATGTTTTGTCCTACCCTCCCGTGGCAGCGGGGTCCTATTGGAAACTAAGGGATATTAAGGCCTCCTTTTAATAGAGTACCGGACCAAAACATTAACACATAGTGAATACATGAACTCCTCAAACTACGGTCATCACGGGGAGTGGTCCCGATTATTGTCACTTCGGGGTTGCCGGATCATAACACATAGTAGGTGACTATAGACTTGCAAGATAGGATCAAGAACACACACATATATTCATGAAAACATAATAGGTTCAGATCTGAAATCATGTCACTCGGGCCCTAGTGACAAGCATTAAGCATAGCAAAGTCATAGCAACATCACTCTCAGAACATAGTGGATACTAGGGATCAAACCCTAACAAAACTAACTCGATTACATGATAGATCCCATCCAACCCATCACCGTCCAGCAAGCCTACGATGGAATTACTCACACACGGCGGTGAGCATCATGGAATTGGTGATGGAGGAAGGTTGATGATGAGGATGGCGACGATCTCCACTCTCCGAAGCCCCGAATGGACTCCAGAAGAGCCCTCCCGAGAGAGATTAGGGCTTGGCGGCGTCTTTGTCTCGTAAAACGCGATAATTCTTTCTCTCTGATTTTTTCTCCACGAAACGGAATATATAGGACCTGGGGATACGTCAGTGGGGCATCGGGGTGCCCTCGAGCCAGGGGGCGCGCCCTGGGAAGGGGGGCGTGCCCCCACCCTCGCGGACAGCCCGTGGGCCCCAGGTGTGGATCTTCTTGCAGGTATTTTTTATATTTTCTGAAATAAATCTCCGTTGATTTTCAGGCGATTCCGAGAACTTTTTATTTCCGCACAAAAACAACACCATGACAGTTCTGCGGAAAACATCGCCAGTCCGGGTTAGTTCCATTCAAATCATGCAAGTTAGAGTTCAAAACAAGGGCAAAAGTGTTTGGAAAAGTAGATATGTTGGAGACGTATCAGGCCGCTCCCCGCCGAGTCGCCCGGCCCCTACCCCGCATCACCACCACGCCGCTCGCCCCGTCGCGAGCCCCTTCGGTAGGCCGACCACACTCGCCACCGCTCCACCCACCCCCAGCTTCAGCCGACCGACTCCCCGCGCCGTCGCCCTGCTTCCGCCCCGCGTCGGCCTACCGCTGCTCCACGGTGTCACGCCGTCCTGACCCCGCCTAACCGGCGCCCGCCAGCGCGGTCCCTCTCCGGCTCACGTCCCAGCGGCCCCACCGCGGCCCCGCTTTGCCCTGCTCTACCGTGGCTTCACCGCTAGTGGCCGTGCCTGCCGACGCCCTACCGCCTCGGGATATGGCCGTGCCCGGGTCACGCGCCCCTGTCCACGCGCCCGTTAGCCCGCCCCGTGTGGCCTGGGCAGATGACAGCCGGGGCCCACGCCCAAAAAGATTAGAAAAAAAATATATACATATTAAAATTAATTAATTACTTACTTAATTAATTAACTTAATTAATAATTTTTTTACTTAATCTAATAAACATATTAGTCTAATTAAACTTGCTTAGTTAAACTAGTCTATGACAGTGGGGCCCACCGGACCCATATGTCAGATTTGACTCTGGTCAGCTGGGTTTGACCTGCTGACGCCATGGTGATGTCATGCTGACATCACCTTTCACTATTCTCGATAATGTTAGATTTAAATAAATAAATAAATTCAGAAAATGGTTAAAACTTCAGAAAATCATATAAAATAAACCGTAACTGAGATGAAAATGTTTTATATATGAAAATTGCGCAAAACGACGAGACTAATCCGAATACGCGGTCCGTTCATCTGCCACATGCTCCTAGCATCGCAAACATGCAATTTTCCCCTCCGATTCATTTGTCCGAAAAAGCCAAACTTCGGGAATACTTTCCTGGATGTTATCCTCCTTCGCCGGTATCATGTAGCACCGTGTTAGATCACCCTAGCACTGCGTGTTGCCATGTCGTGCTTCTTCGTTGCATCCGTGTGCTTTGTATTTACTGTTTCCCCCCCTCTTCTCTTAAGTAGACCTCAAGACTGATGCTACCTTGGTGATCGACTGCATCGACGACGACCCCTCCTTCTGGTCTGAGCAACCAGGCAAGCCAACCCCCCTTGATCATTTCGATATCGCCCACTCTCTTCTCTCTTATGCTTCCATTAGAACAGCTACTACTTTTTGTATGATCCTATTCTAATTCATAGCCTGTTGTTGTTACCTTCTTTCATACCTTACCTGTTTATCCTAAACTTCTTAGTACATGTTGGTTGAGACACATCAGAGACCCCCACCTTATCTCTGTTGCCCCCGCTGGATTACCATATGACTCGATCATGTGATCAACGTCTAGGCCCCGACACCGCACATCACCCCCCTAGTTGTACGACTCTGTGGAGTTACTATCGAGTGCCAAGGGTGATACGTCGTATAGCACTTCTGATGAGATCTTTGTAGTGAAGTTAATAGGTCGTGGTCGCCGAGGGTGATTCGTCCTTCACCACACCCAAAAACGACTCTGTCGTGCAACCCCTCAAGTGTGAACCATCGAGGGTGATTCCTCCTTCGTTCACCTTGACGACAACAACACGTGGAATTCCATCGAGGGTGATTCCTCAGGGTTCCCTTTGGTGTTAGACACACGGTTACTATGGTTACTTTGACTTTACACTGAACCATGTTACTAAAGACGGGTCGGCCCTGAGGGGTACCCGCGCGAGCTTAATTGCGAGTGATGTGGAGTCGGGTTGTCCTGCAAGGTGCCCGCGAGATAATTACGAGGCGTGGCCGGGCATTCTTAGCCCTTGCCGCAAGTCCTCGAGACGGGGCGATGGGGTCACATGATCGTGAGTCTGTGCTCGTTATCGCGCGTTCCCAAGACACTAAACGGTTTGGATATTGGATCCAAGGGGCCTCTGTCCTGATAGCACTAACCATCATGTGGGCATAGTATGGGCATTCCGCGTCGCATGCATCAGCCGAAGCTTATTAGACACCATGCAACTGAGCGGCGCGCGCCGAGTTGGATTGCGTAAGCACCTGCCTTTTTAAGAAGGTAGCTAGGTCCGCTCACCGATCGCGTACGCAACATGCAGGAGTCCCCGGGACGATTGGCCCAAGACCCCTGGGGGCATAGGTTTAGTCCGGCATGCTGACCTATCTATTAAGCCTAGGTCGGGTTGCGGCGTATTGTTTGGCCAAGGCTGGGCATGACCTGATGGTGTGTCTGACCGGAGTTAAGCGAGCGTGGTGGGTAAGTTGGTGCACCCATGTAGGGAAGAAAACATCTATCGATAGCCTGTCCTACAGCAACAGACACTTGGAGTTGTATCCCGATCGATACAACTAGAACTGGATGCTGAGGCATGATTTGGATATGTTGCTTCGGGAGTCGAGAAAGGATCCCGGAGCATTGATACAACAACATAAATATGACTTATGTTATACTACTATACTCCCTCCTCTTGCTACAAGACAGTGGTTTCCAGAAGATGCTAATCTTCGATAGAACTAGCTTCCCCCCTCTTATTCTGGCATTCGGCAGGTTAGTCCATAAGTACTACCCATTTTCATTGATACCGATGCATATGTAGTGTAGATCCTTGGTTGCGAGTACTTTGGATGAGTACTCACGGTTGCTTTGCTTCCTCTTTTGCCCCTTCTTTTTTCTTCTGGTTGTTGCAACCATATGGTGGAGTCCAGGAGCCAGATGCCACCTTTGACGACTGCTACTACCCCGAGTGTGACTATTACTAAGTGACGGCCGCCGACGACCAGGAGTAGTTAGGAGGATCCCAGGCAGGAGGCCTTGCCTTTTCGATCATGTTTCTTTTGTGCTAGCCTTCTTAAGGCAAACTTATTTAACTTATTTCTGTACTCAGATATTGTTGCTTCCGCCGACTCTTGTGTATTCGAGCCCTCGAGGCCCCTGGCTCGTAATATAAAGCTTATATTATTTTTATTTGTGCCTAGAGTTGTGTTGTGATATCTTCCCGTGATTCCCTGATCTTGGTCGTACACATTTGCGTGCATGATTAGTGTACGGTCAAACCGGGGGCGTCACAAGTTGGTATCAGAGCCGACTGCCTGTAGGAATCCCCCTTTCCAACTCCTCGGCCAAAGTCGAGTCTAGTCATTGCAAAACTTTTACTAACATGGGTGCCTGGCTTACGAGCCCACGTCGTCATTGAGTGGTATTAGGATCTTTTACTGCTCGTTTGTACTCCGGGACTCTATTCTCTCTTCTATTCGGGTTAAATGAATTTACTAACTACATTAGGTTCTCGTAACGACTTTCCCCGGAGAGCCCATTCATTCCGAATGGTTTTCTGCTTCACTAGAGGACTTCGAAAATACTCTCCGATCTACCCCCGAGAACTTGTGTTCATTGCTTTTGCAATCCCTTCATACCATTGAATCCTTATGGATAACTGCGTACCCTCACCGTTCATACTTCCATCCCTAGTTGTTCTTGTTATTACAAGATACCCAAAAGTATTCTCTGACTTTCCATAATCCTTTTTCCGACTGACTAGCAGCTCTTTTCCCATGAATACCCCTACGAATAATTCCTCACACTTATCGTGGATTTGTTCATCCCTAGTTGATCATATGTCTCACAAAATCCTTCGAATGCAAGTCGATCTCTCGAAAATCCTCTGCAGCCTAGAGCTCCCGAAAGTCTTGTCTACCAGCATTATGGTTAATCCATATGTCCGACAATATTCATTAACATCCTTTGTCAATGTCATCCTAAGCATATTGATTCATTATGTTGTGATTGCTCGCAATCATCAGTCGAACCCTGAAATCCAACCTTCCTACTCATACGTCATCTGGACTTGAGTTGGATCTCGGCCAATCATGTTATAATTGATTGTCCACCTAGTTCCCTTCAACTTGAACACCAGATTATTCAGTTTTTTCTATAATCTAACGCCTTTGCATTCTTTCCTTCTTCTGATTGAATATTGATACTCACATCAGATCCATTGAGGACCGCTGAATCCTTTGTTGGGTTATTATTCAACAATGTCCTTCATATTCAAAATCTCGTGCGCTCTTCCCCTTATGCATATTGCCTTCGGTAAATTGTATTCTCTTCTTATTGTCAACCATGCTCTGCTATTGAGCTGATGTTATATGCTCTGGAAGTTAGTGGTATATGTTCCTAAGATACCCCTACGGGTTGAACCTATGCCTCCCCTAATCCATGTGAACTCGAAAGAGATGTGAGTCTTACTCTTCTGGTGCTTCACCAGATAAATCTTTCGCACTACAAATTCTTCGAAAACAAGGAGTGAATGAAAGGTTATGCATTGAAGAAGTGGGAGTCGACCTTAAACCTTTGTGTTCATGCCCATGGACCCGATGTAGAACTTATCATGGAAGTTGCTCATAGAAATAATTACCCCTTGTTATAAGTTCATCTTGTATCGATGGTTTGATCATTCATAATCATGGTTCCGACCATAGTTTCTCCTTAATACCATTTCCCGGACAAGTTAAAATACTTGTCTCCTGCAAGTCATTTCACCTGTCCAACCTCTAATTTAATCTACCTTCAAGTATTGCCTCATGTTATCTCGAGGATATTCCGTCATTGCACCACCTCTTGTAAATTCTTAATTGGAGTGATACTCCGTCACATCATTCCTAGCATGATCGGCTATATCATTATCGTGCTAATTTTAACTGTACTACCTGGTCTTTATTCCCGGAGCACAACTTTTCGATGATGAACGAAGCTTAGGTCGATCTTCCTCGGCACATCATTTCGCCTTGAACAACTAGCTTGACTTCAAGTTTGTATTGTACTAGTGGTTTCAATAACCTTTCGCTCCATCATTCATTTGACTTGATGTCATCGCCGATCGATTACATATTAATGAAATCTCTCGACAAATGTGTCGTGATCATCATCAATGATGATTTGCCTTCTTCCAAGTTGTGAATCGAATTCATGACGGGAAATACCATCCTTTTCCCTCGATCATTTGTATTAACATTTACAACATTCTTGCATTCCCTCCAACCCAAACTTGTTCTTGTTTTGTGTTATACCTTGAGTTCCTTGTTATCCGACTTATGATAAGCTCTACCTTGGAGTACTACCATCTTTCATGTCAAGAATGTCGTGAGAATTTCACCACCCCTTATGAATTCTTGATACAAGTAATATTTATCGCCATCCTCGTTCGTTCCCTAATCCTCGTGTTGTTTCTAACCGGAAACCGAACAATTGAAGTATGACGTGCGGATTCAAAACTTCTAGAAAACCGAATGCTTTGAAGTGAATGGCTGATAGTTTCATTCCAACCCTTCTAGTTATTAAACCTCCATGCTAACATCGATCTTGCTACTTGGTACATTTTTCCAGGTGCATTTCGTTCAGTACTTAATTGTGGATGTTCTCCACGAACACAATTCATTATATATCTTGGTGTATCCAAAGTCTGACCTTTTCTTGAGGACCATGTCGGGGCTATCTCGAAGCATGTCTGTGGTACTCCGAAGATCCACAAGAACATTGTAAGCGCAATGCTAAATGTTTCTTAATCAACTATCCAACATCGTTGTGTGGGTAAATATCATAATTCTTCTTACCCCTTTTATCTATATGGTCATGACTTTGATCTCCTGACACATATATTATGCCCTGCTTAATCTCGGGGATGATTTACTCCTATTCATTGTGTTTAAATACATTTTCCTTTCCATTTGTTTGTTTAAGATTTCTTTGATCTACATATAATCTAAGCAGTAATAATTTTCTGCTTATGTAAACACCTGGTGTACAACTCTGTCAGTAAGACCTTGTTACTATTCTTGATAACATTCCGGTAACCACCGATGGATGAGAACTTTGCCTATTGGTCCGCCTTGTTTCAACGAGCAGGAAAATGGTTCTCTTCATCCATCGCCCTTGGTACCGATGTTGTTGCTGGCATAACTGACATGCTGTCCTCTGACATGCCTTGCTTACATGATCGTGCAAGACGTCACCGCCCTTCCTACTATTAACCCACATGGTGGGCCCATAATCCACAGTTCCACAGGATCAAAGCCTGACTCTCGTGTACACCCCCCCGTTTCCAAGGTTATTCCTCACGCTTGGCTTCGTGTGCAATTCGTGAGCCACCTTCCTAGTGATCTATTATGGTATCAGACACAATACTTATTCTCGTATCAGACGCAATACTTATTCTCGTTGCTCTGGACTCCTTTAACACCTTGTTTTAGGCAACGACAATTGTCTATCCGCTTGAAACCTCTTATGATATCTTCTTACTTTGCTCACGATGGGCTTCATTTGTTCAACTCGAGAGATACTCATGTGTTCATTCTTGGGATACCCCCAGATGATTTTTCCCTTGTAACATTATATCGTTGTAGAGCTACCCCTTACCTATTCGTAAGTACGATGTAGTTCCCGAAGAAAGGACAACAACTTCATCATGGAGCATTGGAATAAAGAATTGAAGGCATCAACAAAAGGGATTAACTTCTTCGAGAAGATCTGTTAGAATATCGTAACCAGACCTTCCCCCTACTCTACCCCTTAAATGTCGGGACGAGATTTCTTGTAGTGGAGGAGATTTGTAACGCCCGGATAGTTATGCTACAGTAAACCTCTACTAATTTTGCCATGTCACTACTGTTACTGTTGATAAACTCGCATTGATTCAAATCCCCGTTAAAAATTCAAATTTAAAATAAAGTCAAACAAATAAAGTTTCCAAATGTCAAAACAAAAATGTTCGCTGGGTTGCAAATATTCACTAGCTAACTATCATGTGACAACCCACATCATTTGGCTCTCCCTTTAATCCCTAGGACATTATAAAGTGGCGCAACAGCATATTAATTGACCTATTCAATTTCAAAAAAATGCTGGAACAATTCTGTTGGCTCTAAAACTTTTTAGGCAACACCACAATATTGTTCTTGAATTGTGTGCCAGATTTCATGATTGACTAAATTCATTTTGTCACTCAAATTAATACAAAACAATAGCTAGCTTAAATACAGAAAAGGAAAACAAAAAAATAAAAGAGAGAGGACCCCCCTTCCCCACTAGGCTTCGGCCCAGCAGGCCAGCCGGCCCACCACGCGCCTCCCAGGCCGAGATGGCCCACCCCCACTACTTCCCATTGGCAACCGAAACCCTAGCTCAACCCCGATCCACTTTTCCCCCACTCTCCCTTCCCCCCCGATCTGGATCAGGGGCGCGACCTCGCGGCGCACCCGCCGCCGCCCACCACCCGGAGAACCTCGAGACCTCGCCTCCCCTACGCCGCGACGTCGTCGCCCGATGCATCGCCGGCGCCGACCCACCGCCGCCGCCCCGTCCTCGTGCCCCCTCCCCAATGACCGCATCGCTCGCCGCCGGGCTGACCCCATCACCGACGTCGCTCGCAGCCCCACCTCCTGCTCGCCTGCTTCATCGTGCCTCGCCGCCTCTCCTCTACAAACGGAGGGTGAGCCCCGCTGTCCGCCCGTGTCCCTCTCCCCGTCGTCCTACTCGCCGGGCCGTGCCCCGCGCACGCCACCCTTGCGTGGCCACCGTGCTCTCAGGCCCGCTCTGGCCGCGCCTCGCGCGAGGCTGCTCCCCGCCGAGTCGCACCGCCCCTGACCCGCATCACCACCACGCCGCTCATCCCGTCGCCGCCCCCCCGGTTGGCCGACCGCGCTCACTACCGCTCCACCCACCCCCAGCTTCAGCCAACCGACTCCCCGTGCCGTCGCCCTGCTTCCACCCCGCGTCGGCCCAACTGCTGCTCCACGCCGTCTTGCCGCCCTGACCTCGCCTAGCCGGCGCCCGCCAGCGCGGTCCCTCTCCGGCTCATGTCCGAGCGGCCGTGCTTCGCCCTGCTCTGTTGTGACATCACCGCGTGTGGCCGTGCCCGCCGGCGCACTACCGCGTCGGGCTATGGCCGTGCCCGGGTACGGCGCCCCTGTCCATGCGCCCGTTAGCCCGCCCCGTGTGGCCTAGGCAGACGACAGCTGAGGCCCACGCCCAAAAAGATTAGAGCAATATATATATATATATGAAAATTAATTAATTAAATTAATTACTTAATTAATTAACTTAATTAATAACTTTGTTTACTTAATCTAATAAACATATTAGTCTATTTAAATTGCTTAGTTAAACTAGTCTATGCCAGTGGGTCCCACTGGACCCACCGGTCAGATTTGACTCTGGTCAGTTGGGTTTGACCTACTGACGTCATGGTGATGTCATGCTGACATCACCTTTCACTATTCTTGATAATATTAGATTCAAATAAATAAATAAATTCAGAAAATGGATAAAACTTTAGAAAATTATATAAAATAAACCATAACTTGGATGAAAATGTTTTATATATGAAAATTGCTCAGAACGACGAGACTAATCCGAATACGCGGTCCGTTCGTCTGCCACATGCTCCTAGCATAATGAACATGCAGCTTTCCCCCTCCGATTCATTTGTCCAAAAAAGCCAAACTTCGGGAATACTTTCCTGGATGCTATCCTCCTTCACCGGTATCGTGTAGCACCGCGTTAGAGCACCCTAGCACTGCGTGTTGACATGTCGTGCTTCTTTATTGCATCTGTGTGCTTTGTATTTACTGTTTCTCCCCCCTCTTCTCTTCGGTAGACCTCGAGACGGATGCTACCTCGGTGATCGACTACATCCACGATGACCCCTCCTTCTCATCTGAGCAACCAGGCAAGCCAACCTGCCTTGATCATTTCAATATCGCCCACTCTCTTCTCTCTTATGCTTGCATTAGAACTGCTACTGCTTTTGTATGATCCTATTCTGATGGACAACATGTTGTTGCCTGCTTTCATACCTTACCTGTTTATCCTAAACTTCTTATTATAGGTTGGTTGAGACCCATCAGAGACCCCCACCTTGTCCCTGTTGCCCCTGCTGAATTACCATATGACTAGATCACGTGATCGACGTCCTGGCCCCGACACCGCACATCATCCCCCTAGTTGTACGACTCCACAGAGTTTAGCACTTCTGATGAGATCTCTGTAGTGAAGTTAATCTATCGTGGTCATCGAGGGTGATTCCTCCTTCACCACTCCCGATAATGACTCTGTCGTGCAACCCCTGAAGTGTGAACCATCAAGATAATTCCTCCTTCGTTCACCTTGACGATAACATCATGTGGAATTCCATCGAGGGTGATTCCTCAGGGTTCCCTTTGGTGTTAGACACACGGTTACTATGGTTACTATGACTTTACACTGAACCATGTTACTAAAGACGGGTCGTCCCTCAGGGGTACCCGCACGAGCTTAATTGCGAGTGATGTGGAGTCGGGTTGACCTGGAAGGTGCCCGTGAGACAATAACGAGGTGTGGCCGGGCATTCTTATCCCTTGCCGCAAGTCCTCGAGACGGGGCGATGGGGTCACATGATCGTGAGTCTTTGCTCGTTACCGCGCGTTCCCAAGACACTAAACGGTTTGGATATTTGATCCGAAGGGCCTCTAGCCTGATAGCACTAACCATCACGTGGGCATAGTATGGGCGTTCTGCGTCGTAAGCATCAGCCGAAGCTTATTAGACGTCATGCGACTAGGCGGCGCATGCCGGGTTGGACTGCGTAAGCACCTGCCTTTTAATGAGGTAGCTAGGTCTGCTCACCGGCCGCATACGCAACATGCAGGAGTCCCCAGGACGATTGGCCCAAGACCCCTGGGGGCATAGGTTTAGTCCGGCGTGCTGACCTCTCTATTACGCCTAGGTCGGGTTGCGGCGTATTGTTTGGACGAGGCCGGGCATGACCTGATGGTGTGTCCGACCGGAGTTAAGCAAGCGTGGTGGGTAAGTTGGTGCACCCCCTGCAGGAAAGAAAACATCTATCGATAGCATGTCCTATGGTAACAGACACTTGGAGTTGTATCCCGATCGATACAATTAGAACTGGATGCTAAGGCATGATTTGGATATGTTGCTTCGAGAGTCGAGAAAGGATCCCGGAGCATTGATACAACAACATAAATATGACTTATGTTATACTACTCTACTCCCTCCTCTTGCTGCAAGACGATGGTTTCCAGAAGATGCTAGTGTTCGATAGAACTAGCTTGTTCCCTCTTATTCTGGCATTATGCAGTTTAGTCCACAGATACTATCACTTTTCATTGATACCGATGCATATGTAGTGTAGATCCTTGCTTGCGAGTACTTTGGATGAGTACTCACGGTTGCTTTGCTTCCTCTTTTCCCCCTTCTTTCTTCTTCTGGTTGTTGCAACCAGATTGTGGATTCTAGGAGCCAGATGCCACCTTTGACGACTACTACAACCCCGAGGATGACTACTACTACGTGACGGCCGCCGACGACCAGGAGTAGTTAGTAGGATACCAGGCAGGAGGCCTTGCCTTTTCGATCATGTTGCTTTTGTGCTAGCCTTCTTAAGGCAAACTTGTTTAACTTATGTGTGTACTCAGATATTGTTGCTTGCACTGACTCTTGTGTATTCGAGCTTATGTATTCGAGCCCTCGAGGCCCCTGGCTTGTAATATAAAGCTAGTATTATTTTTATTTGTGTCTAGAGTTGTGTTGTGATATCTTCCCGTGAGTCCCTGATCTTGGTCGTCCACATTTGCATGGATGATTAGTGTACGGTCAAAACGGGGGCGTCACAACTTGCTTGGAGAGCGGACGTCCTGCACGCAGATATCCAGTCGTTGCTCCAGGCGATGTGATCTGCGCATTAATCTTTGTTTCAAACGAGAAAAGGGGACATACATCGGTCCATACTTGCGAAATACCCGAGTCCACCTTGGTCTAGTGGGCTCGTCGGGTACACATATGACACAAAGGACCTGGCACACAGAGTGTGTAATTAGGCGTTCGGGACCTGGCGTGTAACAGGTGGGGAACATGCCCCGATTGTCAACAATGGCGGTGGTGGGGATGCACCATGACGCATGCAGGGGACTCATCCTCTGGTGTGTACGACGTATAAGCTGCCCGTGAGCGTGCTGGGGCATGGACGAAATGTGCAGCGTGGTCGTTTATGGCCTAGCAAAAAATGCTGTAAAAATGTTGTAAATTATCTCTAGCCTTAAGCATGTTTTGAAATGCCAAAAAATATAGTAATTTTTTTATGCATACATGTTCGCAAATGTGTGTGTGTGGCATAATGTTTTGTGAAAAAAAAATTCTTTTCAGTTTGCCTTCGTAAAAAGACAAATTTCAGTGCTTCTAGATAGCATTTCACGACACAATTTTTTGTTTTTTTGCACATGCCACAAAAAAGTTATTTTTCCATGACACTTTATGCACGCATGTGGCAAATGAGTAGAGGCGGCGATGACTTGGAGGAAGATGAGGAGGATGAAGGGGATGACGAGGAGGAGGTGGCCGAGATAGGGGAGGAGGCATTCACCGCCGCTTCCCGCCCACACGCGCGGTCGACAAACTACACCGAGGCGGAAGATATCCTCTTGGTTCGTGCTTGGGCAGCTGTGGGGATGGATGCAACCACCGGCACCGACCAAACCGGTAAACGGTATTGGCAAAGGATCGAGGACAACTATTGTAGGATCAAGCCGAAGAATAGTGGGTTCATCTCTCGCACTTACCGGTCGCTTCAAGGCCGGTGGGAGTTGATGAAGCCCGCTTGTGCTCGTTGGAGTGCGGCCATGGACCAAGTGAGGGAAGCACCACCTAGTGGAACCGTGGAGAGTGACTATGTGAGTACATATCTTCACTATTTTGATTATGTGATTATGTGTGGCTATTGTTGTTATGTGATTATGTGTGGCTATTGTTCTTATGTGATTATGTGTGGCTATTGTTCTTATGTGATTATGTGTGACTATGTTCTTATGTCATTATGTGTGGTTGATAAGAGACAATTGCCGGCATGAGGTACAAAGAGATGGCCGCTTCCAAGGGCAAGCCATTCCCATTTAAACATGCTTGGGCAATTCTTCAAACCTTTGACAAGTGGAAGTTGAGGGATGAAGAGACCGCACCCAAGAAGTCGGCAATGCTTAGGATGGATGATAGTGAAGATGAGGAGGGGGAGAGGAACTTGGGCAAGCCCGAGGGAACCAAGAAGGGCAAGGTAAGGGTGAAGATGGAAGGAGAGGCATCAAGCCTAAGGAAGAAGATGGAGCAAATGATGAAGGCAAGAGAGGAATTGACAACGAAGACATTGGAGACGAAGCTTCTTATCATCGAGAAGAAGAAAGAGGTCAAGCTTGCACAAGTGGAAGCAAAGCGTGAAGAAGCAAAGCGCAAGGCCGACTTGGAGGAGAGGATGATCAAGGTGAAAGAGGCAAAGGTATGGAAAGAACTCATGGTGGAAGAGAAGGAGCACATGATGATGTCCAAGAAGGACATGGATCAAGAATAATTGCAATGGTGGAAGGACTACAAGGAGGACATCACGGAGAGGAAGAGGATATTCCGTGGTGCGTCCTCTACTCTTCGAGGTGACAATTCGATGAGTTGTGGTGGCGATGGCGGTGTGGAAGACTCCACCACCGGCGATAATGGAGGTGCTTGATGGACGTGGAAGTGGTCTAGGAAATGGCGCCAAGTGTAATTTTTTGGTGATGGTGCCGAGTAGAGGGGGAAGATGATGATTGTGTGATGTAAAAACTATTAAACCATGCATCAATGATCTTTATTTCCGTGTTTGTTTGGAGGTTTATTATGTTTTTCTAGTGAAAATTATGCAATGCCAAATGACAGTTTTAAGGGTTGGGGTTGGGGCAAAGAGTAGAACCCTCAAACCCAACCCTTATAATGGAATATTCCGTTATAAGGGTTGGGTTTGAGGGTTCTACTCTTTGCCCCTGTTTTTCAACCCTTAAAAGTGTCAAAATTGGGCAATTCTCAACCCTTAAAACTGGTTTTACATTTAAGGATTTGAGGGTTCTACTAGAGATGCTCTAAGCTCTTACACGAGGGCTCTAGATCGGGCACCTACATATCCAGACAAGGGGCTCGGCCAGAACCCGAGCGGCCATGGCAGCACGGTTGCGCCCCACGACGCGAGAGAGGAAAGGGTGGCCCAGACGGCCAGACCAGAGGCACCCGCACCTGACCACCGCGCCATATCCACATCAACAACGGGTGGAGCAACCAAGGGACGGGGAAGGGGGCGGTGAAGAAGGTCGTCGGTGTGAGACGACCTCCCTGACCAGGACGCGACCGCCGACCAGGGTGCCGCCCAGTCGCGATGTAGCAGCAGCCGCACGGACACCTTCAAGGACGAGATCGCCGATCCCGAATTGAAGCACAAGCCTCGCCACCGCCGTCCTCGGGCATCAGGCAGGTGACGAGTGATATTTTTACACTCATTTCAACCTGGTTTAAACCGAGATATTTAATTAAAAGAGAGTTATTCGCTCCGATGTTGTCACTAATGACTAATGAATGCAAAGGATTCCACAAATCCTCTCTTTAATGATGTTTTCACATGAAGGCTAAAAAGGGAAGATATCATGTGGGAGAATGGAAAGGAAGGAAAATGGAGAAGAAAGAAATCACTAGGTGGTGTCAGAAGGCCTCCAGAGCGGAAGACGATGTTCCATGCGACCGCGCACGCTCACATTAGTGGTTGTTTGGCTTGGAAACCGAGGCAGGTCATCCATCTGAACAACTTTTATTAAGGGGACCTTGTCGACATGTCAAAAAAATGAGTAGAGGGGGAACGTTGAGCACAACCACAACCCATTCATCATCATCTTCATCCACAAACCCTAGCCACCACCATTTTCACCTCCATAGCCATGTCCACCACCAAAGCCCTCTCTCATCTAGTTCATACTTGTAATCGTGCATCACACAAGGCATCTATTGTAAGACATATTGCAGTCAATCAATCTCAAGATGTGTTCTTCAATGATTTCTTCTCGTGGTTCGATCTCCATGTGTGAGCAGTCCGGTAAGGTATGGGGGTCAGGTATGAGCCTTGCAACCCCCAGGTATTTGGTGAAGGGATCATTGAAGTCTTTGACACAACGTCCCGTATGTGTAAAATAAAATTGCATCGTGAAGTATCTCATGTCTTGTTCGCGATCTTCATCCCTATAGGTACCCAGGATCATGGATATCAAGCACCAAGAAAGCTAGGAGCAAGGGGACCGTGAAGTGCTATGCCGAACACCAATGACAATAAGGTTTAGTAGGGTAAGATGGATCATATCCTTGGAGATTCATGAGGTGTAGTCATTAAATGCCCAAAGCTTTTGTCTGATATTTCTATCTTAATTATCGGGGCAACCCCGCGAGACGGATAAGGCCTTCGTTAACTGATTCTTGATGTAGGACTCGTGTCGGTCAAGATGTAATTTGGACACATCCCCCATTTCTAATGAAGCAAGCACCTCTTGATGGGTGACTTCCCGAGCACAAACTAATATCATTTTTCATCCCAACACCAATACATGGTTGTAAGCATTAAGACCTCATCACTGTACCTTCTTTTTATTATAAGTGATTGAATCACTATTTGCTTGTTGATTCGTTCAAAAGCTGGATTTGACACTTTGACAAAAGCTTGCTAGAGAGCATAGCTTCAAGGGAGTCTTCCTCTCGCGGGTTTGATACCCAGGGTCACCTCTCGGGAAATAGATGTAGGATACCCTTTCTTGTTCCAATACCAGATTAATCAAAAGGAGATACCAAGCCCTTTTTCTAGCATTGTTGCTGGGGGGGGGAGTTTAGTATTCCTAGTCTTTGTGTTCAGAGTTTTTGTTAAAGTTAATTTTCAGTTTTTGTCTTTAATTTTCCTGTTTTAGTTTTATTTTGTTGCAAGTCTTGTCAGTAGGAAAATCCAGAAAGTTACCATGGCTCGTAATCTTGGGAGTTGCTACTCCTAGCAACAATTTCATGCATGAACCAATAGCACAACCTGATGTTACAACTGTAGAATATGAGATCAAACCAAACTTAATTTCCATGGTTCAACAACACCAATTTGGAGGCTCGACTTATGAAGATGCAGGTATGCATTTACATAATTTTACTGAATTGTGCGAAATGACACACATAAAGGATTATGACCCAGATGCTCTGAAACTTCACTTATTTCCTTTCTCTTTGATAGGAAAAGCTAAAGAATGGCTTTTAGCTTTGCTTAAAGGCAATATTACCTCTTGGGATGCTTGTTGCAGTAAATTTTTATCTAAGTTTTGTCCACCTGCAAAAAATATGCAATTACGTTCTCAGATTACATGGTTCAAGCAAGAGGAACGTGAGCCACTAGCGCTTGCGTGGGATAGAATGAAAGAAGCAATAAGAAACTGCCCCAATCATGGAATGGAGGAGTGGTTAATCATTCATACTTCCTCCATTACCTTATTACAAGGTCACTATGAAAAATACGTTTTGCATCTATACAAGGCCCTAACAATAATCGAGACAAAAATTAATGATGTTTCCTCGTACTATCAACTTGTTTAACACTTTCATGCATGAAAGTGCGTTATATCGACTAGAGGAGGGGTGAATAGGCGATTTTTATAAATTCGTCACTGAGGAAATTCTAGCTGAGGAATTTCCTAAGCAACGCACTACTTAGAAGCGGAATAGATACTCAGGTGCAAGCATAACAAAACAGTAGCATGGTCATCATTATGAAATGAAAACAAGCACAGAGTACAAGCAGCGTGTAAACAAGATAAGTAGGCTGAGGACTGAAGACTGAAGAAATTGAGAAAATCTTCAGTCAAAGTCTTCAAACATTACATATCAAGTTCATCAACACAAGAATGAGTAAATGAAAGGGTTGAGGAAATAGAACCAGTAGGTTTGATGAAGACAATGATTTTTTAGACCAGTTCCAACTGATGTGACAGTTGTACGTCTGGTTGGGGCGGCTAGGTATTTAAACCTGAGGACACACAGTCCCGGACTGTTGGGGAACGTAGTATTTTCAAAATTTTCCTACGATCATGCAAGATCTATCTACTAGATGCATAGCAACGAGGGGGAGAGTGTGTCTACGTACCCTCGTAGACCGTGAGCGGAAGCGTCTAGTGACGCGGTTGATGTAGTCGAACTTCTTCGCGATCCAACCGATCAAGTACCGAACGTACGGCACCTCCGCGTTCAACACACGTTCAGCTTGATGACGTCCCACGAGCTCTTGATCTAGTTGAGCTTCACATGAGAGTTTCGTCAGCACGACGGCGTGCTGACGGATATGATAAAGTTACCGTCGCAGGGCTTCGCCTAAGCGCTGCAACGATATGATCGAGGTGTGTTACTGTGGAGGGGGGCACCGCACACGGTTGGGAGAGATCAACTGATCAACTTGTGTGTCCTAGGGTGCCCCCTGCCCCCGTATATAAAGGAGCAAGGGGGGAGGCCGTCCGGCCCTCTATGGCACGCCAGGAGAGGCAATCCTACTAGGAATAGGATTGCAATCCTATTCCTAGTAAGAGTCCACCAAGAAGGAGAAGGGGGGAAGGAAGGAGAGGGAGAAGGAGAAGGAAAGGGGCGCCGGCCCCCCCTCCTTCCTTGCCCAATTCAGACCAAGGGATGGGGGGCGCGCGGCCCAGCCTTGGCCCTCCTTCTCTCTTTCTCCTATGGCCCATTAAGGCCCATAGCTTCCCCAGGGGGTTCCGGTAACCCCCCGGTACTCCAGTTAATTCCGAAACTTTACGGAACACTTCCTGTGTCCGAATATAGTCGTCCAATATATCAATCTATACGTCTCGGACATTCCGAGACTCCTCATTATGTCCGTGATCTCATCCGGGACTCCGAGCTACCTTAGGTACATCAAAACTCATAAACTCATAATACCGATCGTCATCAAACGTTAAGCGTGCGGACCCTACGGGTTCGAGAACTATGTAGACATGACCGAGACTCATCTCCGATTAATAACCAATAGCGGAACCTGGATGCTCATATTGGTTCCTACATATTCTACGAAGATCTTTATCGATCAAACCGCATAACAACATACGTTGTTCCTTTTGTCATCGGTATGTCACTTGCCCGAGATTCGATCTTCGGTATCTCTATACCTAGTTCAATCTCGTTACCGGCAAGTCTCTTTAATCCTTCCGTAATACATCATCTCGTGACTAACTCATTACTCATTTGCTTGCAAGGCTTATTATGATGTGCATTACCGAGATGGCCCAGAGATACCTCTCCGACACTCGGAGTGACAAATCCTATTCTTGATCTATGCTAACACCGCAAACACTTTCGGAGACACCTATAGAGCATATTTATGATCACCCAGTTACGCTGTGACGTTTGATAGCACACAAGGTGTTCCTACGGTATTCGGGAGCTGCATAATCTCATAGTCAAAGGAACATGTATAAGTCATGAAGAAAGCAATAGCAGTAAAACTAAACGATCGCATTGCTAAGCTAACGGATGGGTCTAGTCCATCACATCATTCTCCTAATGATGTGACCCCGTTGATCAAATGACAACTCATGTCTATGGCTAGGAAACATAGCCATCTTTGATCAATGAGCTAGTCTAGTAGAGGCATACTAGGGACATACTGTTTGCCTATGTATTCTCACATGTACTAAGTTTCCGGTTAATACAATTCTAGCATGAATAAAAGACATTTATCATGATATAAGGAAATACAAATAACATCTTTATTATTGCCTCTAGGGCATATTTCCTTCAGTCTCCCACTTGTACTAGAGTCAATAATCTAGATTACAAAGTAATGATCCTCACACCCATGGAGTCCTGGTGCTGATCATGTTTTGCCCATGGAAGTGGCTTAGTTAATGGGTCTGCAACATTCAGATCCGTATGTATCTTGCAAATCTCTATGTCTCCCTCCTTGACTAGATCGCAGATGGAATTGAAGCGTCTTTTGATGTGCTTTGTTCTCTTGTGAAACCTGGATTCCTTCGCCAAGGCTATTGCTCCAGTGTTGTCACAAAAGATTTTCATTGGACCCGATGCACTAGGTATTACACCTAGATTGGATATGAACTCCTTCATCCAGACTCCTTCATTTGCTGCTTCCGAAGCAGCTATGTATTCCGCTTCACACGTAGATCCCTCCACGACGCTCTGCTTGGAACTGCACCAACTGACAGCTCCACCGTTTAATAAAAATACATATCCGGTTTGCGACTTAGAGTCATCCGGATCAGTGTCAAAGCTAGAATCGACGTAACCGTTTACGACGAGCTCTTTGTCACCTCCATACACGAGAAACATATCCTTTGTCCTTTTCAGGTATTTCAGGATGTTCTTGACCGCTGTCCAGTGATCCACTCCTGGATTATTTTGGTACCTCCCTGCTAGACTTATAGCAAGGCACACATCAGGTCTGGTACACACCATTGCATACATGATAGATCCTATGGCTGAGGCATAGGGAATGACTTTCATTTTTTCTCTATCATCTGTAGTGGTCGGACATTGAGTCTTACTCAACTTCACACCTTGTAACACAGGCAAGAACCCTTTCTTCGACTGATCCAGTTTGAACTTCTTCAAAACTTTATCAAGGTATGTGCTTTGTGAAAGTCCAATTAAGCGTCTTGATCTATCTCTGTAGATCTTGATGCCTAATATGTAAGCAGCTTCACCGAGGTCTTTCATTGAAAAACTCTTATTGAAGTATCCTTTTATGCTATCCCGAAATTCTATATCATTTCCAATCAACAATATGTCATCCACATATAATATCAGAAATGCTACAGAGCTCCCACTCACTTTCTTGTAAATACATGCTTCTCCAAAAGTCTGTATAAAACCATATGCTTTGATCACCTTATCAAAGCGTATATTCCAACTCCGAGATGCTTGCACCAGTCCATAGATGGATCGCTGGAGCTTGCATACTTTGTTAGCACCTTTTGGATCGACAAAACCTTCTGGTTGCATCATATACAACTCTTCTTTGAGATATCCATTCAGGAATGCAGTTTTGACATCCATTTGCCAGATTTCATAATCATAAAATGCGGCAATTGCTGACATGATTCAGACAAACTTAAGCATCGCTACACGTGAGAAAGTATCATCGTAGTCAACTCCTTGAACTTGTCGAAACCCTTTCACAACAAGTCGAGCTTTATAAACAGTCATTACCGTCTGCGTCGGTCTTCCTCTTGAAGATCCATTTATTTTCGATGGCTTGCCGATCATCGGGCAAGTCAACCAAAGTCCACACTTTGTTCTCATACATGGATCCCATCTCAAATTTCATGGCCTCAAGCCATTTTGCGGAATCTGGGCTCATCATCGCTTCCTCATAGTTCGTAGGTTCATCATGGTCTAGTAACATGACTTCCAGAATTGGTTTGCCGTACCACTCTGGTGCGGAACGTACTCTGGTTGATCTATGACGTTCAGCAGAAACTTGATCTGAAGTTTCATGATCATCATCATTAGCTTCCTCACTAATTGGTGTAGGAATCACTGGAACTAGTTTCTGTGATGTTCCACTTTCCAATTCGGGAGAAGGTACAGTTATCTCATCAAGTTCTACTTTCCTCCCACTCACTTCTTTTGAGAGAAACTCCTTGTCTAGAAAGGATCCATTCTTAGCAACGAATATCTTGCCTTCGGATCTGTGATAGAAGGTGTACCCAACAGTCTCTTTTGGGTATCCTATGAAGACATATTTCTCCGACTTGGGTTCGAGCTTATCAGGTTGAAGCTTTTTCACATAAGCATTGCAGCCCCAAACTTTAAGAAACGACAACTTTGGTTTCTTGCCAAACCATAGTTCATAAGGTGTCGTCTCAACGGATTTAGATGGTGCCCTATTTAACATGAATGCAGCTGTCTAAGCATAACCCCAAAACTATAGTGGTAAATCGGTAAGAGACATCATAGATCGCACCATATTCAATAAAGTACGGTTACGATGTTCGGACACACCATTACGTTGTGGTGTTCCGGGTGGCGTGAGTTGTGAAACTATTCCACATTGTTTCAAATGAAGACCAAACTCGTAACTCAAATATTCACCTCCATGATCAGATCGCAGAAACTTTATTTTCTTGTTACGATGATTCTCTACTTCACTCTGAAATTCTTTGAACTTTTCAAATGTTTCAGACTTGTGCTTCATTAAGTAGATATACCCATATCTGCTCAAATCATTAGTGAAGGTCAGAAAATAACGATACCCGCCGCGAGCTTCAACACTCATTGGTCCGCATACATCAGTATGTATGATTTCCAACAAATCTGTTGCTCGCTCCACAGTTCCGGAGAACGGAGTTTTAGTCATCATGCCCATGAGGCATGGTTCACAAGCACCAAGTGATTCATAATCAAGTGATTCCAAAAGTCCATCACTATGGAGTTTCTTCATGCGCTTTACACCAATATGACCTAAACGGCAGTGCCACAAATAAGTTGCACTATCATTATTAACCTTGCAACTTTTGGCTTCAATATTATGAATATGTGTACCACTACAATCGAGATCCAACAAGAATAGACCACTCTTCAAGGGTGCATGACCATAAAAGATATTATTCATAAAAATAGAACAACCATTATTCTCTGATTTAAATGAATAACCGTCTCGCAACAAACAAGATCCAGATATAATGTTCATGCTCAACGCTGGCACCAAATAACAATTATTTAGGTCTAAAACTAATCCCGAAGGTAGATGTAGAGGTAGCGTGCCGACGGCGATCACATCGACTTTGGAACCATTTCCCACGCGCATCGTCACCTCGTCCTTAGCCAATCTTCGTTTAATCCGTAGTCCCTGTTTCAAGTTACAAATATTAGCAACCGAACCGGTATCAAATACCCAGGTACTACTACGAGCATTAGTAAGGTACACATAAATAACATGTATATCTCATATACCTTTGTTCACCTTGCCATCCTTCTTATCCGCCAAATACTCGGGACAGTTCCGTTTCCAGTGTCCAGTCCCCTTGAAGTAGAAACACTCAGTTTCAGGCTTGGCTCCACACTTGGGTTCTTCGTGGGAGTAGAAACTGTCTTGCTATTCTTCTTGAAGTTCCCCTTCTTTCCCTTACCCTTTTTTTGAAACTAGTGGTCTTGTTAACCATCAACACTTGATGCTCCTTTTTGATTTCTACCTCCGCAGCTTTGAGCATAGCGAAGAGCTCGGGAATTGTCTTTTGCATCCCTTGCATATTATAGTTCATCACGAAGCCTTTATAGCTTGGTGGCAGTGATTGAAGAACTCTATCAATAACACTATCCTCGTCAACTTTGCAACCAAGTTGAGTCATATGATTGTAGTACCCAGACATTCTGAGCAAGTGTTCACTGATAGGACCATTCTCCTCCATTTTGCAGCTGTAGAACTTATTGGAAATCTCATATTTCTCAATCCGGGCATTTGCTTGAAATATTAACTTCAACTCCTGGAACATCTCATATGGTGCATGACGTTCAAAACATCGTTGAAGTCCCGGTTCTAAGCCGTAAAGCATGGCACACTGAACTATCGTGTAGTCATCAGACCGCGTCTGCCAGACGTTCAAAGCTTCTACATTAGCGGGAGGGGGCTTGTCACCTAGCGGTGCTTCAAGGACATAATTCTTCTGTGCAGCAATGATGATAATCCTCAAGTTACGGACCCAGTCCGTGTAATTGCTACCATCATCTTTCAACTTAGCTTTCTCTAGGAATGCATTAAAATTCAAAGGAACGGTAGCACGGGCCATTGATCTACAACAACATAGATATGCAAAAACTATCAGGACTAAGTTCATGATAAATTAAAGTTCAATTAATCATATTACTTAAAGAACTCCCACTTAGATAGACATCCCTCCGGTGATCTAAATGATCATGTGATCCAAATCAACTAAACCATGTCCGATCATCACGTGAGATGGAGTAGTTTCAATGGTGAACATCTTATGTTGATCATATCTACTATATGATTCACGCTCGACCTTTCGGTCTCCACTGTTTCGAGGCCATATCTGCATACGCAAGGCTCATCAAGTTTAACCCGAGTATTCTGCGTGTGCAAAACTGGCTTACACCCGTTGTATTTGAACGTAGAGCTTATCACACCCGATCATCACGTGGTGTCTCAGCACGACGAACTTTCGCAACGGTGCATACTCAAGGATAACACTTATACCTTAAATTTTTTTAAGGGATCATCTTATAATGCTACCGTCGTACTAAGCAAAATAAGAAGCATAATAAGATAAACATCACATGCAATCAAAATATGTGACATGATATGGCCATCATCATCTTGTGCTTTTGATCTCCATCTCCAAAGCACCGTCATGATCACCTTCGTCACCGGCGCGACACCTTGATCTCCATCGTAGCATCGTTGTCGTCTCTCCAACTATTGCTTCTACGACTATTGCTACCGCTTAGTGATAAAGTAAAGCAATTACATGGCGATTGCATTTCATACATTAAAGCGACAACCATATGGCTCCTGCTAGTTGCCTGTAACATTACAAAACATGATCATCTCATACAAAACCGTATCACTCATCATGTCTTGACCATATCACATCACAACATGCCCTGCAAAAACAAGTTATACGTCCTCTACTTTGTTGTTGCAAGTTTTACGTGGCTGCTACGGGCTTAGCAAGAACCGTTCTTACCTACGCATACAAAACCACAACAACCACAATGATGTTTCGTCAAGTATGTGCCGTTTTAACCTTCACAAGGACCGGGCGTAGTCACACTTGATTCAGCTAAAGTGAGAGAGACAGACACCCGCCAGTCACCTTTAAGCAACGAGTGCTCATAACGGTGAAACCAGTCTCGCGTAAGCGTACGCGTAATGTCGGTCCGGGCCACTTCATCTCACAATACCACCGAAGCAAAGTATGACATGCTGGTAAGCAGTATGACTAGTATCGTCCACAACTCACTTGTGTTCTACTCGTGCATATCATCTACGCATAGACCTGGCTCATGATGCCACTGTTGGGGAACGTAGTATTTTCAAAATTTTCCTACGATCACGCAAGATCTATCTACTAGATGCATAGCAACGAGGGGGAGAGTGTGTCTACGTACCCTCGTAGACCGGGAGCGGAAGCGTCTAGTGACGCGGTTGTTGTAGTCGAACTTCTTCGCGATCCAACCGATCAAGTACCGAACGTACGACACCTCCGCATTCAGCACACGTTCTGCTTGATGACGTCCCACAAGCTCTTGATCCAGTTGAGCTTCACAGGAGAGTTTCGTCAGCACGACGGCGTGGTGATGGATATGATGAAGTTACCGTCGCAGGGCTTCGCCTAAGCGCTGCAACAATATGATCGAGGTGTGTTACTGTGGAGGGGGGCACCGCACACGGTTGGGAGAGATCAACTGATCAACTTGTGTGTCCTAGGGTGCCCCCTGCCCCCGTATATGAAGGAGCAAGGGGGGAGGCCGGCCGGCCCTCTATGGCGCGCCAGGAGAGGCAATCCTACTAGGAATAGTATTGCAATCCTATTCCTAGTAGGAGTCCACCAAGAAGGAGAAGGGGGGAAGGAAGGAGAGGGAGAAGGAGAAGGAAAGGGGCGCCGGCCCCCCATCCTTCCTTGTCCAATTCGGACCAAGGGGTGGGGGGCGCGCGGCCCAGCCCTGGCCCTCTTTCTCTCTTTCTCCTATGGCCCATTAAGGCCCATAACTTCCCCAGGGGGTTCTAGTAACCCCCTGGTACTCCGGTTAATTCCGAAACTTTACGGAACACTTTTGGTGTCCGAATATAGTCGTCCAATATATCAATCTTTACGTCTCGGACATTCCGAGACTCCTCGTTATGTCCGTGATCTCATCCGGGACTCCGAACTACCTTCGGTACATCAAAACTCATTGACTCATAATACCGATCGTCATCAAACGTTAAGCGTGCGAACCCTACGGGTTCGAGAACTATGTAGACATGACCGAGACTCATCTTCGGTCAATAACCAATAGCGGAACCTGGATGATCATATTGGTTCCTACATATTCTACGAAGATCTTTATCGGTCAAACCGCATAACAACATACGTTGTTCCTTTTGTCATCGGTATGTTACTTGCCCGAGATTCGATCGTCGGTATCTCTATACCTAGTTCAATCTCGTTACCGGCAAGTCTCTTTACTCGTTCCGTAATGCATCATCTCATGACTAACTCATTAGTCATTTGCTTGCAAGGCTTATTACGATGTGCATTACCGAGATGGCCCGGAGATTCCTCTCCGACACTCGGAGTGACAAATCCTATTCTTGATCTATGCCAACACCACGAACACTTTCGAAGACACCTGTAGAGCATCTTTATGATCACCCAGTTACGTTGTGACGTTTGATAGCACACAAGGTGTTCCTACGGTATTCGGGAGTTGCATAATCTCATAGTCATAGGAACATGTATAAGTCATGAAGAAAACAATAGTAGTAAAACTAAACGATCATAATGCTAAGCTAACGGATGGGTGTAGTCCATCACATCATTCTCCTAATGATGTGACCCCGTTGATCAAATGACAACTCATGTCTATGGCTAGGAAACATAGCCATCTTTGATCAATGAGCTAGTCTAGTAGAGGCATACTAGGGACATACTGTTTTGTCTATGTAATCACACATGTACTAAGTTTCCGGTTAATACAATTCTAGCATGAATAAAAGACTTTTATCATGATATAAGGAAATACAAATAACATCTTTATTATTGCCTCTAGGGCATATTTCCTTCACGCACAACCAATCCTGGACACACAGTCCAAGACACCAAGTCCTCACCGTATTCCCCTTGAACTAAGGTCACACAGACCTCGCCCAATCACTCGTGGTAAGTCTTCACAGGTGACTTCCAAACCTTCACAAACTTGGTCACCCGGCGATCCACAATTCCTATTGGATGCTCTAGACCATTGATGCCTAACCGTCTGGAAGATCACAGTATTCAAAGGTAACAAGCGTCGGTTCCACACAGGAACAATCTCTTCAGTGATGCTCAATCACTTTTGGGTTTTAGGTGTTTGGGTTTTGGGTTTTTCCTCGCTTGATTATTTTTGCTCAAAGTCCTCGAAGGATGGTTTTCTCTTATGACAAGTGTCAGTTTCTCTCAGAGCAGCCAACCAACTAGTGGTTGTAGGGGGCGGCTATTTATAGCCTAGGGAGCAGGCCGACATGATAAGACATAAATGCCCTGTCACATCCCTAGCTCATGTCTGCCTAGTGCTAGGTTAGCTGTGCATCATGTTTAATTTTGGTTAACTTGAAATGGGGATTGATCAAACCCTAGCACTAAATGAACTCAACTAGGGTCAAGAATAAAATCATTTCCAATGACCCAAAATTCCTCCATCAATGTTTGATAATTTTGGCAAGGCATTGAGACCAAACCAAAAATAGTGAGCATTTTTGTGGAATATTTTGGGCTTTGAATTAAATCAATAAGTATTTAAATTGGGGCATATAAATATTTTTAATATCTTTAAATGCTCCAACAATTTTGAAAATAGTTGAGGGTCTCTGTAATAATTTATTTAATGCCCACAATTATTTTAAGATTTATTAAAATGATTTGGGCTATAAACTAAATCAAAACAAAATGACAGAATTAGAAAACAGAAAGAAAAAAAGAGAGGGAGAGCACTTACCTGGCCTTACCTGGCCGGCCCAACTGGCAACCCAGCCCACCTGGGCTCCCCTGCCAGTCATCCCTGTCCTCGCGCCAGGAGGACAGGGGAGTGTGGTCGCTGCGCGCGGGCACGCGCCGAGCCACCTCCACCCTGCCTGCTAGCCCCGGCCGTCCCTAACGACGCCACGCAGTCGCCCAGAGACTTCTCCCTCCTTCCCCTCACTCGCTGCTCTCTCTCCCTCCCCTCTGTTCTCTCGCACGCAGCCACCGAGCGGAGCCCGTCGCCGCCGCTCGCCACCACCGTGGCCACAGCCCTCCCCACGCCCCCGCAAGGTGCCCACGAGCTTCGCCTCGTCTTTCTCTTCCTCCTCGCCAAGCCGCCCGATGCCAGGAAGCCCCGAACGCCGCCGTCTTTGCCATCTTCAACCTCCGGCCGCCGTCGACCTCACCTTCGATTCGTCACCGTCCGTGCTTCCCCGACCTCGCCGGCCTGCTCGTCTGAATCGCCGTGAGCCCCTCTCTGTTTCCCCCTAACTACTTCCTCGCCCCGAGCCCTAGCTGACCCCCCCGTCGTCGCACCCGTGAGCTCCTGCCGCCGGCCATGGCACCGCCGCGGCCACAACTGCTGCCACCCGCGTCTGAGCACGTCATCGCACTCAGTGTCCCTCCAGGAGCCCGTAGCCACTTCTATTTCTTCCTCCCGAGCCCCCTAGTGCCGCATCCGCACCTGCCTGAACTCCGGCCGCCGCAAAAGTTGACGCCGCCGTAGTTTTGGTCCACTCCGGCGAGAGCTGATGCCACCACTAGATGCGCAAGAGCTCCAGCAGGCCGTAGCAACAAACCGCTTCTAAAACCGAGCCTCCTAGCATTTTCTCGACGCGCGCCGCCGTCGGTTTGGTCGCCGCCGGCCAAACTCCGGCGACTGCTGATGTGGCACTATCATTAGTGCTAACCCCAGCCGCTAAACACCCCTAATAGCCACTGACAGTGGGCCCTAGCCCTGGTCAAACCCCAGTCAGCGCTGGGTTTGACCGGATTTTGTCCATGTGTCACTGACGTGTGGACCCCACACGTCAGGTTTGACCCTGGCCGGTCAGTTGACCTGCTGACCTCAGCCTGACGCAGTGCTGACGCAGTAAATGTTTTCTGGGTTTTTAAATAAATCAGAAATGATTTATTTATTTCAGAAAATAGCCAAAACTTCTAAAAATCATAGAAAATAATCTATAACTCAGATGAAAATAATTTATATATGAAAATTGATCAGAAAAATCCAAGGAATCTGTTTATGGCATTTTCATGCATGTTTGAATAACTTACAGCCACTGTTTAGGGCAATTTGCATAAATGGCATTTGAATAATCACATATGGAGTTTGAATTTGAAGCCTTGGTTCAAACCAACTTCATTTAACTTGTGGCTAGTTGCATTAGCTCAACCAACAGCATATTGCCATGTCACGTTCATGCATCATATTGTGCATTGCATTGATTGTGATCTTTCTCTGTTTGCCGGTGTTGTCCCCTCTCAGTAGACGACGTTCCGACGATGTGACAGATGACACCGATGAAGACTCATTGATATCTTCAGAAGTGCCAGGCAAGCAAACCCCCCGATTGAGCATCCCGATACAATCCCACTCTCTCGCTCCTGCTCTCTTTTACTGCATTAGGACAACAACGATTGAACTGCTTTTTGCTGCGGTAGCTGAACCCCTTTCCTCTGCATGACCTGTCATTGCCACAGTAAATAGTTGAAACCCACTAGCATGAGTAGGAGTTGTTTGAGCCATGTTGTGCCTATTCATTCATGTTTTCTGGTTATGCCCGCTATTGCTTAGAGTTGAGTCAGGTCTGATTCATCGGGGATGAATTGGAATGTGGTGAACTTGTCCTACTGTGTGTGAGCTAAGTGTGTGAACACATTTTGGTAAAGGTAGCGGTGAGAGGCCATGTAGGAGTACATGGTGGGTTGTCTCACTGGAACCGTCCTTAAGAACTGAGTTCTGTGTAAGTTGTCCAATGACATAGCTACTACCACGCATTGGAATGCTTAAGTGCCCCTCTCGACTTATTAATCAACTCGATCTCTGTCCAGGAGTTGCAACTAGTTTCTGGTGTTTGTAGGTAGTGCTAGTAGTCTACCAAGTGGCACCCGGTACAGGTGGACTTGGGTCAGACTAGGTGAAGTGGCCCGGTGTACCAAGTGGCACCCGGTTGGTGGGCTTGGGAACCCTGCACACATCATTTGGGGCCGTGAGCGACACCCCGGTCGGATCTCCCCATGGATGGAACCCGAATAGGCGATAAACCTGGACGAGAGACTTGTGTGGTTAGTCAGGTCGTGGCCGACACCCTTGCCAGGCTTCCGCTTGAAGGTTGCCGAGATACATGACGTGTACATGGCGGTAAGTGGCGAGAGCGTGTGTGAAGAAGTACACCCCTGCAGGGTTAACATGATCTATTCGAATAGCCGGGTCCGCGGATATGGACTTCTTGGATGCTTACGTGGTACATAGACAATCGAAAGTGGATACTCTAAAATACTCAAGATAAGTGTGAGTGCTATGGATGGCCTTCTCGTAGGGAGACGGGAGCGGATCCATAGTGGTGTATTGATTGGTGAATATGTGGACTCGTGTGCGCCACCTCAAAAGAGTTAATTGCAGTCGTAGTTCAGGATAGCCACGAGTCAAAGCTGGCTTGCTGCAGTCAAAATCCACTACCCCCTTGTTGATACTATTGCATATGTAGTTAGTTCTGATGTAAGTCTTGCTGAGTACCTTTGTACTCACGTTTGCTTAATTTATGTTTTTGCAGAGAGACTTCAGTCTCGCTAGTGGTTCCGCGTGGACCTCGACGTTTAGCTTGTTACCTCAGCTACGATCTTGTACCCTTGGGAGGGTCTTGTAGATAGTCAGGCTTCTTAGTCTTTTTCATTTGTAGATGTCTGTACTCAGACATGTAATGCTTCCGTTGCCTATATGCTCTGTATGTTGGGTCATGTGACCTCTGATTGTAATAAATGCTATGATGGCTCTTCTGGGCCTTTATCTATATGAGTTGTTGAGTTATGTTGTGATGCCATGTTGTATAGCACATACTTGCATGTTATGCGTACGTGTAACGTGTATTGCTATGTGTGGGATCCGACACCTAGTTGTTTACCTTTGGTAGCCTATCTTACAGGGAAATGTCTCCTAGTGATTCCACTGAGCCTTGGTAGCTTGCTACTGCTCCAGAACACTTAGGCTGGCCGGCATGTGTCCTTCTTCGTTCCCGTGTCTGTCCCTTAGGGGAAATGTCACGCGTTGTTCCTTTAAGTCCTTGTAGCTTGCTACGACTTGGGTTCATACGTTGATGACCGACACGTTCGTTGATGGGTCATGTATGCCTGTCTCTGTAATTTAGCGCCACTTTTGGTTTATAACTGGTCATGTCGGCCCGGGTTCTCTGTCATATGGATGCTAGCGACACTATCATATACGTGTGCCAAAATACGCAAACGGTCCCGGGCCAGGTAAGGTGGCACCCGTGGGGATACCGTGCGTGAGGCCGCAAAGTGATATGGTGTGTTACAGGCTAGACCTGTGTGACTTAGGATCGAGGTCCCGACATGCCCTTCAATGACATGACCGTTAGGTGGGTAGATATTTTGGGACAGCTGGCGCATAGCACATCAACGGTCAGAAAGTTGAGTATAAAATTCCTCAGGGCTATCATGTTCCTCACTTGTAGGCAATCCGCACTAGCGAATTCCTAACTCCTCAGTAAGAATAAATTCCTCAGATACCATAAGAACTTTGTCTCTGTCACTGAAGCAATTTACTGAACTCTATGAGATTTCCAATGGCTTCACTCGAAAGGATTGGTAGTTATAGGATTTTGAGTTGAGCATCACTTGGAAATATGTTTCCTTAGTTTTACATCGACCCCTTTAACAGTATAGTGTTTCATATGACTCAAGAAAGAGAAAATGAAACTACGAAAACAAAAGTCTTCACGCTTCATGTTCCTCACATGAATATCAAGTCTTCATGGTTACACCAATTTCTACACTTTCAAAATCTTCAGAAAGTCTTCAGAAATCCAAAGTCTTCAATTGAAGACATTCATTTTTAGGGGTCGACTTTCTTTGTAAATATCAAACTCCTCATAGACTTATAGACCTGTGTACACTCACAAACGCATCAGTCCCTTAACCTATAAGTCTTCAATACACCAAAATCACTAAGGGGCACTAGATGCACTTACAATCTCCCCCTTTTTGGTGATTGATGACAATATAGGTTATGTTTTCAACGGGGATAAACATCTCAAGTGTAAATACTGATGTTGAGGAATTTTATTGCAAGATATAGAAGAACTCCCCCCTAAAGATGTGCATAGTGAGGAATTTGCTTTTGAAGCAATGCACATTTGAAGAGTAGAATCATGGAGATCTCCCCCTATATCTTGTAATTCATACACACATTTTATCATATGATATGAAGAATTTGAAATGCATGCTGAAATATGGTGACAGATGTAATTCGGCATGCGTGCATTAACATATATGAGAAATAGCATGCAGAAGAACATAGCGAAAGTATCAGACCACCATCGGGTTTAAGTTTATAACTCGATCCAATAAAGTCTTCAAAAGAATGAGAGTTGTAACTTAGCAAAAAAACGCCCATATATAAAGACCCGCTTGAAGACGAACTCAAATTTCTCCCCCTTTGTCATCAATGACCAAAAGGGACGAAAAATTAGGATTAACGCCTCTGAAGAATATCACAAGGACGATGGAGGAGGGGCAGTGTTGTTGGGGTCGGTTGTTGAAGTTAGGCCTGCCACTATGTCGTCCAAATATTCATGCTCATTGGTCTCGCGTGATGAAGAATATAAGCTGGCCACCAAGGAAGGAACTTTGACTTTCTTGAATTTCTTCGCCGGAGGTTGAGACCAGTCAAAGTCCCCCTTGAAGCCAATTTGCTTCAGATCTTCTTCGCCATAGAGATGAGACACAACAGCCCAGGTGCGATTGAAAACTTCATGGAGGTAGTAGTGGTTTTTCTTAACTGCATTGTATGTAGCAGTCATGTCGTGAAGAATTGAGCCAAACTGCCTCTTGGCCCATTTATGGTTGCGATCGACCTTCTGATGAAGACTGAGGAGAAGCTCACGATCAGTCACCACCCTTGGAGCTGTGCCTTGAGGGTTTTGCTTTGAGGCATTGGCGGCAGAGTCATGAGTGGCAGAGTCATCATTGGTGGAGTAGGATGCAGCTTTGCGGAACTGACCATCCAATGGACAAAGTCCTTCATCAATGATTGCAGCTTTGCCTTTTCTGTCAACTGAGGTAATTGTCCGTTTAAGGACTTCAAGTGGAGGCAGATAGCTGAGATGATTCTGAAAGTCAGCCTTGTATGCGATTGAAGACCTTGTTCGGATGAATCTCATAATCCAAGGAGCATAAGGCTTCAATTCAAAAGGGGAGAGTGCAACATTTGCCAAAGTCCTCATGAAGAAATCATGATAGTTGATGGGGATCCCATGCATGATATTGAACAACAGATTCTTCATGATGCCAACGACCTCTTCTTCATTCGAGTCGTGACCTTTGATTGGGCTCAATGTCTTTGTCAGAATGTGATAGATAGTCTAAGGCACATATAGCAATTCCTTCACGAGGAATTTGGTTCTTGGGGCTTGACCTGGCTTCAGCGGCTTCATCAACACTTGCATATAATGGTCAGTGAGTTCAGGTTCATGATATATACACCATGCACCTTCAAGGCGAGGACTGATAGGTAGGGCATGAAGCAATTCAAAGGCTGGTGCTTTGAAGAGAGTGTTTTCTGTCATCCAGTCCAACACCCAAGAGTTCACATCTTCAGCAGTTCCGGTGATGTGCAATGTTGCATAGAACTGAAGAATGAGCTCTTCATTCCAATCACATATATTTGTGCAGAGGGTGAGCAGTCCAGCATCATAAAAAATGTTGAGGGCTGGCGTGAAGCAAGGCAGTGATTCCATGTCCACATGAGGGATATGCGCATGGTCAAAGACTTTGTCCTTATCAAAAAGCAGTGAAGAATAGAAGTTTGCTTGGCTGGCAGTCCAGAAGTGCTTCCTTCTAAGATGAACAGAGTCATATGGGTTGAAGTCTGTGAAGAACACATGCTCGTGGTAGAAGTCATCAGCCTTGAAGTTTTGCTTCTTAGAGAAGGGATCCTTCGACTTGGGCTGAGGAGTATCAGTTAATTGCAGCACAGCCTCAGGAATCACAGGCTGAGGAATTTCAGTTTATGCTTCAATTGCAGCCTGAGTCTTTATTTCTTCACCAGCATTTTCATCAACACCAGTGGCTGGAATTTCTTCAAGTATGGAAGGAGTGGTGCGAGGTTCGTTAGAGCCAGTTTGAACTTCAGTGTGCTCTGGGGACTGAGGAATTTGTTGCAACGGCGTGAACAATGGAGAGTTGGGGTGCTGACTTTCCCAAAATCCATCATTCATCACAGGAGTTGTGCTTCCAATGTCCAGGTCTTCATCCTCTTTAGTTAATTCTTCAATGCCTACCTCTTCAGCTGTGAACCGAGGCATAAGCGTTGAGATCACTGGGGTTGAAGGGATATCAACCACTTCAATTTCTTCGTCCAACTGCTCGGAAGAAGCAGTAGAAGGAACATCTTCATCAGATCCGCTTGGGATCACATATTCTTTACCAAAAGGAATGATTTCCTTTCATGGCATGCTTGAGAGAGGAACAACATCAATGGGATTCTTGACTGAACTAGTCAATTTCTTCATCTTCTTAGGGGCAACAGACTCTGAAGAAGCAGATGCTTTCCTTTTCTTCACTACTGCTTGTTCTGCAGCCTTTGTTTTCCTCACTTCTGATGCAGAAGGAAGAACTGGACGTGGTGTTGGTGCAAGAGGAGCAGAGGAAATTGGTTCAATTACCTCAGGAACAACTATTTCAGTTTTCCTGGCTTGGTCAGTTTCTTCAGGCACAACGGTTGAAGTCTCAGCTGGCCTGGCTTGTTACTCAGGCGCAACACTAGTTGTTGCCTTGGCAATTTCTTTAACGGTTGGAATATAGTCATCAGCCCTGGTAACTTTAGTTTCATCAGCAACCTGATTTTCATCAGCGGTGCTGGCATGTTCTTCAGTAGGCTGAGCAGATGCCTCAGCCTGAGGAGATGCATGTTGCATTGGTGTTGCAATGTTTGAGGTGAATCCCTTGGTCAGAATGACGAATCTGACTTTGGCTCCCAGCCAATCAGCGTGATATCTGTCAAATTCATCATTGAGGTTTTTGATCTCAGCTTGCAGCTTCACAAGTTCCTCAGGAGACATATTCACAATATTTTTCTTCAACAATTTTTTCTTCTTGTACTGATCCTTCTTTGCTTTCCTGGCCTGTTCAAATTACTATTTTTCCTCACCGATGAAGGCAACCAGCATATGACTTTGACTAGGAGTGAGGTTCATCTCAAGCAAAGGTGTGTTGGGGTCCTTACGCCATAGGTTGATGAAATCGAGGATCAACTTTGGATCCAGCATAAATGGCACATTGCTGCCTTTGGCTTTAGCGGTCCTTTCCTATCTGTCTTTGATGAGTTTGGCGAGTTCCTCATCATCAGCTTCATCTTCACTGGACGGCACATGGAAGGCGACTTGCTTCTTATGAGGACTTGGTCTAGCGCCACGTGCTACAGTGGCCTTAGACTTTAGCAGAGTGGGGCCTGCTGAGGAATGCGGAGGAGCCGAAGAACTTGCAAAAGCTCCTGAGTCAATAGAGATGCTTGTTGTCCTTTGGCACGAGGCGAGATGCGCATGTGCTGAGAACTTTGGTGGAGCTGGAGCAGCTTGAGGAATTGGCCATGAGGGATTTGCAGAGCTGGGCCATGAGGGTATTGGTGATGAGCTTCGCTGTGAGGTAGAAGAACTGGGCTTGCGAGCTGGTTTCTTGGGCATTGCCTTTTTAGGCTTGCTAGCAGAGGCCTCAGCAGCAACAGAATCTTCATTGTATTTCCTCACTGCCTCTTTGGCCATTCCAGCCTACTTGGCTTGACGCTTGACCCATTCCTTGGGAAATTCCTCACCTCTTCTGATGCTAGAGGGATCAACAATTTGGCCAGGTGCCAATGGAGGTCTTGGGCATGGAGGGTGTACATCGAATTTCTTCATGTACTTGGGTGTGACATAGTGATATTCCCTCCATTCTCTAACCCTTCTTCTCTCTATCCTTTGTATGCGCACCTTGCGCTGATTCTTGGTCTCCTTGCCATACTTGGCCTCATCAGGAGTGAAATATTCTTCATAGATATCATCAGGAATTTCAAAGGAAGTGTTGACTTCTAGTTTCTTCCCTCCTTTCTGAGGTTTCTTGCCGTCAGCCATTTTCTTCAGCTGAGGATTTTGAACGATTGAGTTCTCTAAGGAGGTGTGTAATTTGTCTTTGAGGAACGCTGCAAATGAGTTAAGCTGATGAGAACCTAGAGATTCAGCAGCAGACATTTGTATCTGTGAACAGAGTATAGGTGCGAAGAATTTGGAGAGGTCATATGCGTTCTCAGCAGTTTTTGCAAAAAGGAACAACTTTGAGGAATTTGACTAGATGTCACTTGAAGAATTTCACTAAGCGTTCTTTGACTTAGGTTCCAGAGTTGTGTAGATTGAAAATCCACACAATTGAGGAATCTTGAAGAATAACATTGCTTAGAGAAACAGATCAAGAACAGATGTTTGTGTGAGGTGTTTAGAGTGTGAAGATTGAAGAATAAACACCTTTTTGAAGATTTATAGAAATCACAGGAGTCAACAAGGGTAGTAAAAGTAGCTTTTAATTACCCTTGACAAAGAACATGACGAACTGTGAATAGTAGATTTGAAGCTCATCGGTTCAGATCTTCCACGCCCTAGCTTGGCAGAGGAAGACAGCTACGGCGGCGGTGGAGTGAAGAAATCCATGGCCGGCATGAGTATAACGGCGACGAGGTCGAGGTAGCAAAGCTCTTCCTCACCGGCGGCGATGGAAGTAGCGGTGACGCTAGGTTTTGACAGCTCGAGCGAGGGAGTTGAGGTCCAGCGGAGTAAAAACGAAGTGAGGTGGGTGAGGGGGTATTTATAGCCGAGGTGAAAAACTGTTCGCCCGAGGAAAGTGAACGAACGTGCCCCTGACCCTTCTCATCCGTGCGACATGTGTCACCCATGTATAGAGAGGTGGAGATCGTGTGAGATCGTGGGTGAATAGATAAGTCGTATATTGGAATGTGGAAAGGTTTGAGCGGCAAAGCTGAAAATTCAGATAGGGTTCACAAATTCTTCAGCTGTCAAGGACACAATAAAGATTTTGAACAAGTTTTAAATAGAACGCACATGAAGAATTTGTGAACAGATTGGGTTGAGTTTAGCATAAAGGGGGACGGGTCCGATCACATTCACTTAGCAGAAAAACAACTTGAAGAAATAACAATAAGTGAATGCTGTAGAGGACATAAACTCATATATATATATATATATATATATATATATATATATATATATATATATAGTCAATGAAGAACGACAATGGAAAGCGTGAACACATTGCAAAGTTGAAGAAATTGAACAGTTGTGGAATTTCAAAAACTGAAGAAAAACTCAAATTGAAGATTTTCAACTTTTGTTGGTGGCGTGACCCACCGTATAAGAATGATGATTTCACACACCGCGTACAATTGTAGTAGGGCTATGAGAATCAAATTCTTCGTTAATTTCTTCACACTTAGAGGGTTAGTCTTCATTGATTGAAGAGAAACGTTACTTATATATATATATATATATATATATATATATATATATATATATATATATATATATATATATATATATATATATATAGGAGTAGGATTTTCTACAATAGCTTGCCACAGAACTAGTTATGGTTTTCGACGGTATAAAAGTTCTCAAAATCCTGAAAAAAATCCTGAACTAACACACCTATAATATAACATGATCCAACGGAGGGATTGGAAAAATATGACTGGATGTGTCCTGGACAAAAAGAACAATTTTTTTAGTATATATTGATCTTGCAGTGAGCTGATGCTTGTTTTTTTCGCCGAGGACACATAAATGCATATTTTCACAATCACACCGTTGGATCATCTTATTATATTAGAGTGAGGCTCCCCTGTTTATTTCATATTTTTTAATAACTATTAAATCGTTGGATGTTTAGCAAGCCTTAACTAGTTCTGTGGCAAGCTATGATAAACACAGTTTTACCTATATATATATATATATATATATATATATATATATATATATATATATATATATATATATATATATATATAGTCAATGAAGAACGACAATGGAAAGCGTGAACACATTGCAAAGTTGAAGAAATTGAATAGTTGTGGAATTTCAAAAACTGAAGAAAAACTCAAATTGAAGATTTTCAACTTTTGTTGGTGGCGTGACCCACCGTATAAGAATGATGATTTCACACACCGCGTACAATTGTAGTAGGGCTATGAGAATCAAATTCTTCGTTAATTTCTTCACACTTAGAGGGTTAGTCTTCATTGATTGAACAGAAACGTTACTTCGTGTGTTGCGCATCAAAGTCATCAATTTTGCATAAGAGTTAGGATGTGTGTCCTTTCAAAGAACATTCGAAGATTCTAAGATATTTAGCTCACACCGCAACTTGCAAAATCTCTTCTCATCCAAGGGCTTAGTGAAAATATCTGCCAGCTGGTCCTCATTTTCACGTAGTAGATGGAAATGTCGCCCTTGAAGACATGATCACGAAGAAAATGATGACGGATCTGGATATGCTTTGTCCTTGAGTGCTGAACTAGGTTGTGAGCAATCTTGATGGCACTCTCATTGTCACAGTAGAGTAGCACATTTTTCATGTTGATGCCATAGTCCTTGAGGGTTTGCTTCATCCATAGTAATTGAGCACAGCATGACCTAGCAGCTATGTACTCAGCTTCAGCAGTGGAGAGTGATACACAGTTCTGCTTCTTCAAGGACCAACATACTAAGGATCGTCCGAGGAAATGGCATGTGCCGGATGTAGACTTGCGATCCACTCGATCACCGGCATAGTCAGAGTCAGAATATCCAATGAGATCAATAACAGAGCCGTTGAGATACCATAATCCAAGTGTTGGAGTGTGAGCTAGATATCAAAGAATATGCTTCACAGCCTTATGGTGTGATTCCTTCGGTGTAGCTTGTAATCGGGCACACATGCAAACACTAAGCATAATATCTGGACTAGATGCACATATATACAATAATGAGCCAATCATGGAGCGGTATACCTTTTGATCGAAGTCTTTACCATTTTCATCGGTGCACAGTTGGCCATTTGTGGGCATAGGGATTTTGACGCCTTTGTAATCTTGCATGCCGAATTTCCTCAAAACATCCTTGAGGTATTTCTCTTGAGATATGAAGATGCCATTGCGTTGTTGACGAATTTGAAGGCCTAGGAAGAATTTCAGCTCTCCCATCTGTTGACACACGAACACGTCACGTGTACCCTCGACGCCAGGGGTGATGCACCGCTGCTCATGTCGAAGGAGGCCCGACCGACAGCGCGATACGCAAGACAGTCAACGGGCGCTTTTGCGGACCCGAAACCCCACACCCCCGAGAGGAATCCCGTCAGGGAGTGTGGCAGCAATGGGCTGCCCTAGGTTGATTTGCTCGCCCCTAGAGCATCGAGATTCGCAGCTCTCAAACACGAAGAACAGCAAAGAACGAGAGAGAAAACGATGGAGGGATAAAACGTAGACTGGAAAAAGTAGTATATTGATTTGTTCGATTGTGTGTTGTCTAATCGGCCATCACCCCCAACATATATAAGAGGCAGCTGGACTTCCCGTACAAGCAAAAGATTCATCTAGTCTTTCCTTACAAAAAATTACACCAATTCACGTCCTAGAGTCCTAGTTCTATTCCCACTCGGATTCAGTCTGAATCTGGCCCATCTTCTGTCTTCCTCCTTGCGAAGGCCACCGAGCTTGCATACGATCTCCGATCAAGACGGCACAAATATCAAACTTGTGCGCCTCGATGAGACAAACAATTCTCATGTTGATCATTTTTTCAAATAAGGCCATCTTGAAAACTTTTTGAGGTCATCTTTACCTTCCAGTCGGACTCGTTCTTGCAGCAGACTGGATTATCCGAGTCTCGTAGTGAATTTGCATGCCACATAGTATCTCTGATGATGATGACTGCAAAACCAAATTTCACCGTTTTTATGATACGCACAACTTACGTATTGAACACTTCTCCATCCGAGATCGTCTCGATTAACTTTTCGGCACATGTTTAGTTTCACTCGGATTCAAGCTCATCCACTCGGATATTAGAGTCTTTCACTCGGATGGTCCGACTGGACTTTTTCACTCAGATATTTAGAATCTTTCACTCGGAGGACTATATTTTCATTCGGAAGACAATCTTTCACTCGGATGATGACCACATTTTCAGTCGGAAGACAATCTTTTACTCGATCGACAAGCTTTCATTCCGATGGTAATCTTTTCACTCGGTTGACTATATTTTCACTCGGAAGATAATCTTTCACTCAGTCAGTAAGTTTTCACTCGGATGATAAGCTTTTTACTCGGATGGCAAACTTTTACTCGATTGGTAAGTTTTCACTCGGATGGTATACTTTTCACTCGGATTTCCCGACTGAAAATACAGCCTGATCTTGATTTGCCTCTTCAGGTTGCATATGACCTCAGATTGAGATGAAATTTATATGAAAATCGATCGGCTCGAAGAGACGAAACTTTTTTAAGTTGAAGGTTTTTCGATTCATGGCCGTCTTGATTGCCAAATTACTCGCGCAACCTATGAGACAAGTGTTTGTCACCTCGCGCCATATATCCATTTAAGTTCGGTCTACAGTGTATTGCCTCTAACTTTCGCATACGAACTCGGATGGAGATGATTTATACATCAAAATCAATTTCCTCGATGAGACGAAGACAATTACTTTAGAGTGCTCCTTCATCCGAGGTCGTCTTGAAGGCGTGATTGGCCAAAAACCATTCGGAACATTGAATTATGCCACTCGGAGTATAGTTTCGGTCCCTAAGATAAGGTCGAATGATGAGAACCAAAACATCAAAATTGTTCCACTCGGCGACGTGAATCTTTTCATGCTGAAAACCCTTTCACTCGGTACCATCTTCATTGCTTTATGTATCTTGCCAAAATCAGGTGTCAACACATGCCCCCCTGTTTTTCGGCAAAGCTTGCATGCCGAAAAATAATATGCATGTTTTTTGTTCTAAGGATGATGTCAACACTCCATCAGCCATTTGTATTTCTCAGGGCGATATTTATGTATCGGCCATGTTTGTGCTAAGGGTGATAGTCGTATATCGACCATTGCCTACTTAGACTTCTTGCCACACACTCGGGTGGTATTTCTTCAAGTACTTGCCATTGAGAGCTCGAGGTAACAATGTCCCTTGTACGGATTCCACCAACTATGAGTTTCCAGGAACTATTCTTGTAATCCTAAAAGGACCTTCCCAACTTGGAGACCACTTTCCGAATTTTCTATCTCTCCAACCAATCGACAGAATCACTTTCCACACGAGATCACCAACTTAAAATTTCTTCAACTTAACTTTCTTATTGTAAGCTCTTGCCACTCTCAACTTGTCTCTCTATATGGATTTTAAAGCAGCCAAACGCTTATCGGCAACCTCATCAATATTGTCCATCATCAAGTTATAAAAATCTATTGCCGATAAATCATTTTGTTTGGCTATTCTTAAGGCATTCAAATTTACTTCCACTGGTAAAACAACTTCTTGACCATACACTAGCTCATATGGAGTCACCTTCGTAGCACCATGCCTTGAGATTCTATGTGCCCACAAAGCTTCAGACAATAACTCATGCCATCTCCTTGGATTGTCCTCAATCTTCTTCTTGATGAGTTTGATTAAATTTTATTGCTAGACTCAGCTTGTCCATTAGCTTGGGCATAATATAGAGAGGAATTGAGCAACTTTATGCTATAAGATTCGGCAAACTCTCTGACTTGGTGTGACATGAAAGATGAACCTTAATCTGTAGTCAACGTTTGAGGAACACCGAATCTATGAATAATATGCTCAGTTATGAATGGAATTACCTCCATATGTGTCATGTTCTTGAGAGGTACTACTTCAGACCATTTAGTGAAATAATCGGTTGCCACCAATACGAACCGATGCCCCTTTGAGGAAGATGGATGAATTTGTCCAATAAAGTCTAAACCCCATCCTCTGAAAGGCCACGACTTGATAATAGGATGTAACATAGCAGCAGGAGCTAATTGAATATCACCAAATTTTTGACAAGCTTCACACCCTTTATAATATCTGAAGCAATCATTAATCATAGTCGGCCGATAAAACCCAGCATGTCACAATAACCACTTCATCTTGGGAGCCGACTGATGAGTGCCACAAATGCCTTCATGTACCTCTGCCATAGCAACTCTTGCTTGGTCTTCATCCAAGCACTTTAGAAGAACATCATCGACTGTTCGGCGATAAAGACCATCATCTCCCATTGTATACTTGAAAGCCATACGCCGAACAGCCCTGTCCACCCTTTCACTCGGATTGCATAAGTAATCAATGATGGGCTTCCTTCAGTCGGGATCGTCACCTGCACTAGACTTTTTGTTAGTGGCCTAACTAGTGGGTTCAAGTTCGGCCTCTCCCATATTGGCAAGACAAGACATCGGTCTTTGAGAGATATGAAATATGCCATGATCAACATGATATCCAGATGCTTGTTGTGCCAACTCATTTGCTTTCCAATTATCATGCCTAGATATATGAGCAATGCTAAAGCAATCCAAAGTAGAAATTATATCTAAACATTTATCAAGATAAACATTAAGTGAATCGTCCAAACACTGAAAGACTTTGGATATTTGTTGCACCACTAGTAACGAATCACCATAAGCCTCAATATGTGTAACACCTATATCAATTAACATCTCTAGGCTGAATAACAAAGCTTCATATTCGGCCTGATTATTTGTGCAAAAGTATTCTAAGCGGCACGAGCCTTCGAAAACAGCACCATGAGGAGATATATAAACAATACCAACACCTTGGCCATTGCTACAAACTGAACCAACAAAATATAATCTCCAAGGTACTAGCGAAACAAGGTTTATACCAACATCATGTTTGTCATTAATCCGATGCTCAACAATAAAATTAGCAACGATTTTGCCTTTCATGGATTTTAGAGATTCATAAGCCAAATCATACTCAATCAAAGCATAAGCCCACTTGCCAATTCTACCACTAAGAATTGGCCTATGCAACATGTATTTAATGACATCGGTTTGACAAGCTACTATGCAAGCACTCTGCACTAAATAATGTCTCAATTTTGTGCAAGCATAATATAAGCATAGACATAGTTTTTCAATAAATGTATAGCTTGTCTCGGCGTCCAATAAGCGTCTGCTCAAATATGTAATAGCATGCTCTTTTCCTTTGGTTTCTTGAGTCAAAACAGCATCAATAACACCCTCTTCGGCTGCAATGTAAGGCTTAAAGGGCTCCTTATGCTTGGGTGCTTTCATCACCGTAGGAGTGCACAAATAATTCTTGATCATATCAAAGGCTTCTTGCTATTTTGCCCCCCATGTGAAATCAACATCATTCTTTAACCGAAGGATAGGAGTAAATGCATCAACTTTCCCCGACAGATTAGCTATGAACCTTCTCAAATAATTGACCTTGCCAAGGAACTTTTGCATATCTCTCTTGCATGTTGGCGCTTCCACTTTCTGTATAGCTTCTACCTTTTGGGGATCAATCTCTATGCCATCTTCATGAATAAAGAAACCCAAAAACTTACCAGCTGACACGCCGAATGCACACTTCAAGGGATTCATCTTCAGTCCATACATTTTCATTCTTTCAAAAGCTAAATGCAAATCGGCCAAATGAGATTCAAAAGCATCCGATTTGATACCAATATCATCAATATAAACTTCAAGTATGTGTCGGTGTACAAAAAGAGGGGTACACTTTTTGTACCCCTATGACTGTGCACGAGCAGTCTGAGCCACGGACACCACCACACCAAGCATGGCAAGGGAGGTGAGCCAGGGTGAGACCGAAGCTCGATGGAACTGAAGCCCAAATCCAAGACCACAAAGAGCAAGGGGACGAAGCAGACTCCCCCGGCAAAGATATTGCCGGGAGCCGGTTTTAGCAGCCCCGGCAAGATCCTTGCCGGGGCCGGCTTTAGCAGCCCCGGCAAGACCCTTGTCGCGGCAACTCGCCCCACGCCTACGGAGCGGATCACCCTTGAGTCCACTGCCCCCATGGGGCAAGGATTCGGGAGGCATCCCCATAGTGGCATGCAGATCTTTGTGAAGACATTCAAGACCAGATACACACTAAGAAGACGATGAACCTTGGCGGGATCCCAGCCATGGAGGACCACAAGACCTCCGGCAAGCACCTTGCCAGGGATGACAGCAGGCGCCGCGGCAAGACCCTTGCCGAGGACATCTGCAGGACCACCATCAGGCCCGCGCCAACTAAGCCTCCACCGCCCCATGCAGCTGCTGACCCAACCGGCTGGGCAGGCACCTACGTGGCGGCATGCAGATCTTTGTGGAAGACCCACCATTGCGCCACCTCAGCTGCCTGCCTGCCTACATGGCATCCCAGGCATCGCTGGCCAGGGCGCGTGTCGACACAAGAAGGAGCGGCGACAGACAAGACATATGTCTTCCCCGTCCCCGATAAAGCAAGTACACCTAAGCAAGACGCATTAAATGCGCCTTGTCATGTAATGCGAGGGATAACCTCGCATCACTGTACCCTTTCCACCTCCTGTGTGCCACTGTGGCAACCCCTTTTCCCTATAGAAGGAGGCCCGAGGCGACCACGAGGAGGATTCGGCTTTTTGGAGCTCCTCACGCCCCATAGCTAGCTAAAGAACACATATATACAATCCACCAAAGTAGGAGTAGGGTTTTACGCATCCTCACGGCCCGAACCTGGGTAAAGGAACCGTGTGCTGTCTGTTAGATCCGCTCTTCTCTCAACCCCGTGCCCCGCAACCGTAGTAGGGATTCTTGTGATCCCATAGGTGTCGATCCAATACCCCGACATCTTTCGCGCGCCAGGTAGGGGGTGCGTAGTTGTGAGAATCGGCTTTAGCAGTCAGTTCGACGCTTCTTCATCATCATGGCGCCCAAGAAGAAGACGACGGTGGCGGTTGGCCAGTCGGAAGCCGGACCAGTCGCGGAAAGGACCCGGGGCGCAGCTCGCGAACACCAACGCCGTCCCAGCAGCCGAAGTTTGGGAGGTGGTAATGTTTGTGCGCCTGGTAACGGGGCACACACCGCCGGATCCAAAGACGGAGCCAGGCCCTCCGCAAGTGGCGCGGGGCCTTCCAAGATCGCTGCCGCGTCACCCGAAGGCGACGCAAGGGCCTCCAGGACTCCCACACCGGCGCCAACAGCGCGCTCCTCTCAAGCAGCACGCGACGAACGGCGTCGTCACGCTGAAGATCCCGGGCGTCGCCGCGGGAAGAGCCCCGAGCGCCACTCCCGGGACGTAGAAGACCTGCCCGCCCGCCGAAGCACTGGTGGAAACGGCATGCGACCGCGGGATCGTGATGGAGCTCCCCCTGACATGGTCAGGGGTCGAAGCGCGTCACAGTCCGTGCAGGTTTTGCTACCGCTAACCCCAGCCGAAGCCCTGGCGCGCGCGCAGTTGGTCCTCGACTTTCCTCCCGTTACGGAGAAACTCGACGAATGGAGAGCCACCATCCGAAGCCTTGTCGCAGTCGCCAACAAGGATGAACCAAGTCCAGTGAGGCCCCCGGGTCGACGTTCCGATGGGGTCCCACGCACCGGTGGCGGGAGGACCGGCATCACCGTGGCCATGGTGCATTGGCCTCCTCCTCATTCGGTACCACGTGTGTCGACTCGTCGAGACGTCGCGGGCGACGCCATCTCCATTGCGTCGTCCGACCCACGGACCCACGGCGACCAGCATCAAGTTCTTCCGGAGCGAGCTCATGAAGACGCTCGGACCACCATCGAGCGCCGGCGCGGAGCGCGCCACCAGTCAGACAGGCGAGCAAGGCCTGCTGTGGACCGCCCAACACCGGGGAGCCCTGGAGGTCTACCTTACGAGGTAGTGATGCGGAGCATCCCAAGCTCATCCCCATGGACCATCAACCGCCTCACCAAGTGCTCCAAGGACCTATGACACGTAATCGTGCTAGAGCACTTGAATCCCAGGTTAACTCTCTCCTTGTTGAATTCCCCTTTGACCACCTTGAGACATGGCTGTTACCTCAAACGGAGATACTTTGTGTGCTTAGGTGCCTAGGAGAAGTTACGGTGCAAGACGGAGGCCAAGAGCATGGACCAGGTTTCTCCCAGCGCAGAGAAACTGGTACTACCGGTCCAACTACCGGTCCACCGGTACTACCGGTCCAACTACCGGCCAACTACCGCTGGACCTTCTGTGATCGACCGGAGCAAGGCCGGTGCAAGGCCGGAACTTCCGGTGAAACTGCAAAGACCGGTACTACCGGTCTCAGGACCGGTACTACCGCCCTGCCTGCGCGCAGTTGAAGGGTTTTCACCCATGTATCCCCCCAACTTACCCCTTTGACTATAAGTACTCATCTCCTAGCTCCGTCCTAGGGTTAGCTGTGGTTTAGCTCATTTCTCAGACTTGTGTGGATTTCTCCCACGAGACCGTGCGCCTCTACGGAGAAGATCCACTACGGATTCAAGGCCTCCACCTCGGAGAAGATCCTACGGGATTCCAAGACCTCCTCACGGAGAAGACTATCCTTGTATCACCATCGTTGACTATGGATCATGTATCGCACTATGTATCGTGGATCTAGCGCTTGTGTGATTATCTTCGTGTTGATTTGAGAGTTTCCTCTTGTGTTTTACCCGTCCTTCTCCTTGTATTCTCCTTGTTCATCGTGGGACACTCTCCAAATCGTGAAAGATCCGCTGATTAGGGTTCCACCCTACATCATCTTGGTATCAAGAGCAAGGTTGATCACGATTTTGGAGCCCCACACCCTGTCTTCTAGCTTGTTTTTGTTGTGTTCTTCCCAATTTTGAAAATTCCCCACAAAAATAGCCCCAAAATTTTTGTGATCTGTTGATTTGGCAAGATTTTGTTGAATTTGTTCCATGGATTTGCTATACCACGAGTGGATCTAGCATTTCCCCAAGTTTCCCCACTTTCCATCCACTAAATCCACCCAATTTCGACCCCGAAATCATCCATTTCCGCCCATATTTCCGCCCAACCCAATTCTGAGAATTTTCCCGACACCAGCGGTACTACCGGTGCCACAAGCGGTACTTCCGCTGAGCATCTCAACCGGTACTACCGGTCTTTCAACCGGTACTTCCGCCCACCCAGTTTCAGCCTTCCGAGTTTCACCGTTTCGACCATAACTTTCACTCCCGAACTCCGATTTGAGTGTTCTTTGGCTCGTTGAAAAGCTAGCGACGTGCCCGAGCTGCTCATCTTGGTTTTACCACCATTGCACTCCTTCAAATTTTGTCAAATTTGGCAAAGTTTGCTTAGGCCCTCCACCATATACACCTTCCGCAAACCACCATCACTTCCGCAACCACCATTGTTTCACCGCTTCGAATTTGACAATTTTGTCTCACTTTGCCTTGGATACTTGAGTTGTGGTTTCACCGTTTCCTTGAATGTTTAGGCTACCTTGGAACGGCAAGACTTCGACCACACCATCGCTCAACTTCGGCAAGGACGGTAACATCGACGACACTTTGTTCCTTCTACCTTGCAATTGCATTGTCACCCTATGGACCATCCTTGCATGCTTTCCCATTGAGACTAGCCATTTGAGTATTGCCGGGCAACGACACTTGTGCACATTAGTGATAGTCATAGATATTGCATACTACATCATTGTGAGTAACACCTCATCATCTTGGTATCTTGCATATCCCCGTGTGTCACAAGAGTGCTCCGCATACACAATAGCTACCTCGATCCGAGAAGCATGCATATGTGCCCAAAGAAAGAGCTCACAAGTTTTTAAGCAAACGAGCCAATCCAAGCAAAAGACAATAGCATCATACGCCTTGCATCAAAGGAGATCATACATCATAGCAACATCATATCGTGCTCAAAGCATCGACACATCATACACTCATAGCATACTTGTGATAGATAGTCGTTACGTTTTGCCTCTTATAGGTCGTGCACAAGTGCGTATCCGCCTATTAAGCAATCGGTTAGCGTCTCTCTAGTGTTGTGCGACACGAGCATTTTCCGTGGTTTACCACATTTTCTCTCATCCTTGGTTGCACAACCACATTTATCTATCCGTGCGTGTGTTCCGTGTGCTACCTTTGCTAGTGATCTACTTGTTGCATGAGCAAATTGTGAACCATTTTCAACATCATTGAGTCACTTTGACGATTGCATTGAATTTGTGCCACATCCTAACCAAGCTCCTCTCAAAGCTTTACTTGTGTAGGTGTGAGAATCGACACGAAGTGATACCAATAGTGCTATTTCCGGGTTACATTATTGAGTGATCATTGATCCATTTTCAACCTTGGTTAAGGTACATTGATATTGTCTTCTCCTTTCTCCCACTTACATACTTGCTTGTGATGATGGATAGGCCAAGTACATCTTCCAACCATACAACAATCTCCTCGAGCTAGTGCATCAAGCAACCAAAGCGGAGCGACAAGTTCAAGAGGATTACAAGTACTCCAAGTTCAACTCCAAGAACTTCGTCTCCTACAACCAAGCTTCCACGACTTCGGCTACTACTCCTACCTCTACCAAGCCTTCTACACACTTAGGCGACAAGTCAAGCTACAAGAATGCGACTACATCGAGTCGTCCACCTTCTACCAACAACTTCAAGCCAAGAGCTTCCTCAACTACAACTCCAAATGAAGACAATAACAAGACAAGCTCCATCAAATGCTTCAAGTGCCAAGGACGAGGCCACAAGTCATTTGAGTGCAAGACCGTTCGCACCATGATCATCAACGACGACGGATCTTATGACTCCATGAGCGATGATGAGATGGAAGCACTTGAGCATGTCGCTATGCATCACCAAGTGAATGAAGAAGAAGACCATCAAGTCTTTTGCGACAATGACTCAAGCCCGAACCTTGTTGTCTCCAAAGTCTTGACACTCCAACATCAACAAGATGACGACCAACGATGTCACATTTTCCATACAAAGGCCGGCATCAATGGACGCTCCGTCAAGGTTATCATCGATGGAGGAAGTTGTCACAACTTGGCAAGCGAAGAGCTATGCGACAAGCTTCATTTGGTCAAGACGAAGCATCCTCACCCCTACAAGGTCCAGTGGCTCAACGACGCCGGAATTCTTCGATTCGAGCACACCGTGCAAGTCTCTTTCAAGATTGGCGCCTACGAGGACACTCTTGAATGTGATGTGATTCCCATGTCCGTGTGCCACCTTATTCTTGGACGTCCATGGCAATATGATCGTGGAGTCACACACAATGGACGGACAAATCACTATAGCTTCAAGATGAAGGGCAAGGAATTCGTGCTCCGACCAATGTCTCCAAGTCAAGTAGCCGCCGACAAGCTTTTACCTACCAACCATCGTGGCGAGAATGGTGAGAGAGTGAGCCACCAAAAAGAGAGTGAGAGCCACAAGCCAAATATGAGCGACTCCACGATGAGCGACAAGAAGCAACTAGTCCTATTTGCCACCAAACGTGAGATGAGAGAAGTGTGTGAGAACCCATCGAGTGTCTTCCACCTTGTGCTTCTATGCAAAGGGGAAGCCAAACCTACTAACACTTCACCACCTCCACCTTTTGTGTTGTCTCAATTGTTGCAGGAATTCTCGGACGTCTTTCCCGATGAACTACCTCCGGGTCTACCTCCACTTCGCGGAATCGAACATCGCATCGACCTCGTACCCGGTGCTCCACTTCCAAAGAAGGCTCCCTACCGCGTCAACCCCGAGGAAACAAAGGAGATACAACGGCAAGTGCAAAAACTCATCGACAAAGGTCATGTACGTGAAAGCTTAAGCCCTTGTGCCGTCCCCGTTATCCTCGTGCCTAAGAAAGATGGAAGTTTTCGCATGTGCTCCGATTGTCGTCCGATAAATGCTATCACCGTTAGATACCGTCACCCTATTCTACGCTTAGACGACATGCTTGATGAATTATGTGGTGCCACTATCTTTTCAAAAATTGATCTTAAAAGTGGCTACTACCAAATTCGCATTCAAGAGGGTGATGAGTGGAAAACTGCTTTCAAAACCAAGTTCGGGTTATACGAGTGGCTTGTTATGCCAATGGGCTTATCGGAAGCACCCGACACTTTCGTGCGTCTTATGCACTTTGTTCTTAGACCCTACATAGGCGTCTTTGTAGTGGTTTACTTTGATGACATTCTCATCTTTAGCAAGTCGCTTGAAGAACATGTTGACCATGTCCAACTAGTTTTGCAAGCACTTCGCAAACAACAATTATACGCTAATATGGAGAAATGCACTTTTGGCGTTGAGAAGGTTGTCTTTCTAGGATTTGTCATTTCTTCTCAAGGTGTTCACGTTGATGAAACTAAAATTGAAGCAATTAAATCTTGGCCTCAACCAAAGAATCTCATGCAAGTGCGTAGTTTCCTTGGTCTAGCCGGTTTCTATCGACGTTTTGTGAAGGACTTTAGCACCATTGCTATGCCTCTACACGCTTTGAGCAAGAAGAACACACCCTTCATTTGGGGTCCTTCGCAAGACACCGCGTTCAATGAGCTTAAGAGCTTGCTCACGCACGCACCACTTCTAGCCTTACCAAACTTTGACAAACCGTTTGAGATTCATTGTGATGCTAGTGGTACCGGCATAGGTGGCGTGCTAATGCAAGAAAAGCGCCCAATTGCGTACTTTAGCGAGAAGCTATCGGGAGCGCAACTTAACTATCCCATATATGATAAAGAGCTTTATGCCTTGGTGAGAGTTCTACGTGTTTGGGAACACTATCTTAGACCTCATGAATTCATTCTGCATACGGACCATGAGACACTCAAGTATCTCAAAGGTCAAACTAAGTTAAACAAGCGTCATGCTAAATGGAGTGAGTTCATTGAGTCTTTCCCCTATGTCATCAAATACATCAAGGGCAAAGAAAATGTTGTGGCGGACGCGCTTTCCCGCAAATGCATGCTTGTAACACAACTTGAGTTGAATGTGATTGGCTTTGAGCATATTAAAGATTTATATGAGCATGACCCTTTCTTTGCAAATGCTTATGCTAAATGCTTGACTCACACTTCTTGGGAACATTACTACATCAAGGATGGATATCTTATGAGAGCTAACAAACTTTGCATTCCCGAGTCTTCGCTTCGTTTGCTCCTTTTGCAGGAATCTCATGAAGGCGGACTCATGGGACACTTTGGACGCGACAAGACGTTTGCTACCCTCTCTAAGAACTATTTTTGGCCCAAGATGCTACGTGACGTCTCACGCCTCACCAACCGATGTTCTACATGCCGCAAAGTTAAGTCCAAAGCTCAATCTCTTGGTCTTTACATGCCTCTTCCTATTCCATTCAATCCATGGGAAGACATAAGCATGGATTTCATACTTGGCTTGCCTAGGACTCAAAATGGCAAAGATTCCGTGCTAGTCGTGGTAGATAGATTCTCTAAAATGGCTCATTTCATTCCTTGTAACAAGATCGACGATGCTTCACATGTTGCAAATCTCTTTTGTAGGGAGATACTTCGTCTACACGGCGTGCCCAAAACGATCGTGTCGGACCGGGACTTCAAGTTCTTGAGTTACTTTTGGAAAACACTATGTGCCAAGCTCGGAATCAAGCTGCTCTTTTCTTCGGCGTACCATCCACAAACGGACGGCCAGACGGAGGTGACGAACCGCAGGCTTTCCACTCTTCTTCGTGTGTTGATCAAGAGGAACATCCGGGAATGGGAGCAATGCTTGCCCATCGCCGAGTACGCCTACAACCGCGCAAGACATTCGACCACCGGCAAGTCGCCATTCGAGGTTGTCTACGGCTTCAACCCGTTGTCCCCTTTGGACATTCTACCGCTACCTCTACAAGAGCGCATCAACATGGACGCAAGTGCACGAGCAAGCTATCTCAAGAAGGTGCACGAAGATACAAGGGCAATGATCGAGCGACAAGTCCAACGTCTCGCCACCAAGCTCAACGTCAACAAGGCACCAATGGTGTTCCAACCGGGAGATCTTGTTTGGCTCCATCTTCGCAAGGACTGCTTCCCACACGAGCGCAAGTCCAAACTTCTACCTCGCGCCGACGGTCCCTTCAAGGTGCTAGCTCGCTACAACGACAACGCCTACAAGATCGACATCCCACGAGACAAGTACTCCGTGAGCGACACCTTCAATGTCAAGGATCTCTCTCCGTTCCATGGTGATGAAGATTTCGATCCGAGGTCGGATCTTTCCCAAGGGAGGGGAGATGATGCGGAGCATCCCAAGCTCATCCCCATGGACCATCAACCGCCTCACCAAGTGCTCCAAGGACCTATGACACGTACTCGTGCTAGAGCACTTGAATCCCAGGTTAACTCTCTCCTTGTTGAATTCCCCTTTGACCACCTTGAGACATGGCTGCTACCTCAAACGGAGATACTTTGTGTGCTTAGGTGCCTAGGAGAAGTTACGGTGCAAGACGGAGGCCAAGAGCATGGACCAGGTTTCTCCCAGCATAGAGAAACCGGTACTACCGGTCCAACTACCGGTCCACCGGTACTACCGGTCCAACTACCGGCCAACTACCGCTGGACCTTCTGTGATCGACCGGAGCAAGGCCGGTGCAAGGCCGGAACTTCCGGTGAAACTACAAAGACCGGTACTACCGGCCCCAGGACCGGTACTACCGCCCTGCCTGCGCGCAGTTGAAGGGTTTTCACCCATGTATCCCCCCAACTTACCCCTTGGACTATAAGTACTCATCTCCTAGCTCCGTCCTAGGGTTAGCTGTGGTTTAGCTCATTTCTCAGACTTGTGTGGATTTCTCCCACGAGACCGTGCGCCTCTACGGAGAAGATCCACTACAGATTCAAGGCCTCCACCTCGGAGAAGATCCTACGGGATTCCAAGACCTCCTCACGGAGAAGACTATCCTTGTATCACCATCGTTGACTATGGATCATGTATCGCACTATGTATCGTGGATCTAGCGCTTGTGTGATTATCTTCGTGTTGATTTGAGAGTTTCCTCTTGTGTTTTACCCGTCCTTCTCCTTGTATTCTCCGTGTTCATCGTGGGACACTCTCCAAATCGTGAAAGATCCGCTGATTAGGGTTCCACCCTACATCAGGTAGGCTGTCCGGCTTTTACCCGTGAGCTGCGGCAGTTCCAGTGTCCCACTCACCGCACCTTCAAGCCTGACGTTGGCGAGAAGTACAACGGCAAGACCCACCCGTCGAAGTTCCTCAGCATCTACACCACCGCGATGCAGGCTGCCGGAGCCCGCGACGATAAGCTGCATGCGGATTACTTTCCATTGGCTCTTAAGCCCAACGCCATGTCGTGGTTGATGCACTTGCCGGTAGACTCTATTTCCTCCTGGTCGGATTTGTGCCATGAGTTTGTTGGCGCCTTTACTGGAGGTCACCAAGCCCATGGCCAAGCAAGTGACCTACACGTCATACCCCAGAAGGAAGGCGAGAGTCTGCGCAAGTACATACAGAGGTTCAGCCGGGTACAGTACAATATCCCTGATGTTCACCCTGCCGCCATCATCAGCGCATTCCATCAGAACGTGCGTAACCGCAAGATGCGTGAAGAACTGGCAATGACCAAGGTGAAAGATGTGGCAGAACTCTATGTTCTAGCTGACAGATGTGCCCGAGCTGAAGAGGGAAGGAAGTATCCCGGTGAAGATGCCGGCGCGGAAACCGACTCTTCAGATGACGATACTGCCGCCCCGGCGAAGAAAGGCCGGCACTGCAACAAGAAGCGCAAGGGTAAAGCCGTGCTTACCGTCGATGGATCTGATGACGCCCGCTCCGCCAAGAAAACCAAGGCGGGTGACCCCGGCAAGGAAATTGCCGGGTGTGTCGCCTGCCGGGCCTTGGCGGCTGCCGAGAGGCCGGGAAACTCCGGCAAGCGATACTGCAAGATCCATCGCACCAAGGGCCATGATCTCTAGGACTGCCGACAGGTTGAGCTCCTTGCTGAGAAGCAGAGGGCGGAATACGAGAGGCGGGACAAGGAGAAGGGACAGGACGGTGCTGAGGGGTCTGACAAGAAGCGTGACGGCCAAGCAGGCCGTTGCGGCAAGGATAAACAGCAGGAGAGGCCCGCCCGGGGCCGTGACAGAAGGCCAGAAGACGCCGATCACGAAGAGGACGACGAGTCCGGCGACCAAGAGTTTCAGAAAGCCACAGAGGCCATGTGCGTCGATGGCGGCGCCTCGCTGCATACTTCTCACCACCAGCTTAAATAGTGGGCGCGTGAGATTACAGCGGCGGAGCCGTCGTCTGGTACCCAAAAGCCGCTGAAATGGTCAGGCACGCCTATCATTTTTGACGCTGAGGATCACCCTGATCGCACTACTGCGGTCGGGTGCTTGCCATTGTTGGTTTCACCGACAATACGCAACCTCAAGGTGACAAAGATGCTAGTCGATGGCGGGGTCGGTCTGAACTTAATCTCGCCTACCGTGGTCGAGAGGCTGCAGATTCCTGACGGAGACCTCGAAGAGACGGGCACGTTTCAGGGGATCAACCCGGGAAGAAGTCAACCAAAGGGGAAGGTCACGCTGCCCGTGACTTGTGGAAGTGATCTGAACTACATGACAGAAAGGATCGTGTTCGATGTCACCAAGATCCCTTTGCCTTACAACGGGATCCTTGGCCGCCCAGCACTGGCCAAGTTCATGGCAGCGTCACACTACGCCTACAACACCCTGAAGATGCCAGGACCTGTGACGATCATCACCATCCCCTCCGATAAGAAAGATGCGCTGATTTGCGCTGACCAACTATACCAGCAAGCAGTTGCAGCAACTGCCGCCCCGAGGGCACTTGCTCCTGCCACTGGAGCCCCGGGAGGGAAGAAGAAGAAGACCGGTGAGACCTTGAACACCCACTCCTGCAAGCGCACCTCTTCGGAGTGTTGTGCTCCCGTCGAGGACGTGCCAGAGAGCTCCACCGGCAAGAAGAAGACCGGTGAGACCTCAGACACCCACTCCGGCAAGCGCACCTCTTCGGAGTGTCGTGCTCCCGTCGAGGACGTGCCAGAGAGCTCCACCGGCAGAAACAAGAAGTCCAGGGCCACGCCGCCGGGAACCAAGAAGGTTTCTGTCAAGGAGGACGACACAGGAGGGGCTTTCACCATAAGCTCCACCCTTGACGACAAATAGGAAGACGCGCTCGTCACCTTCCTGCGGGCGAATGTCGACGTGTTTGCATGGCAAGCATCCGACATCCCCGGCGTTCCCAGGGAGGTGATTGAGCCCCACCTTGCTGTCTGTCCTCATGCGCGGCCCGTCAAGCAGAAGATCAGGAAGAAAGCTTTGGAACGACAAGAGTTCATCACAGAGGAGATATGGAAACTGGAAGCAGCGGGTTTGGTAAGAGGAGTGCTCCATCCAACGTGGTTGGCCAATCTGGTGGTAGTGCGCAAGGCAAATGGGAAGTGGAGGCTGTGTATTGATTACACAGATATTAATAAGGCTTGTCCCAAGGACCCCTTCCCGTTGCCGCGCATCGACCAGATTGTTGACTCCACGGTTGGGTGTGACCTGCTGTCATTCCTCGATGCCTACTCCGGCTACCATCAAATCTTCATGGCAAGAGAAGACGAAGAGAAGATGGCATTCATCACCCCATGTGGTACGTACTGTTTCGTACGAATGCCTTTTGGGTTGAAGAGTGTTGGCTCGACGTTTGCAAGGGCAGTCCAGATTGGTTTTGAACCCCAGCTCCATAGAAATATGGAGGCTTATATGGATGATATAGTGGTCAAAACCAAGAACAGGGCAACCCTTATACCGGATTTACAAGAAACATTTATAAACCTACGCAAGATCAACCTCAAGCTGAACCCTGAGAAGTGCGTCTTCGGCGTCCCGTCCGGCAAGCTTCTCGGGTTCTTTGTGTCACGGCGTGGGATAGAGGCCAATCCGGACAAGATCAAAGCTATAGAACATATTGAAGCACCCAAACGGGCCAAGGATGTGCGTCGGCTTGCTGGCTGTGTTGCCGCCATGAGCAGATTCATTTCCAAGTCTGCCGAGCGCGCCCTTCCCTTTTCAAGATTTTGAAAAAGGCAAGCCCGATGGAGTGGACGCCAGAAGCTGAAGCAGCATTACAAGATTTGAAGAGGTATCTTTCCTCCACGCCAGTACTAGTTGCGCCTAGGCCACAAGAACCGTTGCTGCTATACCTGGCGACAACGAACCAGGTGGTCAGTGCCGCACTAGTGGCGCAGAGAGAAATTGATGATGAGGTGATAGCATCGACAGAGCCTGATGCCATTGGTGCAGAGGCGACACGACCGGTTGGAGTGCAGCCAAGGAAGAAAATGATGCAGCACCCGGTCTACTTTGTTAGCTCCCTCTTATAGGGAGCTAGATCAAGGTACTCCGGTGTGGAGAAATTGCTCTTCGACCTTCTTATGGCCTCGAGGAAGCTGCGTCACTACTTCCAGGCGCACGAGATCACTGTCGTCACTCGCCTCCCTCTGCAACGAATATTGCACAATCCGGATGCAACGGGAAGAATTGTAGAGTGGGCACTGGAGCTGTCCAGCTTTGGCCTCAAGTTTGAAAGTACCTCGACGATTCAAAGCCGAGTCCTGGCAGAGTTCGTTGCAGAATGGACCGCGACGCCTGATGAAGAAGTCCAAGAAACTGCTCTCCCCGGCAAAGAGGCGAGTTGCGACTGGATCATGTACTTTGATGGAGCTTTCTCCTTACAGGGCGCCGGGGCTGGCGTACTGCTGGTCGCGCCCACCGGAGAGCACCTCAAGTACGTGGTCCAGATGCACTTCCCCAGGGAGGTATCAACGAACAATACTGGTGAGTATGAGGGGCTGCTTGCTGGTCTTAGGATCGCGGCAGACCTCGGAATCAAGAAACTCATTGTCAGGGGCGACTCGCAGCTTGTCGTCAAACAAGTCAACAAAGATTACCAGAGCCCATTGATGAAGGCCTACGTCGATGAAGTGAGGAAGCTGGAAGAGCGCTTTGATGGTATACAGGCGGAGCACGTTCCCCGAGCGGAGAACGACATCGCCGATTACCTGTCAAAGCGCGCTGCCCTCAAGTTACCTGTGGAACCAGGTACCTTTGTGCTTCAGCTTTCTCAGCCATCCGTTGATCCATCAACAGAGCAGAACAAGAGGAGGAAACCAGGGCCCGGCAAGTACTTTCCCGTCGAGCTCCCCGGAGCCGCCGACAAGGATGTTGCCGGAGAAACTGAGCCCGCCACTGGACGGCTACCTCCGGCGGAGCGTCAAGCTCTTGCCGTCGAGACAACCGCTCCTATAGCGGAGGAAATGCCTTTAGTCCTCGCCGTTGAGCCCCAGGCTCCAGCGTGGGCACAACATACCGTCCGATTCCTCCAAACTGGGGAACTTCCTGAGGAGCAGGAAGAAGCGGAAAAAGTAGCCCGTCGGTCTGCTATGTACCAGTTCGTTGATGACGTCCTGTACAGAAAGAGACCGAATGGCGTGAAATTGAAGTGTATCCCTCGAGGGGAAGGACTGGGGCTGTTGGCAGAGATACATGGAGGCATATGTGGATCCCCCATAGGGTCAAGAGCCCTTGCCGGCAAAGCATTCCGGCAAGGCTTCTTCTGGCCCACTGCCCTCCAGGATGCGACGACACTGGTCACCAGGTGTGAAGCGTGTCAGTTCCATTCAAAGAAACTTCATCAACCAGCTCAAGCCCTTCAAACCATTCCTCTCTCCTGGCCCTTCTCAGTCTGGGGGCTCGACATACTGGGCCCTTTCCCCCGCGCTGTCGGGGGATTTGAGCACTTGTACGTCGCCATCGACAAGTTCACAAAGTGGCCAGAGGTGGAGGCAGTGAGGAAGGTTACAACTCAGTCAGCCGTCAAGTTCTTCAAGGGACTAGTGTGCCGTTTTGGTGTACCCAACAGGGTCATCATCGACAACGGCACGCAGTTCACAAGCCGCACCTTCATGCAATATATCCAAGACCTCGGCAGCAAAGTCTGTTTCGCTTCCGTTGCTCACCCACGAAGCAATGGTCAAGCTGAGAGGGCAAACGCTGAAGTACTGCGAGGCTTAAGGACAAAGACCTTTGACTGGCTGCACAAGAGCTGGAGGCGCTGGATTGATGAATTGCCGACGGTTCTTTGGTCGATCAGAATGACGCTAAATTGAGCCACCGGCCAGACACCCTTTGCCCTGGTATACGGGGCAGAAGCAGTTCTCCCCACTGAACTCATATACGGGTCACCTCGAGTGCTCGCTTATGATGAGCTTGAGCAAGAGCAACTGCGGCCAAGTGATGCAATGCTCCTTGAGGAAGATCGTCTTCGGGCGGCTGTGAGAGCAGCACGCTACCAGCAAGCCTTGCGCCGCTACCATAGCCGCAAGGTACATGCCCGAAGCTTTGAGGAAGACGACCTTGTTCTTCGGCGCGTTCAATCGGCCAAGAATACCAACAAGTTGACGCCGAAGTGGGAAGGCCCTTATCGGGTAATACGAGTCACTAGGCCTGGCGCAGTCCGCCTGGAGACCGAAGATGCCATTCCAGTGAGCAATTCCTGGAATATTGAGCATCTTCGCAAGTTTTACCCATAAGGCGCGGCTTGACGAGCCCCCCGGCAAGCCACGTTTTGTACAAGCCTTGCCGGCAAGGCATGTAACCCTTTGTACAAAGCCAGGCGCAGACCCTGAGCATAAATAAATGAAGCGCTGGCGCCCTAAGTTATAGCATGCATGCTGAGTCAAGTCTCGTCCTTGGTTAGGGTTGATAGTGCTTAGCGGCGGCTAACCCCTAGCTTAGAGGTCGGGTTTGCATCTCTTTGTCTTTCTTTTATCTCCTTTGGTTCACAGGACGTACATATATCCTTGCCTAAATCACTTGGGGAGAAGGAAAAGGGAAAGATCTGCATCAAGGCCCCGGCAAGCCAGTGTTGCCGGGGGCTGCAAGAGCAAAGATTCACTCACGGCAAACCAGGGTTGCCGGGGGCTCCAGCTTCAGATAAGTTCTTCATCCCTTATCATGCATTCCATTATGGACTGAGGTATGTGAAACCTTGTTCTTTTCCTTAAAACTACCGTGCTCCCATAACTCTGGGCCCTAGGGCTTGTTCCTGGGACCAAGTTTGGTCGTAGTCGCGGCAGCGAAAGGATGAAACAAGGAGCCTAAACCCACTTCATCCCTGCCTCCGCCAAAGGCGTGAGAAAGGTCGAGCGAAGTAGGGAGACGACAAGGCCTGTTGCCGGGCGAGGAAATGTTTATCTTAGAGATATCAAGGATTTATTCCTTGTCGTGGGTTTCACCCACAAACAAATGGCCCGGCAAACATCCCTTTTTCATTAAAAACATTCCACTCAAGTACAGTCCATAGGGAATGAAAAACATGAACAAGGGGATTACAAGTTTTAAATTTAACAGATGCCCGAAGGCTTACAGACTAAAAAGAGATAAGATGCCCGTAATTCCTTTCTTGTCCCTCTCGTCAGGAGGCATGTCAAGGAGGCGAGAAGGGAAAAAGGAGCACCTAGGCGAGCTACGGATGGCAGAAGACACCAAGAAAACATCATGGTGGCCGCCCAAAGGCTGGATGGTGATGGCGGCGCCGGAAGCAGAGCTCAAAGACGAGGCGGCAGGACGTCAGTACGCGTCGAAGGCATCGGTGCCCGCGTACTCCGACATGACGACCTTGCCGCCCACCCTCTTTCTCTTCCTCTTCCTCTTCCGCAGCCTCCCTACGCCAGCCGCCAAGGGGACGGCCCCAAGAACTTCAAGGAGCCGGCGACGCGGATGATGGGGTCGCCGGTGCCATCAGGAGCGGCGCCCGACGCCTAGTCGGACCCGTCATCCTGCCGCCTACCGCCCTCGTTGTCGCTGCCGTTGTCCTCCTCGTCACCCTCACTCGAGGAGGAGTCTTCGTCATCAGAAGAGCTCTCCACGCAGCACCTTGCACGAAGACCTTGACGGAAAGAAGGCCACCCTCCATCAACTTAAAATGGAGAGTGAGCCCATCTGTCAAGCTGTGGATACGAGCAAACGTCTTCCATCCCTGACGAAGATACATCACATGAGGAGCAGGGAAGTCGACGCGGACCCGCGTGCCATTGATCCCGCAGCCCCTCATGTGCAGCCGCAATGACTCCGGCGAATCCAGCTCCATCTCCCGTGCAAATGGAGTTGGGAGATGAAGGCGATGGCGCGGCGGCCAACGCAACCTGACGAAGAACTCACAAGGGTCATCCCCAACATGACCCTCCACTGGAGGAGGAGCTGCTGACGGGGGCGAGGCCGGCGGGCCACCTCGTCCTCCTCTTCCCCGGGCGCCCCAGCCTCGCCCAGGGCCTCGCCTCCTCCCCCTTCCCCTCGCGGCTGGCTCTGCCACTACAGGTTCAGGAGAAGGAGGGACGCGTTGTCGAGCGGCGACCCTCGCCGCCACCGTTGAAGGGCCGGGTTTTCCTCTCTCCATGATGAACGGAAGAGAGGAGCAGAAGCTGAAGGAGGAAGAAGATGGAAGAGTGCGAGACGTCGCCCCTCCCCCCGCTCTTTATAAAGGAACGGGGTTGGGGCTCGACTGCCCCGCTCGGCCAATCACGACGCGGGAGGCGCAGGGAGCCAGGACCGACCCGTCGCCCCAACCAGCGACGGCCCGGTTTCCCGCCTCCACCATCTGCCACCCCAAGCGCATGGGAGGCACGTGGCAGACGTGCAGAACCGAGGGGACGGGTGAGGCGACCTCTCCCCATCCCGTGATCGTGGGGAGTGGACGCCTTGAGGACCGCGCCTCCGCCCCATTCAGTAAATGGGCCGTGCCTCCACACCTCCCCCCGTTTATGGGGAAGGCGCGAAGCCGCCTCTTTACTGCGACGTGACACATGCTTGCGGAAACCGCCCCGCGCATGCCGCCCACGTCACGCATGCCCCTCCACCCCGCGCCATGCGCGCGGGTCGTGGGAGGCACAGCGCGCGAAAAATCTTACCACGGTAAAAACCATCCCGCCTGCCCGCACACCGTTCTGGGCCTAGCCCAACAACGCGTCGCGCTTATGTGTGGCCCAGGCCCAGGGGCTCCTGTCGGTGTACAAAAAGAGGGGTACACTTTTTGTACCCCTATGACTGTGCACAAGCAGTCTGAGCCACGGGAACCACCACACCAAGTATAGCAAGGGAGGTGAGCCAGGGTGAGACCGAAGCTCGATGGAACTGAAGCCCAAAGCCAAGACCACAAAGAGCAAGGGGACGAAGCAGACTCCCCCGGCAAAGATCTTGCCGGGAGCCAGTTTTAGCAGCCCCGGCAAGACCCTTGCCGCGGCAACTCGCCCCACGCCTACGGAGCGGATCACCCTTGAGTCCACTGCCCCCATGGGGCAAGGACTCGGGAGGCATCCCCGTAGTGGCATGCAGATCTTTGTGAAGACATTCAAGACCAGATACACACTAAGAAGACGATGACCCTTGGCGGGATCCCAACCAAGGAGAACCACAAGACCTCCGGCAAGCACCTTGCCGGGGATGACAGCAGGCGCCGCGGCAAGACCCTTGCCGGGGCCCCGGCAAGGCCCTTGCCGAGGACATCTGCAGGACCACCATCAGGCCCGCGCCAACTAAGCCTCCACCGCCCCATGCAGCTGCCGACCCAACCAGCTGGGCAGGCACCTGCGTGGCGGCATGCAGATCTTCGTGGAAGACCCACCATTGCGCCACCTTAGTTGCCTGCCTGCCTACATGGCATCCCAGGCATCGCTGGCCAGGGGGCGTGTCGACACAAGAAGGAGCGGCGACAGACAAGACAGATGTCTTCCTCGTCCCCGATAAAGCAAGGACACCTAAGCAAGACACATTAAATGCGCCTTGTCATGTAACGCGAGGGATAACCTCGCATCACTGTACCCTTTCCACCTCCTGTATGCCACTGTGGCAACCACTTTTCCCTATAAAAGGAGGCCCGAGGCGACCACGAGGAGGATTCGGCTTTTTGGAGCTCCTCACGCCCCATAGCTAGCTGAAGAACACAGATATACAATCCACTAAAGCAGGAGAAGGGTTTTACGCATCCTCGCGGCCCGAACCTGGGTAAAGGAACCGTGTGTTGTCTGTTAGATCCGCTCTTCTCTCAACCCTGCGCCCCGCAACCGTAGTAGGGATTCTTGTGATCCCATAGGTGTCAATCCAATACCCCGACAGTATGACACCGAGTAAATCATGAAAAATAAAATTCATAGCCCTTTGATATGTGGCGCCATCAATTTTTAATCCGAATGTCATCACTGTCCATTCGAATAAACCAAGGAAACCAGGGCATCAGAAAGCCGTTTTGTACATGTCCTCTTCGGCCATAAAAATCTGGTTATACCCCGCATTACCATCAAGGAAGCTAATGACTTTATGTCCAGAAGCATCATTAATAAGCATATCGGCTATTGGCATGGGATACTCATCTTTGGGTGTAGCCCTATTCAAATCTCTGAAATCAATGCATACCCTTAATTTGCCGGATCCTTTTTTCTCCACTAGGACAATGTTAGAAATCCACTCGGCATACCTGCAAGGTCGAATAAAATTAGCTTTAAGCAGTGACCGATCTCTTCCTTGATCCGGCCATATGTTTTTGGATTAAACTTTCTGGCCGATTGTTTATATGGTCTAAAACCAGCCTTTATAGGTAACCGCTGCTCCACTAGCTCTCAGCTTAAACCTGGCATCTCATGATATTCCCATGCAAAGCAACAAACATATTCTTTCAATAGCTCGATTAACTTAGCTTTACAATCGGCTTCAATTTTTTGTTTACAAACGTCGGTCGAGAGACTGAACCATCTCCAATATCTATCTCTTCTGATGGATCGGCCAATGTAAAATCTTGTCCAAGTTTATCCATGTCATCTAACTCCTCTATAGATTCATACATATCGTTCTCGCTGGACCGATATTTTACAAGACGTTTTTGTAACCACTCGGAACTAGAATCCATTTAAACATATCATACCTTGGGGCCGACTGCATTCAGTTGGCTTTAAAGAAACAGGGACGAAACCATTCTTGGTTGCGCTGAGAAAATCAAACTCTGACAAGTCACGTCCCGTCAAGCAAGTAGCATTGGGATGTTGCCAATCCACCGATGCATCGGCCAAAGCAACACAGGCCGAGTTATCCACATGAATGACTTCCACTTCATCATCAACCCATTGTATCAAAAACTGGTGCATAGTGGATGGCACGCACTGGTTTGCATGAACCGAATCACGACCTAGTATGACATTATAGTTACCTTGCACCTCTGCGACAAAGAATGCAGTAGCCAAAGTTTTGCTTCCGACTGTAAGTTCCACATACATCACACCTTTGGCTTTAGTTTTCTCTTTGCCTTCAAATCCATTGAGCACCATATTCGTCTTTATCAACTCTTCATCGGGCAAACCCATTTTCTTGAAGACCGAATAAGGCATAAGATTTACCAAAGCACCACCATCAACAAGCATCCGAGTGAGAAGTGATCCATTGATATGACCTCTGAGATACAATGGTTTCAGATGCGTTACTGGGTCTTTTGGCTTCTCAAATATTGCATTTTTAGGGCCAAAATCCAGCCGAGCAACCCCCCTTCCTCATCTACAGCACGAAACTCAGCAGGTAAGTAGTAAACCATATTGATATCCATACCTTCATGAACCGGTGTCGACTCATAATCTAACATATCATCCTCTGCCTCAAGTGCATCCACCGATTCTGAAATCTGTCCGAGTGAAGGAGAAGTAAGAAGTGTCACATACGACGTGATAGTTGTTGCATCGTCCTCCTTTGGTGGTGTAGGTATTCGTGTGATAGATGTAGAAGCTGATGTATCTTGTATTTGTTTAGGCCTCCACACTTGTTTTGCTGGCACCATGGGTCGAGTGTCATTGAACAACTTATCCCTTTGTTTATCGCCCCCCTGTTCTGCCATCTCTTGGCTCCTTAACCTCTGCAGTTTCCTCTTCTGTGTCTTTGTTAACCCTGGAGGACACCACTTTGACTGAGTGTATTTAGGATCTCTCGCCTTTACTTGGCTGGTGCTTGCTTCATGATCAATAGCCGAGTGCTTTGGCGCGATAGAAAGTATCGGCTCAGTCGAGTAGTTATGCACAGTCGACTGTTGTATGGGGAATGTTTCGGTGCCCAAGATAAGTGAGTCGACATCCATTTTCTCTTTGCCTTTTCCTGACTCGACTGCTACAACAGTTAGTGTCTTAACACACCATTCTTTTTGACTTCCCTGATGCATGAAATTTCCACTCGGGCGAACCTTTTTATTCGGACGGAATCCACTCGGATGGAATTCACTTGGATGTAATTCACTCGGACGGAATCTACCTGGCCACATTTTTCACTTGGATAGCTTCCACCTGGGTGCATTCTCACACTAGGATAGTTTCCATTCAGCCACATATTTTGACCAGCCGACTGATACCCATCGATGTTCAGTCGGCCATTGTATGAGTAGTCGAGTCGATCCCAAACAAGTTGTCTTTGTTCTTCTTGAAAGGGTGCCCTTGGTCCAGCCGGCTTCATATACCGACTAAACATATCAGCTGGTGGTGACCTTGGTCGCTTCAGGTCTGTTGGCCGGTTAGAGCTAGAACCGGTCGACTGATTGGCATACTTGGACAACAACATAACAAAAGTTGGCTTGATCCGCCTACGCTGCACTTTAGCCTCGTTCCTTATCCACTTGCCAACCTCTGGACTCTTGGGCTTAATAAATTTAACACGGGCATTATCTTGCACCTGTGGTTGCCCCCCGAGTGTAGGATTCCTGATGGTGATCCTGATTACTTCCTTGCCATCGGGTTGCTTGTCAAGAACAATCTGCCTCCCCAAGATCTTGTTGCCCTCCTTGTCTTTCCTGGACTCACCGACAACCACATTAGCTTTATTAGCACATTCGGCTACCTCTAGCCGAATGAGTAACTTCTCCCCTCCAAATCCATGGTATTCATTGGAAAGGGCTGTTTATCAACTTGCAGCTCAGAAAAGTTCAATCGACCGTCATTAATGGCCGATTGTATCTGTCGTCGAAAAACATTGCAATCGTTAGTAGCATTAGAAAAAGAATTATGATACTTGCAATAAGCACGCCGTTTCAGCTCTTCAAACAACTGTAAAGTGTGAGACATTCTAATAATTTTAGCTTGTAGCAAAGCATCAAATATTTTATCACACTTGGCAATGTTAAAAGTAAACTTCATCTCTTCATCACGATTCTTATGAATCGGTTTCAAATCATTGCAAGTAAATGGTTTGGCCTTAGATGGCCAAACAAATTCAGTAGCATAAATATCACCCTCATCGTCTAAGTGATCACTATCATATTCAACCATATTCATCTTTGGACGACCAGTTGTATACCTATGCACTTCTTTGAGATCTTTGCTTCGGCTTTCCTGAGCCAAAGCCCTTTGTAAGACTTGGTTAATATTTAAGAACTCATAGCCTTCTAGCTTTTCTCTAATGTGAGTCCTCAAACCAGTCAGCACTAGGTCTGCCAAGTCTCTCTCGGTTATCACCAAACTATAATACCGGTTTTTTCTTTCTTTGAATCTCTTGACATAATCGGAGACCGATTCATCATGCTTCTGTTTAACCGATGTTAGATGTGATAACTTGAGTTCATTGTCACCGCTATAAAAGTGATCATGAAATTTTTGCTCTAGCTGCAACCAAACCCGAATAGAACCATGTGGTAAAGAAGAATACCATGAAAATACGGTACCCGTTAATGATAAAGGAAATAAACGCACTTTAAATTCATTCAATGAGCCTGCCTCACACAATTGTGCTAAATATTGACTAATATGCTCCCATGTGGTTTTTGTGCCTTCTCCATTAAACTTAACAAAATCTGGAATTTTATATCCTGGAGGGCACTAGATGGCATCGAAGTACTCGGGGTACGACTTTTGGTAAATCCAATTCCGAGGTAACTCCACTCCAAAATTCTCTTGAACCATCTTAGCCATCTCCTCTCTAAGATTAGCTAGACCATCATCCATAGTGGACGATGAAGCTTGTGGCAGTGGCATAGGATGAGTAGGGTTACTAGCGGTGGGTAGGAATTGAGGCATGTATGTCGAACCATAACTTGGTAGTGGTCGAGTGGTTGTAGCTGTAGGTAGGGTTTGGTTTGGCGTTGCCACCGAACCTGGCATGGTCATAATAGGATTAATGGGTGCATCCACAATCTGATTTGTTTGTGTAGGATAATAAGTCATCGGCATGGGAGGCGCCGATGAAATAGGTGAAGTCAGATTAGGGTTTTGCACACTAGCAGCTATACCACCATTACCACTAGACGATTGAGATATATTCTTCTGAGCATTAGTATTTTCTATGAAAGTTTGATAGACTAGATTGTTACCATCAGCAATACGACTCTCAATCTCAGCCCACTGCTCAGGAGAAAAGGTAGTACTTACAGAGGGTTTAACCTGCTCGGCTTGAAGAGGAGGGAACTTGATTTCTTCAATCGGAGTGATGTTGCCTTGGCGATCCTTCTTGAACTTCGCAAGGAACTCATGCAACTCCTTCTCTTCGCGCGCCTTCTTGTAATCCTCATAGATTTGGCGTTGATCGGCCAATATCTCATCAAGACTGGGCTTAATGATGTTATCGTCGTCTACCTCAGATGGCTTGGGAAGATCAGACATGTTGGATGATGATGATTGACCTTCGTTCCCCAGTGGAGTCGCCAAAAAGTGTGTTGACACACGAACACGTCATGTGTACCCTCGACGCCGGGGGTGATGCACCGCAGCTCATGTCGAAGGAGGCCCGACCGATAGCGCGATACGCAAGACAGTCGACGGGCGCTTTTGGGGACCCGAAACCCCACACCCCCGGGAGGGACCCCGTCAGGGAGTGCGGCGGCAATGGGCTGTACTAGGTCGATTCGCTCGCCCTAGAGCCTCGAGATTCGCAGCTCTCAAACACGAAGAACAGCGAAGAACAAGAGAGAAAAACGATGGAGGGATAAAATGTAGACTAGAAAAAGTAGTATATTGATTTTTTTTATTGTGTGTTGTCTAATCGGCCATCACCCCCAACATATATAAGAGGTGGCTGGACTTCCCGTACAAGCAAAGGATTTATCTAGGCTTTCCTTACAAAAATTACACCAATTCATGTCCTAGAGTCCTAGTTCTATTCCAACTCAGATTCAGTCTGAATCTGGCCCATCTTCTGTCTTCCTCCTTGCGCGGGCCGCCGAGCTTGCATACGATCTCCAATCAAGACGGCACAATTATCAAACTTGTGCGCCTCGACGAGGCAAACAATTCTCATGTTGATCACTTTTTCAAATAAGGCCATCTTGAATACTTTTTGAGGTCATCTTTACCTTCCAGTCAGACTCGTTCTTGCAGGAGACTGGATTATCCGAGTCTCGTAGTGAATTTGCATGCCATATAGTATCTCTGATGATGATGACTGCAAAACTAAATTTCACCATTTTTACGATACGCACAACTTCCGTATTGAACACTTCTCCATCCGAGATCGTCTTGATTAACTTTTTGGCACATGTTCAGTTTCACTCGGATTCAAGCTCATCCACTCGGATATTAGAGTCTTTCACTCGGATGGTCCGACCGGACTTTTTCACTCGGATGTTTAGAATCTTTCACTCGGAGGACTATATTTTCATTCGGAAGACAATCTTTCACTCGGATGATGACCACATTTTCAGTCGGAAGACAATCTTTTACTCGATCGGCAAGCTTTCATTCCGATGGTAATCTTTTCACACGGTTGACTATATTTTAACTCGGAAGATAATCTTTCACTTGATCGGTAAGTTTTCACTCGGATGGTAAGTTTTTCACTCGGATGGCAAACTTTTACTCGATCGGTAAGTTTTCACTCGGATGGTAAACTTTTCACTCGGATTTCCCGACTGGAAATACAGCCTGATCTTGATTTGCCTCTCCAAGTTGCATACGACCTTGGATTGAGATGAAATTTCAAAGAAGTCGTTCGGCTCGACGAGACGAAACTTTCTCGTGTTGAAGGTTTTTCGATTAAAGGCCGTCTTGATGGCCGAATTAATCGCGCAGCCTATCAAACAAGTGTTTGTCACCTCGCGCCATATATCCATTTAGGTTCGGTCTGCAGTGTATTGCCTCTAATTTTCACATACAAACTCGGATGTAGATGATTTATATATCAAAATCGATTTCCTCGACGAGACGAAGACAATTACTTTAGAGTGCTCCTTCATCCGAGGTCGTCTTGGAGGTGTGATTGGCCAAAAACCATTCGGAACATTGAATTATGCCACTCGGAGTATAGTTTCGGTCCCTAAGATAAGGTCGAATGATGATAACCGAAACATCAAAATTGTTCCACATGACGACGCGAATCTTTTCATGCTGAAAACCCTTTCAGTTGGGACCAACTTCATTGCTTTATGTATCTTGCCAAAATCAGGTGTCAACACCATCATGGACATTTGATATTCTTCACGCATCATGTAGCCAAATTCGTCACTGTAACGTTCGTCAGTACAACCAAACATAATATCGTCCACATATATTTGACACACAAATAATTCATCATCATATGACTTGGTGAAAATAGTTGGGTCAAGTGAACCGGGTTTGAAGCCTTTCTTCATGAGGAATTCCTTCAAAGTATCATACCATGCCCAAGGGGCCTGCTTGAGGCCATAGAGGGCCTTGCTGAGTTTGAATACTTTATCGGGATGTTTAGGATCTTGAAAACCTGGGGGTTGAGCAACATATACTTCTTCCTCAAGCTTACCATTGAGGAATGCACTTTTCACATTCATTTGATATAAGATGATATTATGATGGTTAGCATAAGCAAGTAGTATGCGAATAGCTTCAAGTGTAGCAACAGGAGCAAAAGTTTCATCGAAGTCAATTCCTTCAACCTGTGCGTAGCCTTGAGCTACGAGACGAGCCTTATTCCTCACCACAAGGCCATTTTCATCTTTCTTGTTTCGATAGATCCACTTGGTGCCGATGATATTGTGTTTCCGAGGATCTGGTCGCTTGACGAGTTCCCACACATGGTTGAGCTCAAATTGATACAATTCCTCTCGCATAGCTTGAATTCACTCAGGTTCCAAAAATGCATCATCAACTTTGGTTGGCTCTGTGATAGAGACAAAAGCAAAGTGCCCACAAAAGTTAGATAAGTGTGAAGCTCTTGAGCGTGTGAGAGGACCTGTTGGATTGATGTCGTTGATGATTTTCTCGATCTGCACTTATTTTGCTACACGAGGATGAGCTAGTTGACGACTTTGGTCTGGCTGAGCATTTTCTTCAGCAGCAGTTTCTTCAGGAGTTCCAGAATAATTTTCTTCATTGTCAGGAATGACTTCTTCAGCTGATTCTTCAGTGGGGATGATATCTTCAGTAGCTTTGAACTTGATGGATTCCTCAGGAGGTATTTCACCTGACACAGAAGGCAGGTGCTCTCTTTGCGAGCCATTAGTTTCATTGAGCCACACATCTACAGTCTCAACAATCTTGTAAAGATGATTGATGAATATTTTGTAGGTGTGCGAGTCATTTCCGTAACCAAGCATAAAACCTTCATGTGCTTTCGGTGCAAATTTGGAATTGTGATGAGGATCTCCTACCCAACATTTAGCACCAAAGACTTTGCGATAACTCACATTGGGTTACTTATCGGTGAGTAGTTCATATGAGGTTTTCTTGAGGGGTTTGTGAAGATATACCCTGTTGATGATGTGGCACGCAGTGTTGATAGCCTCAGGCTAGAACCGAAGAGGCGTCTTGTATTCATCAAGCATAGTGCGAGCCATCTCAACAAGAATCCTGTTCTTGCGCTCCACAACGCCGTTTTGCTGAGGAGTGTATGGGGCTGATAGCTCATGAGTAATAGCAAGTTCATCAAGATAATCATCAAGACCAGTGTTCTTGAACTCGGTCCCATTGTCACTCCGGATATGCTTGATCTTCACACCGAAATTCGTCGAGGCCCTTGAGGTAAACCGCTTGAAGATTTCTTGCACATCATGCTTAAATGTGATGATATGCACCCATGTATAATGAGAATAGTCATCAACAATGACAAAGCCATAAAGAGATGCTGCATTTGTGAATGCAGAATAATGTGTGGGGTCGAAGAGGTCCATGTGAAGCAATTCGAAAGGACAAGTGGTAGTCATGATAGTCTTCGAGGGATGCTTGGATTTGGTCATCTTTCCAGCTTTGCAAGCCCCACAAAGATGATCTTTGAGGAATTTCACACCGTCAATTCCAAGGATATGCTTCTTCTTCACAAGTGTGTGCAAGTTCCTCATGACAGCATGACCGAGTCATCGATGCCATAGCCATCCTTCTGAAGCTTTTGCAAGTAGGCATGTGGTAGGCTGTGGTCCTCTAGAGAAATCAACAATATACATGTCTTCTCTCCTAAAGCCTTCGAAGACTTTGGAATTGTCAGATTCGAAAACTATAACAAAGCGATACTTTCCAAACACAACAACCATATCAAGGTCACAAAGCATCGAGACAAACATGAGGTTGAACCTAAGAAACTCGACAAGCATGACTTTGTCCATGTGTCGATCTTTTGAGATTGCAACCTTACCTAGACCTAATACCTTGCTTTTTCCTTTATCAGCTTAGGTGATATGCTTCAGGTGAGATGGAGATAAAGCAGAGTCCATCAATAGGTTCTTGTCACCAGTCATGTGATTTGTGCATCCACTGTCGAGGACCCACTCAGTAGCTTTGAGAGAGTCATCCTGTAAAAGAATTAGTACATCTTACAACTCATATGCTTCATAGTGAAGAATATGACATCAATTTCATCATAATGAATTTCATCAATAAGAGCAATTATATGAAGAATGAGGACGTGAGAAATGAATGAATCATATCTGCATGATTAGCTTGCATCCTTTCAAGCATTTTCAGGTCTCTAGCAAATTCTTCAGATGTTTAAGTTCATCTGGAGACCTGACCCTGCATAAGAGATTAGTTCTTTTTCTTCACACCCACATCCGGAGGGGTGGCAAAGAGTTCATCATTTGACGAGCACCAATTGAGAATGGTGGCATTGAAGCAAGTGGACTTCGTTTCACAGGAGAGGGGTTAGAGTATGAATATGAGTAAGCAGAGAAATTCTTCGAGGACTTATGAACATAATGATTTGAAGAATAACGCACATATTCATAATCATTCTTTCCCCGCAAAACAGATGTGTTAGCACGATGATGATCATATGAGGAATTTGATCCACTTGAGGAATTTGGTCCATATGAGGATTTGGATCCATATGAAGATTTTGATCCATATGAAGAATTTGATCTGGGGTTCCTGTTCTTCATAGAAGGTGTCATGAGGACATTCACTTGAAGAATTTCAAGGTGCCTCTTAGGGACCCATATTTTGTTCATAGGGGGACCATTCTTGCAGTTAGTTCCAACATATCTAGCAAATACTTCACCATTCTGATTTTTGAATAGTTTATAGTTGGAGTCAAATGACTCCTCAGAAGAATACGAAGATTCACAAATAAAGCCAGATAAGGTAGATGGATTTACGGGAGGTCCTTTTGCAGCAACCCATGAGGTTTTGGGATACTGCTCAGGTTTCCAGTAGGTCCCATCAACATTGAGTTTCTTCTCAAAGGTAATACCCTCTTTCCTAGAGTTCCTATTCAGAATCTGCATTTTAAGCACATCACAAAGAGTCTGATGACCTTTGAGGCTTTTGTACATGCCTGTCACATACAATTCCTTCAACCCTGCATTTGTGTTGATGTCACTTGATCCTGAAATGTTGTCTTGCCACCTCTAGTTGATGCTCGAGAACATCAACACATTCCAATTCCAATCCATAATCATTTGGTAACGGTCATGCCGCACTACTCTCAGATCTTTGTGTTGATGTCACTTGATCCTGAAATGTTTTTGTAAGTACACATGACTAGGGCAAAAATATAGTTACAATAGTGAAGCAAACAAGATAGACTATTTTGTACATGGCAAAATAGGACTAACAATAATGTTACACATCGTGAAGCATAAGCAGGTGATATTTAAAAAATTATAAAAATGGTAGTCTGTGCAGCCCGCATATAGAAATCTCTCTTAGCTCACCAGAGGAGAATGATGTTGGGGCCCAATCCAAAACACAGACACGTTACAAATTTATACCACACACAGCTACTGAACATTATATATATACTAGCAAGATGTCTGTGCATTGCACGGAACATCAAGATGCAGTTGTATGAGTAGTTTATTTTGAGAGAGAAAAGGATGAATGAGGGAAGGCCTTATTTGCAAATGTGGAGCGGGGTGTGGGTATCTTTTTGCAAAATTGACATAGTTTCCTTCCTATCCGTCAGATATAAATCAGACGGTCTATAATGCAGGATGGCATACACACCATCATCACCAAGACACCAACTCTGTTTTTTATAAGAGTAGAGAGTAGAGATAGAGATATATGTATCTTGCGTATAAGTAAGCAAGCAGTTGGCCATTATGTAGCTCAATTGAAGTCTTAGGGAGCATAATGAACAACAGAGGGATTTATACAAACCTACTAAAGCAAGCAAAACCATGCAATCATTAACCTCATATAAACTAGATTGTGAGCCTCATGCACTAATAGTTGGTTAATAGACTTCAAAACTTCAGGCACACTTCACCAGAGTAATTAAATGGTAAGGCCTTTAATTATGTCAACTAATAGTTATACAATTACCCAAGATCAGGCATCATTGTTTGGGCATCTCATTAACCGAGGACAAATAAAGCAATTGAAAAGAGCAATTTAACTATGCCAGGAACAAACAAGCAATTGAACTGTTGAGTTGGTAGTATGCATACATGTACGCCTCAATAACATCCATGGCCTAGCTACATTTACTATATAAAGGAACAAGTAATGTAATATTGTTTGCCCCCTATGAAGTATCTCGACTAGTATGTAATCAAGATCCTAGTAATGATAGGGAGGCTAATGATGTGAATATGTGTTTGGTTATGATATTTATGACGTCGGCAACTCTACCATAGCAGGAAGCAGTTTACATCCGTAATGAGTGAATAGACATACATCTGATTTACAAAAAAGTTAGAACATCATATAGTAGTGGGCGGTGGGTTTTTCAATCAATGGCCAAATGACTGGGTTATAGGTGAAGAACCCCACGCAAGCACAATGCCAGATAAATAGGATGTCCTGGTAATTGTAATACAGTGACTTACCATAACTGGTTGAACAGGCTCAGCGATGCTCCTCCTTCTCTTGCAAGGCTCCTTCCTAACATCTTGTACTAGGAAATCCTCAATCTTATCTTCATTGCACCCCCTCTGCAAGGTGACACAAACTAGTTACCGGTCTCCTTGGAAGATAAATATGCATACTTTCCAGTTTGTGAACAACACAAAAGGATGAGTTTATAACAAAAAACACCAGATAATGAAACATGCCACATCTCCAGGTACTATGTGTGCACTATGTAAAAACTAGGCACTTACTTTGAACTGGATCTCTAGGTACTCTTAGGGAGCCTAATTTAGTGTACAACAAAACCTTTATGTCACCTATGAGTTATACAAGCCCCCACTACATCAATCCTTAGTGTTTAAATCGTTAACAAGCTCTGTTAGGTCAAGAATAACAAGTAATCAAAGCAAACAGTCGTAGTATGGCTGGCTGATACAAACAAGCAATTGCACAGATGTGTGAGCAAATCTAGCAGAACACTGAATTACATATCAAGAAAAGAAGCATAGAAGGAGGCCTAAAGACCATCAATTGACTGACCAAATTTAAGGGGCATTTAAAGACCATCAGTTGACTAACCAAATCTTGGCATGCCCGATTGCATCTCCTCTCCTCTTTCCCTCTACCTCGATCCCCTGCCTGAAACACTAGGGTTCCTGCTGCTGCTATGCGATGAATTCTTATGAGTAGCTGCTGCTATATGATGAATTGCTATGAGTTGTTGCGGCTCCTATATTATAATGCCCCGAGAATCATGCTACAGTAACTCCACACTAATGATGCCATGCCATCATAATTATTTTTTGCTAAACCTCACTTTCTTTCAAACCAAAGTCAAATTCAAATTCAAATGACAAGTCAAATTATAATTTTATAAAACAGTAAATAAAAAAATGTTCCTTAGGTTGCAAATATTCATTAGATAATTTTCATGCATTAACAAACTTTTTATAGATGTTTAAAATGCCTCTGAGTATGAAAACAGTACAAAAACAGCCCCATATAAGCCATTTCCATGTAAACAAAATACAAACAATTTCAATTAAACTGCAAACTTTTTGTAGCAGTGCAAAATAATGCATAGTAATTATGTAGCAAAGTTCCACATTTTACAAAAGTCAAGTGATACTAAAAGATAATGCCAAAGCTATAAAGAAAGGAAAAAATAGAAAAATAAATATAAGAAATTGGAAAAGGCCTGGAGCCACTGTGCAACTGGGCTCTAGTTGCACAGTGCCCTGGCCCAGCCCACCTGGGGTCTCATGTTTCCTCTGTTCACAGTACAGAGGCGTGGCACACATCCATGGCGCCGTGGCCATGGATGGCCTCCACATGGCCCCTCTGGTTGTATATTAACACGCCCCCGCAAAACCCTATACCGACCTCTGGTGGATTATGGATGGGCTTAGGCCCATATAATACAATAATCCATACTTAATCTCCAAGGCCCATGCATGTGTACGACAGGTGGTGGGAAGTGTGGGAAGTTTAGTCCCATACTGCTACAGTAAGAAGAGTGAGACCTCTTCATAAGAGCTGCTCAATCACTTGCTATTGGGAGCTTGGGAATAGGAGCTGTACACGCGCGCTCCTCCTCCTATGCCGCCCGCCTCGCCTCGCCTCGTCACGACACGCACGCGCGCCACGGGTTGTGGGAATGAGTTGAGCTGAAGCTTATTTTTACCAGTCAAGAATGGTTAATTAATCTCGTATTAATTAACGAGTCGCTTACGGAAGTGCCACTGTCTGAGATGTTGGACCGTGGGCTGTTCGCAGACTCGGTTCACTCACCCCCCTCTCGCACAACCCTAGCCATCATGTACTGCTCCTCTCTCTGTGCGGTTTCCGGCAATCCCATCCCGACGACCGTGTGCACGGTTGGTTGGGAGGGCAGGTGCCTCCGGAACCCTGTCGTTCGAGATCCTTCCCGGGAGAATGGTAATAAGGTTTTTAGGGAGCGTCTTGACACGACTGCTCCCGATTCGTCCCCGTCTCCGCCCGCCTCTGCTTCCATTACTTCCCCTGCATCGACTCCATGGCTGACGACGAAGCCGCCAAGAAGAAGGCCTTGGCCGATGCCGGGGCTGCCGCTGCCACCGCCGCGTTGGCCTAGCCAACCAGAGGGTATGACTCATTCATCCCCTATCTGCTCATTCATGGGCTGGCCTTGTATATGCTGTTCATATATGTCTCGGTTCTATGTACTGTACGTGCTAGCATGCTTAGGTATCGGTATGAGTTGCATACCATATATGCCATGTTTACTGTTTTCTCGTGGATTAGATTAGTCAGAAAAGTGCTAATATTTCCAACAATCCAAAAACCTTATTTTAGGCACTTTTTGACTCATGGCTTCGCCGCGACACTGAAACCAGAAAAGTTTACCGGGATGCATTTCAAGCGTGGGTAGACTAGGACTACCTTGTGGCTCACGACAATGAACATGTTCTGGGTTGGTGGTGTGTCTCCCACGATAACAATTGCTCCTGAACATGAGAATGCGTTTAGGGAGGCAACCACCATCTTTGTGGGAGCCGTTCTTACTGTGATCGGAGACAAGCTAGTTGATGCATATCTCCATATGCGTGTTGCCAAGAATTTGTGGGATGTGCTCGAAGCAAAGTTCGGCGCAACCAATGCTGGCGGTGAGCTGTATGCCATGGAGCAGTTCCATGATTACAAGATGGTTGATAACCGTCCTGTATTGGACCAGGCTCATGAGATACAGTGCATTGCTAAGGAGCTGGAGCTCATAAAGTGCGAGTTACCAGACAAGTTTATCGCGGGTTGCATTATTGCAAAACTCCCTCCTAGTTGGAGGAACTTTGCTACTTCTCTCAAGCACTTGAGATGTGAATTCTCTGTTGAGGATGTTATTGGGCATCTCAGTGTTGAGCAGAATTCGAGAGCAAAGGACTCACACATGAAAGGGGCAGAGGGTTCTTCTAGCGCCAATGTGGTGCAGAAGAATTTCCACAAGTTTAAGGGAAAGAACTCTATTCAGCAGAATACTACCTTCAAGAAGAAGGGTAAGAAGAAAGACAAAAAGAAACATGGCTGCTTTACATGTGGTTCAGAGGAACACTGGGCAAACAAGTGCCTAAACAAGTATAAGAGGCCAGGATAGGATGTCAAGTCTGTCAATGTCACTCTGAGCAACAATGATGGGGTATCTGGGTATGGTAATCTATTTACCATACTTTCAGTTTGTCAGTCCACCGATTGGTGGGTTGACACCGGGGCCAATATTCATGTGTGTGCTGATGTGTCTTTGTTTTCTTCTTACCAGGTCGCACGAGATTGTTCCGTCTTGATGGGGAATGGCTCGCATGCTTCTGTTCATGGTGTTGGCATGGTAGATCTGAAGTTTACTTCGGGAAAGATCGTGTAACTGAAGAACGTGCAGCATGTCCCTGCCATCAAGAAGAATATCGTTAGTGGCTCCCTTCTATGTAAAGAAGGGTTTAAGTTAGTATTTGAGTCCAGTAATGTAGTCATATTTCGGTATGGACTGTTTATTGTAAAAGGATATGATTGTGGTTGTTTGTTCCGCCTTTCCCTGGAGGATTTCTGTAATAAAGTCGTGAACCAAATTCATTCTAATGTGAATGAATCTGAGGTTTGGCATTCACATCTTTGTCACATAAATTTCGGTTGTATGACGCGGCTAGCTAAGATGGATCTAATTCCGAGTTTCACTTTAGCCAAAGGCTCTAAGTGCCATGCGTGTGTGCAAGCAAAGCAACCTTGTAAGCCTCACAAGCCTGCGAAGGAGAGACACCTGGCACCGTTGGAGATCATACATTCAGATCTCTGTGAGATGAATGGTGTGTTGACTAACGGTGGAAAGAAATACTTCATGACGTTTATTGATGATTCCAGTAGATCTTGCTATGTGTATTTATTAAATACAAATGATGAGGCTCTACACTAGTTTAAAATATATATGGCTGAAGTTGAGAACAAACTTGAGAAGAAAATCAAGCGAGTCCGGTCTGATCGTGGTGGAGCATAGTTTTCTAAAGAGTTCGATTTATTCTGTGTGGAACATGGTATTATTCATGAGAGGACGCCTCCCTACTCACCCCAGTCAAACTGGGTTGCCGAACGGAAAAATCGTACTCTAACAGATTTGGTTAACGCCATGTTAGATACTTCGGGTTTATCCAAGGCATGGTGGGGGGAGGCTGTATTGACATCATGTCATGTCCCGAATAAAGTTCCCGTGAAGGATAATGAGACTACTCCCTATGAGCAATGGGGAAAGAAAAGAACTACACTCTCCTACTTGCGCACTTGGTGCCGTTTGGTGAAAGTCAACATGCCGATCACCAAAAAACGTAAGTTTGGACCAAAGACCGTGGACTGCGTTAATTTGGGCTACACTAAGAATAGCATCGGCTATAGATTTCTAGTAGTGAAATCTGAGGTACCTGACAAGAAGGTTGGTACAATTATAGAGTCTAAGGATGCTACATTCTTTGAAGATATTTTCCCCATGAGAGATAAGCAAAGCACTTCTAGACTGGAATCTGATAAGACTCCTGAACTTGCCATTCCGATGGAATATTCTGAACACAAAAGTGATGAAAGTTCATCGGAGGATGACGAGGAAGCTCCTGCTAGGAGCAAGAGACAAAGGATTGCAAAGTCTTTTGGTGATGATTTCCTCGTGTACCTCATGGATGACATCACTCCCACTTCCATTTCAGAAGCTTATGCATCTCCGGATGGTGACTACTAGAAGGATGCAATCCGTAGCGAGATGGATTCCATCTTGGCTAACGAGACATGGGAAATCACTGATCGTCCTTATGGTTGCCAACCATTGGGATGTAAGTGGGTGTTCAAAAGGAAGCTTAGGCCTGATGATACTGTTGAAAAGTACAAGGCTAGGCTTGTGGCCAAGGGTTATACCCAAAAAGAAGAAGAGGATTTCTTTGATACTTACTCACCTGTGGCTAGACTGACAACCATTCGAGTCTTACTCGCTTTGGCTGCCTCGCATGGTCTTCTCGTTCATCAGATGGACGTTAAGACGGCTTTCCTTAACGGAGAGTTAGACGAGGAAATTTACATGCAACACCCAGATGGCTTTGTAGTAAATGGTCAGTAAAGAAAGGTGTGCAAGCTAGTGAAATCCTTGTATGGCCTGAAACAAGCGCCTAAGAAATGGTATGAGAAGTTTAATACAACTTTGACATCCGTTGGCTTTGTTGTTAACGAAGCTGACAAATGTGTATACTATCGCTATGGTGGTGGCGAAGAAGTTATACTTTGTCTGTATGTAGATGACATACTGATATTTGGGACCCACCTCAAAGTCATTGAGGAGGTCAAGTTTTTTCTATCTCAAAACTTTGAGATGAAAGACCTGGGTGTGGTTGATGTTATCTTGAACATCAAGCTACTGAGAAATACTGAGGGTGGAATTACACTTCTGCAATCCCACTATGTTGAGACGATTTTGAGACGTTTTGGATATTCAGATTGCACACCTTCTGCAACATCATATAATCCTAGCGTGCGGATTCAAAAGTTAAAAGGCACGACTGTGGATCAGTTGAGATATTCTCAAGTGGTTGGTTCACTCATGTACCTAGGTTGCACTACTCGTCCTGACATCTCATTTGCTGTGTGCAAACTGAGCCGGTCAGTTTCCAATCCGGGAGATGTGCATTGGCATGCTGTTGAGCGAGTGATGCGTTATTTGCAAGGTACTATGAACTATGGAATTCACTATTCTAGGTGCCGCATGGTACTTGAGGGGTATAGTGATTCCAATTGGATATTTGATGCTGATGAGATGAAAGCCACAAGTGGACATGTCTTCACGCTTGGTGGTGGTGCTGTTTCCTGGAAGTATTGCAAGCAGACGATCTTAACAAGATCGACTATAGAAGCAGAAATCACAGCATTAGACACATCATGCGTCGAAGCAGAATGGCTTTGAGAGCTTTTGATGGATTTGCTGGTGGTTGATAAACCAGTCCCGTCTGTCCTTATGAACTGTGACAATCAAACTGTGATTGCTAAGTCTAAGAGTTCAAAGGATAATATGAAATCCACAAAGCACATAAGAAGAAGATTAAAATCTGTCTGAAAATCAAGAAACTCCAGAGTAATAGCATTTGATTATGTCCAGACTGCTAAAATATGGCAGACCCTTTTACGAAAGGGCTATCACAGATTGTGATAGAAAATTCATCGAGGGAGATGTGTATGAGACCGACGTAAGTTGCCATGGGGGTAACCGAACATATGTGATCGGAGATCTCGTGAATTAGGACATGGGAAAAAAAATCCAGTGGTGAACTGAGGAGAGTATCCTTATTTAACCCACTCCATTGGAGATGCAATAATACTCTCAATTCTGTAAGGCAGGTTGACTTCTGTCTTAATGTATTCCAATGCTTATATAAGTAAGATGCTAACCTACAGAGCATTCTTTGGAGGAACACACCTATGTGAGCCCGACTGCTAGTCACAGTCTATGAGATTGGGTGATCTCTAGGAAGCTCATGAGAAGGTACGGAGTATGACTAATAAGCTCCACCCATGGGGTTTAGCCTTCGGCAGCCACATATCAGCTGACAATGGGCGATACTTCTACACGCCAAACTGACAATTCAAGGCATAGTTCATTGTTCAGTTGTGAAGAAGTCTAATCCCATTGCTCTAGGTGAAAGTTAAACTTAACAGTCTCTACTGAAAATTCTGGTATATCAAACATTGTTTGGAACAGTTGACAAACTTATGTGCCTCAAGATCTGGTGGGGGATTGATGGATTATGGATGGGCTTAGGCCCATATAATACAATAATACCTAGTTAATCTCTAAGGCCCATGCATGTGTACGACAAGTGGTGGGAAGTGTGGGAAGTTTAGTCCCACACTACTACAGTAAGAAGAGGGAGACCTCTTTGTAAGGGCTGCTCCATCACTTGCTATTTGGAGCTTGGGAACATGAGCTGTACACGCGTGCTCCTCCTCCTCCGCCGCCCGCCTCGCCTCGCCTCACCACGCCTCGCCTCGCCTCGCCTCACCACGCCTCGCCTCGCCTCGTCACGACGCGCGCACGCTTCGCGGGTTGCGGGAATGAGCCGAGCCGAAGCTTATTTTTGCACGTCAAGACTAGTTAATTAATCTCGTAATAATTAACGAGTCGCTTACAAAAGTGTCACTGTCCGAGATGTTGGACCGTGGGCTGTTTGCGGACTCAGTCGTGGGCCCGAGCCCATGCCCATCTACCCAACGGCCTATATAAGAAGGCACTGGCAAGTGGAGTGAAGCCTACCTCTGTTCACTCACTCCCTATCGCAAAACCCTAGCCGTCATCTACTATTCCTCTCCCTATGCGGCGATCCTATCCCGGCGGCCACGTGCACGGTTGGTTGGGAGAGCAGGTGCCTCCAGAACCCTGTCGTTCGAGATCCTGCCCGGGAGAATGGCAATAAGGTTTTTGGCAAGCGTCTTGACGCGACTGCTCCCGATTCGTCCCCGTCTCCGCCCGCCTCTGCTTCCACTACTTCCCTTGCATCGACTCCATGGGTGATGATGAAGCCGCCAAGAAGAAGGCCTCGGCCGATGCCGAGGCTGCCGTTGCCTCCGCCGCGGGTGCCTGGCCAACCGGATGGTATGACTCGTTCATCCCCAATCTGCTCGTTCATGTGCTGGCCGTGTATATGTTGTTCATAGATCACTCGGTTCTATGTGCTATACGTGCTAGCATGCTTAGGTATTGGTATGAGTTGCAAACCGTATATGCCATGTTTACTGTTTTCTTATGGATTAGATTAGTCGGAAAAGTGCTAATATTTCCCACAACCTCATCCACTCCCCCTTGATCCCCATCGCCCCCTCCTCTTCCGCTCGCTTCCGAGCTTGAAATGCTCTGCGGTCACCACAACCTCGCCCCCTTGCCGCGGCCACCGTCGTCGTTGTCGCTCGGGAACACGTTCTGGAGGATCGTCGCACTCGTCTTCGTCCTTTCCGGGGACAATCTCGAGCCGGGGAGCAGCGTAGCCGACGCCATTGCCGTCTTCTTCAACCGGCCATCACCAACTCGCCGTCGATGCCGTCGCTCCGGTCCACCCTGGCCCTCCACGAGCGCACCAATGACTCACAATGAGCTCCTCCCTCGGATCCCATTTCCCTCCCTTTGATTTGTACGCCGTAGGCCGCCATCATCATTGTGCCCGAGCTCCCGCGTACGCGTACGTGTGTACTGCCGCTGCTCTGCCTCTTCTCCTTGCGAGCGGCTACTGCTCTTAACTACTGCGTGCCACTGCTGCTACTCTCCTGTGCTAGCTACCACTGCTCTATTTTAGCTGCTACTAGTGCAAGCTGCTGCCACTGTTTTGCTCTGCTGCTTGTAGTCGGGCTGCTCTACTTGCCACTACCTACGCTGCTGCTTTGCCGTGTACCGGTGATGTCCGTCGCTGCTCGCTCCCTGCCGCTGGCTGCTAGTGCTGCCGTTGCCACCCGCTCCCGTGAGCCACGCCTGCACACAGCCGCTCTTGGCTAGCCAAGGCCGCCGTGGCTTTTGTGTCATGCGTGCTGGCCTAGTGTGCCGAGCCTAACGGCGTGGCTTGAGCTACTGCCAAACGGCCGGCCATTAGATTAGGATTAATCTTACTTAGCTAACCTCAAACATGTATTAGTACTAACCTTAGATGCTACTTAGTGTATGACTTATGAGCAATTTATTAAACAAAGGGCCCTATGACACATTAGCCCCACTGTCCAGTTTGAACAGTCAACCGTTGACTGTTGACTGCTGTGTCAGCAGTCAACAGGGCCCAATGTCAGCCTCTGGTACACTGCTGGGTGCACTGCACCGGGTGCACCTAGCGATTTCCACATGTATTTTCGAATTATAAATAATTCCAGAAAATTCAAAAAACCATTCAAAACATTGAAAAATCATATAATATAATCCGTAAGTGAGATGAAAAAGTTTTATATATGAAACTTGCTCGGAAATATCCAACGAATCCAAATATGTAATCCGTTCATGTGTCACATGCCCCTAGCATGCTGAACATGGAACCGTTCCCTCTCTTTCGTCTGTCAGGAAAATACCAAACATCGGGAAAACTTCTCGAGATGTTTTCCTTTTCCGTTCGCAACATGTAGCACGGCGATATGTCACCCCTAGCATGACGTATTACTAAGTCATTCATTGTGATGTTTTGTTTGCTTTATATTTATTGTTTCTTCCCCCTCTTCTCTCCGATAGACACTAAGACCGTTGTCGATGCCACTATGTTCGACTACGTCGACGACGACCCTTCCTTCTCAACAGAGCTTCCAGGAAAGTTGTGACACCCCCGATTTGACCGTACACTAATCATGCACGCAAATATGTACGACCAAGATCAGGGACTCACGGGAAGTTATCACAACACAACTCTAGACACAAATAAAATATTACAAGCTTCATATTACAAGCCAGGGGCCTCGAGGGCTCGAATACAGAAGCTCGAAAGCAACAGAGTTAGCGGAAGCAACAATATCTGAGTATAGACATAAGTTAAATAGGTTTTGCCTTAAGAAGGCTGACACAAACATCAACGATCGACGAGGAAAGGCCTCCTGCCTGGGACCTCCTAACTACTCCTGGTCGTCGGCGGTCTTCACGTAGCAGTAGACACCGTCGGGTTAGTAGTAGTAGTCGGCGATGACATCTCGCTTCTGGGATCCGCCATCTGGTTGCAACAACCAGAAAGAAGAAAGAAGGGGGGAAAAGGGGAGCAAAGCAATCATGAGTAGTCATCAAAGTACTTGCAAGCATCAGATCTATACTAAGTATGCATCAGTATCAAAGGAATGAGCTGTATATGTGGACTGAACTGCAGAATGCCAGAATAGAGGGAAAGACCTAGCCTATCGAAGACTAGCATCTTCTAGAAACCGCCATCTTGCAGCAGAGGAAGGGAGTATAGAATAGAATTTTAATTAAGCATGTTATAACAATAACCAGCACATATCTTAAGTACCCATTCGTAGTTGTAATAGATCAGGATATAAGACTGAGCGTTCATTACCGTGGACACGGCTAACGAATAGATAACTTCCCTGCAGGGGTGCACCACGTTACCCTCACACTCGATCATCTCTGGCCGGAAATACTTTGTTGGGTCAATGCCCGGCCTCGGAAGATCAACACGCCGTAGCCCTACCTAGGGTCAGTAGAGAGGTCCCCGCCGGTCTACATCCTAAGCACTCCGGGGTCATGGGCCATCGCCCATTGCACTCTAGGTCGTTGCAAGCAGGGCAGACCAGGCACCACCTCTATACTGGATGGCGCTGGCCCAGCCGTGTCGCAATGCTGAACTAGACGTCTGATAAAACTTCGGCTGATACCACGACACCGAGGCCCATAACTATTCTCGCGTGGCGGTTAGTGCGTAAAGGCCAGAGGCTGATTTAGAACAAATACCCAAACCAATAGTGTATTAGGAGCTCGCGAAAACAAGCAGAGACTCACGATAATGTGACCCCGTCGCCCCGTCTCGAGGAAATATGGCAAGGGCTAGCACATCCCACTCCAGGGCGACCCGCCTGCCCGGCCGTGCCTCGTAATTAACTCGCGGGTGCTCCACGGGCTCGCCCGACTTTCACATCAACTCACGGGTACCTCTCAAGGCTGACCCAACTTCAACAATGGTCTCAAGTAAAGTCAAGGTAACTGTGTGTTCAATCACCAAGGGGGAAAACCCGAGGAATCAACCTCGGTGGATTCCACTCGTTGTAATCATCAAGGAGAGCGTAGGAGGAATCACCCACGAGGTTCACACTAGAGGTGTTGCACAATAGAGTCTTATCGGGTGTGGTGAAGGAGGAATCACCCTCGATGACCACGACCGAATAGCTTCACTACAGAGTTATCATCAGGAGTGCATTACGAGGTATCACCCTCGGCACTCGATAGTAGCTCCGTAGAGTCGAGCAACAAAAGGGGCGTGATGTGATGTGAGGTGTCGGGCTCTGGTTTTCGATCCCGTTGATCGAGTCGTCGATGATGAAGCAAGGGCAACAAGGACAAGGTGGGGGTCACTGATGGATCACTACCAACCTATACTAAGCAGTTTATGATAAGCAGGTAGGAAACAATAGCAGGTACAAAAATAGGCTATGCATCATCGTAGGAGCAAACAGTAACAATAGCAAAATCTAATGCAAGCATGAGAGAGAATGGAATGGGTGATATCGGGATGATCAGGGGGGGCTTGCTTGGAAGCTCCGATGAAAAGAGTCTGGTCGTCAGAGGCGTAGTCGTACCCAGTAGTAGTGTCGGTCTCGGAGTCTATCGGAGAGCAGAGGGGGAAGAAACAATAAATACATAGCAAACAACTGCACGAAAAGACGGTAAGTGGTGCCACGGTTGTTCTAACGTAGTGCTACACGATACCGGCGAAGGGGGAAAACATCCGTGAATGTTTTCCCGGAGTTAGGCATTTTCGGACATATGAACAAGAGGGGGAATGTTTCATGATCGGTATGATAGGAAAGTGTGGCGGACGAACGGACTGCGTATTCGGATTCTTCTCGCCGTTCTGAGCAACTTTCATGTATAAAACCTTTTCATCCGAGCTACAAATTATTTTATATGATTTTTCAAAGTTTTGTTAATATTCTGTAATTTATTTTAATTCGAAAATAATTAACAAGTTGCTACGTGTACCCAGCTCTGTGTACACAGAAGTGTACCAGAGGCTGATAGGTGGGCCAGGGGGTCCCAGTTGACTAGTCAACGTTTGACTGGTCAACAGGGGGTGGCCCCCCTGTCATTGAGACATTTCCTAATTATATATTAGTTAGATTAACTAATTAATTAGTTTAACTAAAACAACTTAATTAAGTTAATTATTTAATTAATATATATTTTATATTATATATTTTCTAAAACTTCCTTTAAAAAAGGGGGGTTGGGCCCGGCCTGGCAGTGGCCCAAGGCCTAGTGGGGCGGGTGGAAAAAGGGGCTGCGAGTACGGGCGAA
>LR738714.1:366710577-366751488 GCA_902687465.1 Secale cereale | reverse complement strand
AGAGGGCACGGCCGGCGGCCCAGGTCGGCCGGAGTAGGCGCGGCGGGGATGGGGCGGCCAACGGCGGCAGGAGCGGGACGCGCGGGCGACGATGGGCGGCGGTGGTCGCGGTCAGCGGCAGGGGGTGCTGTGGCGCAGGCGAGCGTGGCCAGGGGACCAGTAGTGACGGGGCGGGCTCGGAGGCACGTGCGGTAGCGGGCCGGAGAGGTGGGGCGCGCGAGCAAGTAGAGGCGGCAGCAAGAGGGTGAGGCGCGGGCCAACGCGGAAGGCGAGACGCGGGTCGCGGCAGCAGCGGTAGCGGGCGGCGACTGCGGGGGCGGACAGTGGCCACGGTGGAGCGGGCACGGTGGAGGAGGAACGGGAGGACGCGGGGCAGGCAATGCCGCCAAGCGGCACCGGCAGAGGGCGGCCTGAGGCGAGGAAGGCGCGGCGTGGGGAGGAGCTGTGGATAGAGGCGACTCGCTGGAATGCGTCTCCGGCGACTACTCGGCGCGGGGTTCGGTCCAGGGGCATCAGCGCGTAGCCACACATCTAGTAGCACAAGTGGCTTAAGCAGGGGGGTGACCAAATTGATGGCAACGTCAAGCTTCCCGCGGCGGAAACGGGTGGTGTTATGGAAACCGATGCTAGAGGACACAAAGAAGAGAGGGGGATGTCTCCAGGGACTAAGAGCTGTAACACCCCAAAAATTTAACAATGTTTTATTAATTAAAATTTTGCCAGGGATTTAAAATTTTGTCATTTTGCTGGATGTTCCTTTAGATTTTAGGAACATCCCTTCCCTTGTATGTTGGAGTTTTTACCTCTAGTGAAAACTTTCCAGCTAATGTTAGACTCTCATATTCACTCATTAAAACTTTTCTTATATCAGTAGGATTAATTATATTTGTCTCCCTAATTTTCTTCTCTATATAAATGGTTTCCCTTAGTGTTAGGGCCTCTTTTGAACTGCAACCACTTGATAAATTTATTTAAAATTCCAACAAAAAATTGGAGATGACATGTGATGTTGTTAGATCACTTTTATGTAAGAATATATTTATTTCATTTAATATTTTGAGCTCCACACCATGATTTCCAATCTGGTCCAATGGGCCAAATTGCACTACAACCCCTTTAAATAATCCTTTAATGCTTCCACCAAAATTGTGGGATGTTCATAGGATTATGTTTTTCAACTTTATGCAAAAACCCATTTAGGTCCTTTGGAAAAGTTGAGTGAACAAACCTCTTTTCCATTCTGGTCCAGTTTGGTATTTTGCACTGCAACCCTAGTTTATTTTGCTCTAGTGCCCTTGAGCTTCCTCCTGCTTATAGCCCTTCTTGCAAAACCCTTAAGTCCAGAAGAGTGGACCCATTGGGATATTTTTGATTCATTAAGCAATGCTCTGCACTTTCTATCCAGAACTGATGGTTTGCAAAACTTACACTAGCAAGTTTCTGGTTTTGCCCAACCAGCTATGCCATCATCACACCTCCTAAAGAGACTCTAATCTAGAGATTTTGGCCATCATAAGAGATGCCCATATGCCCATGGCATTCTGTCGAGCACCTTGTGTGCATGACCAGTGTTGGCATAGTTTTTAGTTCACATTATGGACTTGAACCCCTGACCTAGCAGCCATGTCTACCAACCTCCTAGCTACCTCTAACCTAGGTCTGTTGAATTGTATTGGCATCCAAGCAGGTTTGGCCGCCCTGGCATTTCGTCGAACGAGTGCCGTGCGTGCCCGGAGCGCGGCCAGAGCGCGCGTTTTGCACGTGCCACGCCCGAGCTGCTGCACCCCTGGCCTGTCCCCCCCCGAGCTTTCCTAACCCTCTGTAGTTCGCAGCATAGAGCCAAGCCCCGACCACACTCTCTCACAGGCACCACAGTGCCTCACCACATCTCCGGCAAGCCAGGAGCTAGCCGCCACCGCCGCCTACTGTGGTCGGTGCCGTACGGGCCACCTGGCGCGCCCCCGAGCACCCCAGACCGCCGTGCTCATCCACAACCTCGTCGTCTACCTCTGCAATCTCTGCCAGCCAGCCCCCACCTCCCCTGCTCTGCAATAGTGCCACCGCCGTTGTCCTTATCCTCGGCCACCGTCAAACCGACCTTGATCACCTATTTAAGGATGCCCCGAACCCCTCCGCAGCCTTAGACAACCACTAGCTAACTCACGGAACGCCCCCGTAGCAACCAATCGCCCCGGGGAAGTTTCCCCTCCATCTCCGGCGAGTGCAGCCGCCGCCGCCGCACTCCAATCCTATCCATCACAACCCGAGCCCCTCCCGTCCAGCTAGCGCCACCATTCGACACCCCACGACCCTGCGAAGCCACCCATCGCCTCAAACTCGCTCGGGAACCACCGCAACGCAAGGCCCCAAATCCACCCGAGGCCGCCGTCCGCCGCGAAGCTTGTCGTCGGCAATTCCCTCCGTCCCCGCCGGCCACTCGACCACCGGGAGGATCGCCCCAGCCTAGCGGGTCGATCCCTGCACTCGGACGCCTTTGAGGAGCCGCCGTTCGCCTGCGACGATCACCGGAGCCCTGTCCTCGTTCAGGCGAAGGAGGAAGGAGGCGGGTAGACTAGTCAAATATGACAGGTGGGCCCGCAGGTCCCACTGTCAGCCCCTCTTGTCCCCGCCCACCAGTTTAAGTGAAGGCGCATTCCCCGAAGTACGTCTTCCCTTCCCTGGAACCGTTTTCTGAGCTGATGTGTTTTCGTTTTTCTGGTTTTTATTAAAACCAGAGTTGACTGAACTTTGACTGGCAATATCTCTTTAAATATTAATCCAAATGACTTGATTCTTTTTCTGTTGTTTCCCAAATATTGTCTAGTTTATTTTCATATTTGTATGAAAATTTTCGAGACAACTTTTTTGGGCTATTTTAAGTGTATGTATTGATTTTCTTATTATTTATTTTAGGATTTTTGAAGAGGGAGAAAACTTCCAAATTTTTTTTTGGAATGCATTTCTCCTCCCCTCTACTTGAAGGCAAGCATCTTGAACCCCGATATGATATACGTTGTGTGTTGTTTGCTAAAACATAAGAACTCCATTGATATACTAAAATGGAGCAACACTATTTCATGTAAAAGTCTTACTCTTGCATATCAACTTGTGGTGAAAAATCTTTTTCTGTTATGTTTGTGATATTGGTGGCAGTAACCACTTCTCATACCACATATGCCTGGTGATAGTTCAGATGGAGTCCGAAGGAAGGTTGTGTTCCGGTGAGCACAACCACGTGACTTACATCTCGTTGTGACGATGATGTGTAGTGAGGCAGGATGAAGCATGAGGGGTGGTGACCCTGTCAGGGAGCTGTGAAAAGCATTGTGGCACTAACCATACAGTAATGCTGAAACCTCCTGAGTTGATCGTAGATCGAGTCTTGTTCCAATAACCCCCATACTTGATTCGTGCTACCACGTGTCCCTGCTACAGGAAGGGTACGGTTCAGTAAATTGCCGACCCCTGTTCTATCACACACCGCACAGAGAGGCCACAGTGGAAGATACCGGCTGCATCCGGTAGGCAGGCCACCGGGTCCGGGGACATGGTTTTTTTGGTTGGAGCCGAAGGGGATAGCTTCCCCGGTTTTCGCGCACGTTATAAATTTTTGTGATCCCATGCTAGTCGAGGTTGTAGCCTCCCCACTTAGATTTTGGCTTAACAAGTGTCATGGGTGATTCCAGACACCGGTAAGTTAGGCTGGTGTGTGCAGTCAGGTGCGTCTTCAAATTAAAATACCGTAGACGGAAATAGTCCAGAGGGACTATAGGAAATCCGTTATTCGTGGATAAAGAGTACACCCTCTGCAGAGATATTAAATCTATTCGAATAGCCGTGTCCATGGTTAAGGACTACAGTCTAGGATGGGTCGAGTGTCGGTCTTAGTGTCGGTCTTCGGAGGAGAAACTACTAAACCAGAGCATTGTTTACGACCTGTGACATGTGGTGATTGTGATTTATTATTGTGAACTAACCCTTTTACATCCCTTGAATTAAATGAGTATACCTGGGACGGTTCTACCTCCCGGATATTCACTGTGTTTAAATTTTCCCTTATAAGCCTTTTATGTGATGTCGCTCAGATGTCCGACTGTGGCATTTTGTTATTTACTTTTCTTTATAAGCCCTTTATGTGATGTCGCTTAGACGTCCGACTGTGGCATTTTGTTATTTACTTTTCTTTATAAGCCCTTTATGTGATGTCGCTCAGACGTCCGACTGTGGCATTTTGTTATTTACTTTTCTTTATAAGCCCTTTATGTGATGTCGCTCAGATGTCTGACTATGGCATTTTGTTATTTACTTTTCTTTATAAGCCCTTTATGTGATGTCGCTCAGACGTCCGATTGTGGCATTCTTGTCTTTTATTTTCCCCTATAAGCCCTTTCTGTGGTGTCGCTCAGACGCCCGACTGTGGCATGCTGGTTATTTATTTTATTATCACACCTCTGATTTCGTATGCCTTTTTATACAAATGACCTGCTTGCATTATGGACTATCATATCATTTTTATCATAGTGATCATCTATTATTCTCGAGCATGATTGTATCTCACCCATGTTCATAATGTTTGCGAGTACATTCAAAGTACTCACTAGCTTGTCCCTGGCTATTGTCTTGGCCAGATTCCTTGCATGGGAAGGAACAATGCGATGACAGCCCCGGAACCTACGCTAATGGATATAGCAGCCTCGCGAAGATAGGAGTTATCCTGGTCAGCTGTTCCTGTGGGAAATGGAGTCCCATAGTCACCGACGTATCGCAAACCGCTTCCGCCATCAGCCACTAGAAACCTTGTGTTGTAATCACAGGCCAGGATGGTCTTGTACTACATGTTTTTGTTCTTTGCTTGGAATTTCTATAGCAAGTTGGTGCCTCATCAGCTAATAGTAATCCTGGGGTTGGTGAGCACATGGGCCGCTTTTTGGGAAAATTAATATCCCAAAAATCCGGTCCTGACAGACTTGGTATCAGAGCCAGGCTGACCATTGGCTAATCCTATCTTAGCCCGGTCAAAAACTTTGGTAAACCAACCCACCAGACCTTAACCAAACCCAGGCCAAGCTTCTCGCATAAGATACCCACACAGAGGGCCGACACCTTTGGTAGTCGGTGCCCAACCTATCAGTCTAGCCTGTCGATCACCCGCCAGTGACCGACGCCTAAACAATTCCCTCCTCAAGCATGCGAAGGAAGACTCCATCCTTTCCTATAAATAGGGCACGCTAGCCCCCAAACCCAACACCACACAGCCTCTACCCCCATACCGAGCTAAAATGCCAGGACCCATTGTCCACAATGAAACCACAGCAACCAACCTTGGAGGTTTTGTGATCATGCTCGCAAACCTCACCCGCCATGCCTTTGCGTTAGAGGAGCCTCCAGAATATGTTGTGTACCAAGAATCCATGGGCGGTGAAAGCCGTCAATTCTGGGCCACTGTACACATCTACGGTAGGGGTCTGTCACCAAAACGCCCCTACAGGTTCACCGGAACGACAACTTCCTTTGAGCCGCAAGCTATCCAACTAGCTGCTCGAGAATCTATAGTTCAACTCAGGCACCTGTCGCCCAGAGTTAACTGTCACTCATTCTACTACTATCCCAGTCGTAACGGGTATGGTAGGCCTCCCCGAGTCGCGAACGGAGACCACGAGACGGATCCTGCATTATTGCACCTGGTACGCTATGTTAGTGTGCTAGAGGAACTGTTCGATCAGATCACTCTTGATCTGATCGCAGCTCGTGGGGAACTGCTTCGTCGAGCCCCGGCAAGAGGAAGAGACGAGTCCGGCACCGACAACCCAGTCGTGTTGTTCGGACAACCAATTGAGTCCCCAAGGCCTGCCTTGGTCATTGATCAAAATGCCTTGGTATCTCCAGAGGTGATGCGTCGCCTATTTGGCGCATGCTCCAACGGGATTGTAGCCAACAATCCCCGCGAGGGACATCATCACTGCCCCGACCCTGCACCCCCTCAGCCACCTCCAGCCAGCACCAACGATGAAGCTCTTGGGGAAGCTTCAGCGTCCGCAAGGCAAGGCCGCTTGGATATAAACGAGGTTGATTAAATCACCCGAGTGGTGCCAAGCTTTATCTTGTCTACACCCCGTGGTGATGTAATCTGTATGCCAATATGTATATACAGTTTACTGTTGCGCGCCTATAACACCCGTGCACAATTGTATCAGTGTACGAATGCTCTTCTTCTTTTCTCAGGTACAACTCCCAGAGCACCTCACCGACAACGCCTACCGTAAAAACGTCATTTTTCGAGACGTGAGTACCTGTAGCATTGACCCCGACCCATAAAGAGAAACCAGCAATATAGCTGCCCCTCACCATGATTCTGTAAACCACCCCGGTTGCTATATAAAAGGCCACACCGTGACCTTGCCAAGCATCCCTCACCTGGTGCTCTCCTCTCACAGCCATTTCCTTCACCATGCCGATCCCTAGTATTTACGTGAGAACCCCAGAGGCATCCCCAGGTAGTTTCGTGAACATATTGTGGGATTTTACCTGCAGTACCATGAGTGCTACCCGTCCACCCCGGTATGAGCTGCTCAAATCGAGGATCACACCATCCACCTCGAAATATTGGGCAGTAGTACATATCCCGCCCGCAAACCCAAACCAAGACCCCACAGAGGTTTCCTTCAAGGGGAAATCCATGCCAACTCCCCAGATGGCCATAGAGGCTGCCGCTTGTGAAGCGCTTGCTCGCCTTCGATTCGCGGTGCCCTATGCCAGTGAGCGAGGATATTATTACTTTCCAAGCCGCGTAGCACCCGGAGAAGCAGCATCTTTTCCTGGTGGGCGAATTGAGAGAGACCCAGTGCTAGCCAACCTTACACAGTATGTCATCGCACAAGAGCGTCTGACCCAACGGATAATGAGTTATATCCAGAGCCTCGCCGATTTAAATCCTCGGATCGCCATCGGCAGACCACTGAGGCCCGGGCAGGAGAAGCACATTCATCGACTGGTCAACCCGCTCCCGCCAATAGAAGAAGAGTGTCCCCCAGCACCAGAGACCTTTTCCCAGGATCCTGTTCATTTACCGTTCATGTTTTAGACGTAACTGCTATGGGGTTATACCCGTATCTTTTTATGAGAACTGTGTTGTATCGTGTCTTAATTTCCCCTGAGTTGTTGCAACATGTCCATCTACATAACGTAGATATTCTTTTTTTATTTCATCTCGCAACACCACAACAGCAGTAATACAACTCCGGCCACTCCACACAGTACACTAAGTTGTTAGTCCACCTATACCTGCTTCATCTAAATTAACCACCTCCTTGCGCGCCACAGTCTCTTGAGAAGAAACTCATGGGAATTTTATTCAAGCACTAATTGCCTACCGCGCGCTAACAACCATTAGCATCTGACACTCTCACCTAATCCCCGTGATAACCGCCATCGTGAAGAGCTAGCACTCGAGCCGCCGCATCACGACGATCATCGAGGATCATCGCACACAAGAGGGCAGATACCCCCAGCAATGCCGCCAACCCCACGCACACTAGGACCATGCACCAGTCCGACATCACCTCCGCCATTAGAGCCTCGACCCAAGCTCCTGAAAACACAAATGGAGGAGAAGGAAGAAAGGAGAAGAAAAGAGGCCAGGTGTGAGGAGGAAGAAGTAGCACCTCGGCCGTTTTATAGCTCGAGATCGGTGTACGGTGGGCGGAGTCCACCAGTGCCGCTTGTCGCTCGACCGCCGATATTCGGAGGCGAATCCGCGAGCAGTACCGACAGCACGCTGGCCTGCGAGGTGAGTGCACGCTGCACCGGCAGCTAGCGAGCCGCGCACTACGGCAGTACAGCCTAGATGCCCTACGAGCTAGCCATCACCTATGGAGAAAGTGCGGGAAAGCGCGCGGGAGAGAGAAGAAGAGAGAACCGGAGGTAGAAGAAGAGGCTGACAGTGGGATGAGGCCCCACCTGTCAGGCAGTGAGAGCACCGTGCTCTCGGGTGCAACCAGGGTTTTTTTAAATTTAGAAATACCATTTCTAAATTTACTATAGCCCAGAGTAGAAATATCTCATTTTTCCACGACCGTAGATTTTTCCATGCCGCGCCAGTGTTTAACACTGCAGTTTACCACCACTTTTTACACATGCACTGTAGTGGCATTTATTTGCTTTAGCAGAACGGTTAATTTTTAGTAGTATCTTTTTGTGGCAGTAGAAGATTTTTATAGCAGCCCTTATCAAATCTCGAGGATGAGATTTTTCTAAAGGGGGGGGGGGGTAGTGTTGTAACACCCCAAAAATTTAACAATGTTGTATTAATTAAAATTTTGCTAGGGATTTAAAATTTTGTCATTTTTCTGGATGTTCCTTTAGATTTCAGGACCATCCCTTCCCTTGTATGTTGGAGTTTTTACCTCTAGTGAAAACTTTCCAGCTAATTTTAGACTCTCATATTCACTCATTAAAACTTTTCTTATATCAGTAGGATTAATTATATTTGTCTCCCTAATTTTCTTCTCTATATAAATGGTTTCCCTTAGTGTTAGGGCCTCTTTTGAACTGCAACCACTTGATAAATTTATTTAAAATTCTAACCAAAAATTGGAGATGACATGTGATGTTGTTAGATCACTTTTATGTAAGAATATATTTATTTCATTTAATATTTTGAGCTCCACATCATGATTTCCAATCTGGTCCAGTGGGCAAAATTGCACTACAACCCCTTTAAATAATCCTTTAATGCTTCCACCAAAATTGTGGGATGTTCATAGGATTATGTTTTTCAACTTTATGCAAAAACCCATTTAGGTCCTTTGGAAAATTTGAGTGAACCAACCTCTTTTTCATTCTGGTCCAGTTTGGTATTTTGCACTGCAACCCTAGTTTATTTTGCTCTAGTGCCCTTGAGCTTCCTCCTGCTTATAGCCCTTCTTGCAAAACCCTTAAGTCTAGAAGAGTGGACCCATTGAGATATTTTTGATTCATAAAGCAATGCTCTGCACTTTCTGTCCAGAACTGAAGGTTTGCAAAACTTACACTAGCAAGTTTCTGGTTTTGCCCAACCAGCTATGCCATCATCACACCCTCCTAAAGAGACTCAGATCTGGAGATTTTGGCCATCATAAGAGATGCTCATATGCCCATGGCATTCTGTCGAGCACCTTGTGTGCATGGCCAGTGTTGGCATAGTTTTTAGTTCACATTGTGGACTCGAACCCCTGACCTAGCAGCCATGCCTACCAACCTCCTAGCTACCTCTAACCTAGGTCTGTTGAATTGTATTGGCATCCAAGCAGGTTTGGCCGCCCTGGCATTTCGTCGAACGAGTGCTGTGCGTGCCTGGAGCACGACCAGAGTGCGCGTTTTGCACGTGCCACGACTGAGCCATCGCGCCCTTGGCCTGTCCCCCCCGAGCTAATCCTAACCCTGTGCAGTTCGCAACATAGAGCCAAGCCCCGACCGTACTCTCTCACAGGCACCACAGCGCCTCGCCACGTCTCCGGCAAGCTAGGAGCTAGCCGCCACCGGTGCCTTCTGTGGTAGGTGCCGTACGGGCCACCTGGCGCGCCCCCGAGCACCCCAGACCGCCTTGCTCATCCACAACCTCGTCGTCTACCTCTGCAAGCTCTGCCAACTAGCCCCCATCTCCCCTGCTCTGCAATAGTGCCGCTACCGTCGTCCTTATCCTCGGCCACCGTCGAACCGACCTTGATCACCTATTTAAGGATGCCCCAACCCCTCCGCAGCCTTAGACAACCACTAGCTACCTCACGGAACGCCCCCATAGCAACCAATCGCCCCGGGGAAGTTTTCCCCTCCATCTCCGATGAGTGCAGCCGCCGCCGCACTCCAATCCTATCCATCGCAACCCGAGCCCCTCCCGTCCAGCTGGCGCCACCATTCGACACCCCACGACCCTGCGAAGCCACCCATCGCCTCAAACTCGCTCGGGAACCACCGCAACGCAAGGCCCCAAATCCACCCGAGGCCGCCGTCCGCCGCGAAGCTTGTCGCCGGTGATTCCCTCCGTCCCCGCCGGCCACTCGACCACCGGGAGGACCGCCCCAGCCTAGTGGATCGATCCCTGCACTCGGACGCCCTCGAGGAGCCGCCGTTCGCCCGCAATGATCACCGGAGCCCCGTCCTCGTTCGGGCGAAGGAGGTAGGAGGCGGGTAGACCAGTCAAATATGACAGGTGAGCCCACAGGTCCCATCGTCAGCCCCTCTTTTCCCCGCCCACCAGTTTAAGTGAAGGCGCATTCCCCGAAGTACGTCTTCCCTTCCCTAAAAACGTTTTCTGAGCTGATGCGTTTTCCTTTTTCTAGTTTTTATTAAAACCAGAGTTGACTGAACTTTGACTGGCAATATCTCTTTAAATATTAATCCAAATGACCTGATTCTTTTTCTGTTGTTTCCCGAATATTGTCTAGTTTATTTTCATATTTATATGAAAATTTTCCAGACAACTGTTTTGGGCTATTTTAAGTCTATGTATTGATTTTCTTATTATTTCTTTTAGGATTTTTGAAGAGGGAGAAAACTTCCAAAAAAAATTGGAATGCATTTCTCCTCCCCTCTACTTGAAGGCAAGCATATTGAACCCCGTTATGATATACGTTGTGTGTTGTTTGCTAAAACATAAGAACTCCATTGATATACTAAAATGGAGCAACACTATTTCATGTAGAAGTCTTACTCTTGCATATCAACTTGTGGTGAAAAATCTTTTTCTGTTATGTTTGTGATATTGGTGGCAGTAACCACTTCTCATGCCACATATGCCTGGTGATAGTTCAGATGGAGTCCGAAGGAAGGTTGTGTTCCGGTGAGCACAACCACGTGACTGACATCTCGTTGTGACGACGATGTGCAGTGAGGCAGGCTGAAGCATGAGGGGTGGTGACCCTGTCAGGGAGCTGTGAAAAGCATTGTGGCACTAACCATACAGTAATGCTGAAACGTCCTGAGTCGACCGTAGATCGAGTCTTGTTCCAGTAACCCCCATACTTGTTTCGTGCTACCACATGTTCCTGCTACAGGTAGGGTACGGTTCAGTAAATTGTCGACCCCTGTTCTATCACACACCGTACAGAGAGGCCACGGTGGAAGATACCGGCTGCATCCGGTAGGCAGGCCACCGGGTCCGGGGGCATGGGTGTTTAGGTTGGAGCCGAAGGGGATAGCTTCCCTGGTTTTCGCGCGCGTTATAAATTTTTGTGATCCCATGCTAGTCGAGGTTGTAGCCTCCCCACTTAGAGTTTGGCTTAACAAGTGTCGTGGGTGATTCCAGACACCAGTAAGTTAGGCTGGTGTGTGCAGTCAGGTGCGTCTTCAAATTAAAAGACCGTAGACGGAATTAGTCCAGAGGGACTATAGGAAATCCGTTATTCGTGGGTAAAGAGTACACCCTCTGCAGAGATATTAAATCTATTGGAATAGCCGTGTCCATGGTTAAGGACTACAGTCTGGGATGGGTCGAGTGTCGGTCTTCGGAGGAGAAACTACTAAACCAGAGCATTGTTTATGACCTGTGACATGTAGTGATTGTGATTTATTATTGTGAACTAACCCTTTTACATCCCTTGAATTAAATGAGTATCCCTGGGACGGTTCTACCTCCTGGATATTCACTGTGTTTAAATTTTCCCTTATAAGCCCTTTATGTGATGTTGCTCAGACGTCCGACTGTGGCATTTTGTTATTTACTTTTCTTTATAAGCCCTTTATGTGATGTCGCTCAGACGTCCGACTGTGGCATTTTGTTATTTACTTTTCTTTATAAGCCCTTTATGTGATGTCGTTCACACGTACGACTGTGGCATTTTGTTATTTACTTTTCTTTATAAGCCCTTTATGTGATGTCGCTCAGACGTCCAATTGTGGCATTTTGTTATTTACTTTTCTTTATAAGACCTTTATATAATGTCGCTCAGACGTCCAATTGTGGCATTCTTATCTTTTATTTTCCCCTATAAGCCATTTCTGTGGTGTCGCTCAGACGCCCGACTGTGGCATGCTGGTTATTTATTTTATTATCTCACCTCTGATTTCGTATGCCTTTTTATACAAATGACCTGCTTGCATTATGGACTATCATATCATTTTTATCATAGTGATCATCTATTATTCTCGAGCATGATTGTATCTCACCCATGTTCATAATGTTTGCGAGTACATTCAAAGTACTCACTGGCTTGTCCCTAGCTATTGTCTTGGCCAGATTCCTTGCGTGGGAAGGAACGATGCGATGACAGCACCAGAACCTACGCTAATGGAGATAGCGGCCTCGCGAAGATAGGAGTTATCCTGGTCAGCTGTTCCTGTGGGAAATGGAGTCCCATAGTCACCGACGTATCGCAAACCGCTTCCGCCATCAGCCACTAGAAACCTTGTGCTGTACTCACATGCCAGGATGGTCTTGTACTACATGATTTTGTTCTTTGCTTGGAGTTTCTGTAACAAGTTGGTGCCTCATCAGCTAACAGTAATCCTGGGGCTGGTGAGCACAGGGGCCGCTTTTTGGGAAAATTAATATCCCGAAAATCCGGTCCTGACAGGAGCTCACAGTGAGGGTCGCGAGTATCTCGGGGAAGCCGGAGGTGGCGCCGGAGTGGTGGTGCTCGTCGTGGTTCGACGACGTCCGAGGTAGTGGGGAACAAGACGATGGCGGTGCTGTAGAGGTTCCCCGACGCCGATCTAGTGCTGCAGACGAAGGAGACGGAGTGGAGCATCTCCTGGATATGCTCCGGCGACATGAGGTGGCTCTGGTGCATAACACCGACGGTGACTCGGTGGTGATGGTGCGTCAGGTGCCCAGGGGTGGAGGCGAGTCCAGAGGGGGCGGAGAAGTGGATCTGGGCGAGGGAAATAAAAGGGGAATGCAGTGAGGTCACTAGGGTTCGAGAGAGCATCAAGGGGGAGGGGTTATAGGCGAGGCCGGGGTCACCGATGGCTGCCACCGTGGCATGGCACCGTGGATGGCTGCCACGGCCTCCTACCTTGTCTCGTGTAGTGAGAGGTGGGAGACAAGTGGGGGGGGGAGTGGGCTCGCCTATGGGAGATTTCTGGGCCACTAGGCCCAAGGGGAGGGGGAAAGGCTTCCTCCTTTATTTTCCTTTGTATTTCTTTTATTTCTCCTCTGATTTGTAAATTTCTAGACCACCCATTTACACATGTAAAATATGAGACTTGGCTCATAATTTACAATGCAGATGTAGGCACTGCCATAAAATGGTTTGGCACATAAATAAAATAGTTTGCAAACTTTTATTGTTTTAAAGTTATATAAGTTATTGATTTGGCCACTGTTTTAATTATTATATGGCATTTAACTACTTTGTAAAAAGTTGGTGCACCACCATAATTGGTTATGAATTATTTGCCACATATTGATTTTTTTAGTTTTGACATTTGAAAACTTTTGTCGCTGGACTTTAATCTAAATTTTGGATTTGAGCGAGGTTTGAAACAACGCGGGTTCATCAACAGTAATCGTGGTGACGTGGTGTCATTAGTAGAGAGTTACTATAGCTTAATTATCCGGGCGTCACAAATCTTCTCCACTACAGGAAATCTCGTCCCGATATTTAAGGTGTGGAATAAGGGGGAAGCTATAAGGATGGACGTCTAAAAAGATCGGCATCTGGTAGTTATCTCAAGGAAGAAGATTTTAGAAGCATGAGGAAACGTATCGAGAGTGCTATTAGAAGGTTCAACAAGATTCAACCAGGTAGGCATCCAATTGATGTTTAAAACAGGTGATGAAGTGGGTTAGAGCAATGAATAATAATGTTGCCTCTGATACTGGAACGAAACATGGTGAGGAATTTAGCTCGTGAATTACATATGAAGCCAAGTGCAAAGAACATTTCAGAATCAAGGTTGTACAGGAGAGTCAGGTTTCGATCATGTGGAACTGTGGGTTATGGGCCCACCATGTGGGTTAAAAGCAGGAAGGGTGCTAACATTTTGTACAGTCATGAGGGAAAAGCTGGTCAGAGAATATCTTTTCAGTTATGTTGGTAACAACGTTGGTTCCAAGGGCGAGGGACGAAGAGAACCATTTTGCTGCTCGTTAAGGTGAGGTGGACCAATAGGTAAAGGTAAAGTTCTCGTCCATCGGTGGCTACCGGAATGTCATCAACGATAGTAACAAGGTCTTACTGACAGAGTTTGTACACCAAGGTGTTTACATAAGCATGGAATTATCACTGCTCAGATATGTTAGGTTACAAGAAAGGTTAAACAAAACAATGGATTGGAAAGTTTAGACTCGAATCAGTTATCGGTGTTCTCGAGTGTAACAACTCAGAACCCATGGAATATTTGAATCAGCGAGAAATAACAGTTGATGAAGAACTCATAAGAAGTTATGTAGTTCCGTGATATTCTTGAGATACCAGCGGGTAATACTCAAAGGTCGAACGGGATAAAGGTTGGACAGGTGAAAGGATCGGCAGAAGACAAGTGCTGTAACTTGTCCAAGAAAAGGGGGGTCAAAGAAGATCAATATGGCCGGAACCACAGTTGCAACAGACCTAATATAGATACAAGATGAACTTATCACAAGGGGATTATTACTATAACAAGAAGCTTCCATGATAAGTTCCACATCGGGTCCATGGGCATGAACATAAAGGTTCATGGTCGACTCCCACTTCATCAATGCATAACCTTCCATTTACTTCCTGTCTTCGACGAAGTTGTAGGATTGAAAATTTACCCAAAGAAAACGCCAGTAGATATAACTTGCATAATCTTCGGACTCACACAGATTAGGGAAGGCATAGGTTCAACCCACTAGGGAATCTTAGAACATATACCACGAACTTCACGAGTAAACAACTCAAGCCCGAAGGCAGAGTATGGTTGAGAAATCAGAATATACAATTTACCAAGGGCATTATGTATCCGAGGAAAGTCTCACGAGGTTACTAAATATGAAGGACGCTCTCAGGTAAAACCCAGCAAAGGATCTGGTTGTCCACGAGGGGTCTGATCTGAGCAACGGTACTCAACCCGAAGAAGAAAGAATGCAAGAAGATCAGATTACAGGACCAACTGACTAATTCAAGCTCAAATGCAAAGGAATTATGATTTCCAAATCAAGGGATCACAAGCAAACGCTCTAATTAAGTATCGATATGTTGAATAGACTAAGAATGACAATCGATCAAGGCTTGATTCACCGAACACTAGCTCATGTCCAGAGTGACGTCTGAACCAAGGGAATAGTTCTAAATAAGACTGATGATCACGAGCATTCACAAAAAATTGAATCAAATGCTCAAAATTATGATGACAAAGGATGCTAATGAGTATTGCTAGGCATATGGAAGTAACCATAACGCAAGCAGATAAGTATTTTCAAAGCAATAGTTGTAGAGTATTATCGATAGATCGGATAGTACTTCAAAGCACCTAGTGAATCACTTGATCAACCAGGAATGAAAAAATCCTCGAAAATTGTGAGGAATTACCCATAGGGGTATTCATGCGGCAAGGAACTGTAGGGTAGCAAGCATAAAGGATTCTCGGAACATTCGGGAGTATTCCAGGACATTCTTGAAATAACAAGAGTAACTGGGAATGTGAACGACAATGTAGGTAGTTACCCATAAGGAGTTAACGGTGGTAGGGATCGCAACAGCGAAAGGCACAAGGGTCTCAGGAAAACACCGGAGAGTAAATTCAGAGTCTTTTGGTGCACCAACCAATCATCTGGAGTGAGGGGCTCTCCGGGAGAAAGTATTTATGAGAGCCTAGAGTTAGAGTTAACAAAATCATTTACCCCGAATAGAAGAGAGATCAGAGTCCCAAAGTACAGACGAGGAGTAAAAGATCCTAATACCACCCGATTGGCGACATGGGCCCGTAAGCCACACAACCAAGTTAGTAAATCAGTTTTTCAAATACTAGACTCAACTTCGGACAAGGAGTTGGAAAGGGGGATTCTACAGGCAGTCGACTCTGATACCAACATGTGACGCCCCCGATTTGACCGTACACTAATCATGCACGCAAATATGTACGACCAAGATCAGGGACTCACGGGAAGATATCACAACACAACTCTAGACACAAATAAAATAATACAAGCTTCATATTACAAGCCAGGGACCTCGAGGGCTCGAATATAGAAGCTCGAAAGCAACAGAGTTAGCAAAAGCAACAATATGTGAGTACAGACATAAGTTAAACATGTTTTGCCTTAAGAAGGTTAGCACAAACATCAACGATCGAAGAGGCAAGGCCTCCTGCCTGGGACCTCATAACTACTCCTGGTCGTCGGCGGTCTTCACGTAGCAGTAGACTCTGTCGGGGTAGTAGTAGTAGTCGGCGATGACATCTCGCTCCTGGGATCCGCCATATGGTTGCAACAACCAGAAAGAAGAAAGAAGGGGGCAAAGGGGGAGCAAAGCAACCATGAGTACTCATCCAAAGTACTCGCAAGCATCAGATCTATACTAAGTATGCATCAGTATCAAAGGAATGAGTTGTATATGTGGACTGAACTGCAGAATGCCAGAATAGAGGGAAATACCTAGCCTATTGAAGACTCGCATCTTGTGGAAACCACCATCTTGCAGCAGAGGAAGGGAGTATAGAATAGCATTTTATTTAAGCAAGTTGTAACAATAACCAACACATATATTAAGTATCCATTCGTAGTTGTAATTGATCAGGATATAAGATTGAATGTCCATTACCGTGGACATGGCTATTCAAATAGATAACTTCCCTGCAGGGGTGCACCACGTTACCCTCACGCTCGATCTTATCTAGCCGGAAACACTTTGTTGGGTCAATGCCCGGCCTCGGAAGATCAACAGGTCGTATCCCTCCTAGGCTTAGCAGAAAGGTCCCCGCCGGTCTACATCCTAAGCACTCCATGGTCATGGGCCATCGCCCGTTGCACTCCGGGTCATTGCGAGCAGGGCAGACCATGCATCACCTCTATACTGGGTGGCGCCGGCCCAGCCGTGCCGCAATGCTGAATTGGACGTCTGACAAAGCTTCGGCTGATACCACGACGCCGAGGCCCATAACTATTCTCGCGTGGCGGTTAGTGTGTAAAGGTCAGAGGCCAATTCAGAACAAATACCCAAACCAATAGTGTATTAGGAGCTTGCAGAAACGACCAGAGACTCACGATAATGTGACCCCGTCGCCCCGTCTCGAGGAAATATGACAAGGGCTAGCACAGCCCACTCCAGGGCGGCCCGCCTGCCCGGTCGTGCCTCGTAATTAACTCGCGGGTGCTCCACGGGCTCGCCCGACTTTCACATCAACTCGCGGGTACCTCTCAAGGCCGACCCGACTTCAACAATGGTCTCAAGTAAAGTCAAGGTAACTTTGTGTCCAAACACCAAGGGGGAAAACCCGAGGAATCACCCTCGGTGGATTCCGCTTGATGTAATCATCAAGGCAAACGTAGGAGGAATCACCCTCGAGGTCCACACTTGAGGCGTTGCACGCCAGAGTCGTATCGGGTGTGGTGAAGGAGGAATCACCCTCGATGACCACGACCGAATAGCTTCACTACAAAGTTATCATCAGGAGTGCGTTACGAGGTATCACCCTCGGCACTCGATAGTAGCTCTGCAGAGTCGAGCAACGAAAGGGGCGTGATGTGATATGAGGTGTCGGGCTCTGGTTGTCGATCCCGTTGATCGAGTCGTCGATGATGAAGCATGGGCAACAAGGACAAGGTGGGGTCACTGATGGATCACTACCAACCTATACTAAGCAGTTTAGGATAAGCAGGTAGGAAACAATAGCAGGTACAAAAACAGGCTATGCATCAGAGTAGGAGCAAACAGTAAAAGTAGAAAAATCTAATGCAAGCATGAGAGCGAATGGAATGGGCGATATCGGGATAATCAAGGTGGGGCTTGCCTGGAAGCTCCACTGAAAAGGGTCTGGTCGTCAGAGGTGTAGTCGTACCCGGTAGCAACATCGGTCTCTGAGTCTACCGGAGAGCAGATGGGGAATAAACAATAAATACATAGCAAACAAGTGCAAGAAAAGACAGTAAGCGGTGCCACGGGTGTTCTAACATAGTGCTACACGATACCGACGAAGGGGGAAAACATCCTGGAATGTTTTCCCGGAGTTAGGCATTTTCGGAGAAACGAATCAGAGGGGGAATGTTCCATGTTCGGTATGATAGGAAAGTGTGGCAGACAAACGGACCGCGTATTTGGATTCGTCTTGCCGTTCTGAGCAACTTTCATATATAAAACTTTTTCATCCGAGTTACGATTTATTTTATATGATTTTTCAAAGTTTTGTTAATATTCTGTAACTTATTTTAATTCGAAAATAATTAACAAATTGCTACGTGTACCCAGCTCTGCGTACACAGAAGTGTACCAGAAGCTGACAGGTGGGCCAGGGGTCCCAGTTGACCAGTCAACGTTTGACTGGTCAACAGGGGGTGCCCCCCTGTCATTGAGACATTTCCTAATTACATATTAGTTAGATTAAATAATTAATTAGTTTAACAAAAACAACTTAATTAAGTTAATTATTTAATCAATATATATTTTATATTTTTTAAACTTCCTTTAAAAAAATGGGGGGTTGGGCCCCGCCTGGCAGTGGCCCAGGGCCTAGCGGGGCGGGTGGCAAAAGGGGTTGCGGGCGCGGGCGAACGGAGCCCCGGGAGGCGCCGGACCTAGGCGTTGGCGCGCCGGTGGCCAGAGGGCACGACCGGCGGCCTCGGCCGGCCGGAGTAGGCGCGGCGGGGATGGGGCGGTCGCCGGCGGCAGGAACGGGACGCTCGGGTGGCGATGGGCGGCGGCGGTCGCGGTCAGCGGCAGGGGGCGCTGGGGCGCAGGCGACCGCGTCAAGGGGAGCAGTAGTGGCGGGGCGGGCTTGGCGGCAGGTGCGGCAGCGGGCCGAAGCAGTGCGGCGCGCGAGCAAGTAGAGGCGGTAGCGGCAGCAACAGGAGGTGAAGGAAATATGCCCTAGAGGTAGTAATGAAGTTATTTGTATTTCCTTTTATCATGATAAATGTTTATTATTCATGCTTGAATTTTATTAACCGGAAACTTAGTACATGTGTGAATACATAGACAAAACAGAGTGTCCGTAGTATGCCTCTACTAGAGTAGCTCATTGATCAAAGATGGTTATGTTTCCTAGCCATAGACATGAGTTGTCATTTGATCAACGGGATCACATCATTAGGAGAATGATGTGACGGACAAGACCCATCCGTTAGCTTAGCAACTTGATCGTTTAGTTTTACTGGTATTGCTTTCTTCATGACTTATACATGTTCCTATGACTATGAGATTATGCAGCTCCCGAATAACAGAGGAACACCTTGTGTGCTATCAAACGTCACAACGTCACTGGGTGATTATAAATATGCTCTACAGGTGTCTCCGAAGGTATTTGTGGTGTTGGCATAGATCGAGAATAGGATTTGTCACTCCGAGTGTCAGAGAGGTATCTCTGGGCCCTCTCGGTAATACACATCATAATAAGCCTTGCAAGCAAACGACTAATGAGTTAGTCACAAGATGATGTATTACAGAACGAGTAAAGAGACTTGCCGGTAACAAGATTGAACTAGGTATAATGATACCGACGATCGAATCTCGGGCAAGTAACATACTGATGACAAAAGGAACAACGTATGTTGTTATGCGGTTTGACCGACAAAGATCTTCGTAGAATATGTAGGAACCAATATGAGCATCCAGGTTCCGCTATTAGTTATTGACTGGAGACGAGTCTCGGTCATGTCTACATAGTTCTCGAACCCGTAGGGTCCGCACGCTTAACGTTCGATGACTATTGGTATTATGAGTTTATGAGTTTTGATGTAGCAAAGGTAGTTCGGAGTCCCGGATGAGATCACGGACATAACGAGGAGTCTCAGAATGTCCGAGACATAAATATTAATATATTGGATGGCTATATTTGGGCACCGGATGAGTTCCGGGGGTCACTCGATATTTATCGAAGTGCTGGGGGGTTATCGCAACCCCTCGAGGATATAATGGGCCAACATGGGCCTTGTGGGAGAGAGAGGAGAGGGCCTAGGGCTGGCCGCGCGCCTCCCTCCTTGGGAGTCCGAATTGGACAAGGAGGGGGCGGCGCTCCCTCTTTCCTCACTCTCTCCCCTCCTTTCTTCCCCCCTCCTAGTAGGACTATGAAAGGGGAGTCCTAGTCCTACTAGGAGGAGGAATCCTCCTCTCCTTGGCGCGCCCTCCCCCTTGCTTCTTTATATACAGGGGCAGGGGGCACCCTAGAACACGCAAGCAACATTGTTTTAGCCGTGTGCGGTGCCCCCCTCCACAGAAACACACCTTGGTCATATCGTTGCAGTGCTTAGGCGAAGCCCTGCGTTGGTAACTTCATCATCTCCATCACCACGCCATGAATCTCAATTGGATCAAGAGCTCATGGGACGTCATCGAACTGAACATGTGCTAAACGCGGAGGTGCCGTACGTTCGGTGCTTGGATTGGTTAGATCGTGAAGACGTTCGACTACATCAACCACGTCACTAGACGCTTCCGCCTTCGGTCTACGAGGGTACATAGACACACTCTCCCCTCTCGTTGCTATGCTTCTAGTAGATAGACCTTGCGTGATCATAGGAATTTTTTGAAATACTACATTCCCCAACAGGAGGGCAAGGCGCGGGCCAAAGCGGAGGGCGAGACGTAGGTCGCGGCAGCAGCGGTAGCGGGCGGCGACTGCCGGGGCGGCCAGTGGCCACGGCGGAGCAGGCGCGGTGGAGGAGGAATAGGACGGCGCGGGGCAGGCAATGCCGCCAGGCGGCACCGGCGGAGGGCGGCCTGAGGCGAGGCATGCGCGGCGTGGGGAGGAGCTGGTGGTAGCGGCGACTCGCCGGAATGCGTCTCCGGCGACTACTCGTCGCGGGGTTTGGTCCAGCGGCATCAGCGCGTAGCCGCGCATCTAATTGCACAAGTGGCTTAAGCAGGGGGGTGACCAAATTGATGGCAACATCAAGCTTCCCACGGTGGCAACATGCGGTGTTATGGTAACCAATGCTAGAGGACACAAAGATGAGGGGGAGGTCTCCGAGGACTGGGAGCTCACAGTGAGGCTCGCGAGCATCTCAAGGAAGCCGAAGGTGGTGCCGGAGTGGTGGTGGGCGCCGCGGTTCGACGGCGTCCGAGGCAGTGGGGAACAAGACGATGGCGGTGTTGTAGGGTTTCCCCGACGCTGATCTAGTGCTGCAGACGAAGGAGACAGAGTGGAGCATCTCCCGGATATGCTCCGGCGACACGGGGTGGCTCTCGTGCACGATACCGACGACGACTTGGTGGCGATGGTGCGTCGGGCGCCCAGGGGCGGAGAAGTGGATTTGGGCAAGGGAAATAAAAGGGGAATGCAGTGGGGTTGCTAGGGTTCGAGAGAGCGTCGAGGGGGAGGGGTTATAGGCGAGGCCGGGGTCACCGATGGCTACCAATGCGGCAAGGCACCATGGATGGCTGCCACGGCCTCCCCCTCGTCTACTGTAGCGAGTGGAGGGAGACAAGTGGGGGGGGGGAGTGGGCTGGCCTATGGGAGATAGCTGGGCCACTAGGCCCAAGGGGAGGGGGAAAGGCTTCCTCCTTTATTTTCCTTTCTATTTCTTTTATTTCTCCTCTGACTTGTAAATTGCTAGACTACCCATTTACACATGTAAAATATGAGACTTGGCTCATAATTTACAATGCAAATTTAGGCACTGCCATAAAATGGTTTGGCACATAAAAAAATAGTTTGCAAACTTTTATAATTTTAAAGTTATATAAGTCATTGATTTGGCCACTGTTTTAATTATTATATGGCATTTAACCACTTTGTAAAAAGTTGGTGCACCACTATAATTGGTTATGAATTATTTGCCACATATTGAACTTTTTTTTCAGTTTTGACATTTGAAAACTTTTGTCGTTGGACTTTAATTTAAATTTTAAATTTGAACGAGGTTTGAAACACGCGGGTTCATCAACAGTAATTGTGGTGACGTGGTGTCATTAGTAGAGAGTTACTGTAGCTTAATTATCCGGGCGTCACACAAGCCAACCCCCGTTGATCATTCTGATATCGCCCATTCCCTTCTCTCTTATTGTCGGGGGGATGAACCCCAGGCAGGCAACGGAAGCAGGATCCTTTTCAAAAATGACGAGGCCGGCCTCGCCCCGCGATTCGCCTCTGACTTGGTCTGATCGCTCGACCCGGCCAGGCCCCGCAATCCAGCAAGACTCTCCAGTCCGGCCGGCTCCCCCAATCCGGCCTCGACGACCCGCTCGAGGGATCCGGATCCGGCACGCCAAGACTTCCTCAACAAGCCAGACCGGCCCGTGGCGTGTTCCCCAATCCAGCCACAGGTCAGCTCCCGTCCCATGTCAACCGTACGATGGCTCGAGACGCACCTACCAATGACCTAGCCGACAGTGCCTCGCCCATGCCCCTAGTCAGCTGTGGCATGGCAACATTGTAATCGTCACAACCCATGACGCCGGCACACGGTGACATGACGGAGCATGCCGTACCCGAATCAGCTCGGCCAATCCTCGGTGACCGACAAGACGGCACATGACGCTGCCATACCTGGCGGGGCCCGCACCCGGAGAACCCGACGAGCCCTGTACTCGGTGGGTCCCAGCACGGGCTTCCCGGACGATGACAATCCGGCCCCACGACTGTGTAACTTTACCATTGTATCCCTGGGGGGCTAGCCTATATAAAGCCCCCAGAGCCCTCATGCATGAGCGACGAGAGCTAGGGAATATGATAGACACACCTCAAGAGAAGCAGCGTAAGCACGGGCCTGTCTTCCTCCTCCCACAACACAGCTCTAGGAGGAACCCTGTACTGGTAAAACAACAATCACCTCGGCAGGATTAAGGGTATTATCTCCCCGGAGAGCCCTGAACCTGGGTATGTCTTGCGTCCCGCGCTCGCTGGTGCCAACCCCGCATCTGGAGTCCACCAGTGCCCTCGAGCCGCCTCCTATCTTTAGCCATCCCTTGGCATCTTTCGTGCGCCCACCATGATAGTTGGCGCCCACTGTGGGGCAGCTTGAGGTCCTGGCCGGGATACTGCTTTAGACTGGGCCCCGCTCCTACTCCGACGAGCTCGTTGCACTGATGGACGACGTCATCGACGCCCTCGCCGCCTCCTTCGCTGCACTGTGCATCTCCGATGAGCCAGCGGCCAATGAGTACCCCAGCGAGGTACTAGACTTCTCCGACTCCTCCATCACCCCCGACAGCAGCACCCCCGACGGAGCTATGGACCTCGACGTAGAGGTTTTCGTCACCGACACCGGCGCCACCTCTTTGTCAAGCACGGCAAGGAAGGCCGCTGAGACTGAGGCCGCGCCGGAACGGGCCGCCCATCCCGACCCGCTGCGCACCGCTATCCAGTGCCTCCGCGTGCCCATCGACACCGACATCGCCGCCTCTAACATCGCCGTGGCGTGGACCCGCTTCGACGAGGATCGCCAGCACCTGCTGGACCTCACCCACTCGCTCGCCGCGATGGAGCTCCGCCTCGCGTCTGCTCAGATGGAGCGGGACGCCGCCTATGGTTTCATGCCAGGAGCCGTCGAGCCAAGCCGGGTCGCGGACGTGTGGATCCGGGGCAGCGTGATCGGACGCGCCCTCGGCGCCCTCCCTCCCATCTACGAAACTCAAGTGAAGAACATGTGCGCTGCTTAGGCGGCCGTGGTCGACATGGAGCAACTCGCAGGCAAAGAACTGCGGGAGCGCCTCAAGAGGGTGAGCGGCCTCCTCGCGGCGGCCAACACGCAGTAGGACCGCCTCATCCGGCTCGCCAAACCGGCCGGGTCCGGCTCCGCCTGCGTCGTTGGAGCCGGCGACGACCAGCACTCGACGTCCTCCCCGCCCGGCGAGGCGCACTCCGGCCGCACTCACGCCTGACGCAACCCCGCCCCAACAACCGCTGGCGGCTTAGGCGACGAGTCGCCTTCCGAAGCCCAACGCTGGCTCAACCCGGCTCCCCAGCCGACCGGGCAGCAAACTGCGGTCGACCCCGGTCCTCGTGGCGCGGTCACCGGCCGGCTGGGCCCATGCGCCATTGACACCGCCGACGCTCGCCACCGCCTTGATCGGCTCACCCGCTCCCAGGAGCTGGAGGAGGCCGGCACGGTTGGCCCGACGTGTTTCGGTCCGCGCATCCGGAGCGAGCCCTTCGCCAAAGGGTTCACGCTTCCCCACGACACGCCTAAGTACAACGGCACCGTGAAGCCAGAGGACTGGCTCACCGACTACACCGCCGCCATCGGCATCGCCGGCGGCAACCACCGCCTGGCCGTCCGCTACGCACCACTCATGCTCCAGGGATCGGCCCGCACATGGCTGAACAGTCTGCCGGTGGGCAGCATCAACACGTGGGTCGATTTCGAGGAGGCCTTCGTGCGCAACTTCACCGGGACCTACCGGCGACCCGGCCGTCCCAGCCAGCTCGCCATGTGCGTGCAGGGGCTGACGGAAACCGGCCGGGAGTACCTAGCACACTAGACCGAGCACCACAACAGCTACTAAGGCGTCCACGAAATCCAGGCAATCCAGTACTTCGTCAAAGGGTGCCGGGACTGTACCCTCCTCAAGCACAAGCTGCTATGCTCCGAGCCGACCACCATGTCCGCGCTCATAGGAACGGCGGACAAGTACGCCAATGCCGACTCCGCCATGAAGATCCAGCTGGCCCTGGATGATGCCGGCAAGACCAAGCCGGTTCCCCCTCCGAAGCCGGCTGGCGAAGGAAGCCAGTAACATCAACATAACCAGCAGCAGCACAAGCGCAAGGCCGAACAGCAAGCCCAGCGACACGACAATCGGCTCGTGGTGGTCGCAGAGCAGGCTCCCGCAACCGAGCCGGCCGCCAAGCGCCAGCAGACTGGCAAGACAACATGGAAACCCGCCATGAGCTTCAAGGAGATGCTCGACGCTCCATGCAAGCACCACAGCGGCGCGAGACCATCCACGCACACACTCCGGCAATGAGCCATCACAAAGCGCATCATAAGGGGCGACGTCCCGCCGCCTCCAGCCCCGGCTCCAAGAGCGGGGCGGTAGCCTCCGCCTCTAGCCCCAGCTACAGGAGCGGGGCGGCAGCCTCCGCCTCCCCTACCACCTCCGGCTTGTGGCGCCATGTGCAACGATGCCTACCCGGACCCGAACGCGGCTTACGTCGTCTTCACCAGCCTCAGCGACGACAAGCGCAGCGAGCGCTCCATCCGGCACGAAGTGAACACTGTCGGCCCGACCAGGCCAGAATACATGCACTGGTCGGAGCGCCAGATCACATGGACGCGGGAGGATCACCCAGACGTCATGCCGAATCCAGGTGGATACGCCCTTGTCCTCAACCCCACCATCGTCGCGCTCGGTGCACTTGCAAGTTCTCCCGAGTCCTCATCGACGGCGGCAGCAGCATCAACATCCTCTACCGGGACGCCATGACCAAGCTCGGCCTCGAAGCCAACGAACTGGAGCCGACTAGGACCGTCTTCCACGGCATTGTGCCTGCCACTCCTGCTCTTCGATCGGCCGGATCCGGCTCGACGTCCTATTCGGCGACAGCAGCCATTTCCGACGCGAGCCGATCTGGTTCGAGGTGGTGGACCTGTCCAGCGCGTACCACGCGCTGCTCGGCCGACCCGCACTCGCCAAATTCATGGCGGTCCCACACTATGCCTACTTAAAGATGAAACTGCCGGGTCCAAAGGGCTTCATCACCATCACCGGCGACTACCGCAAATCTCTGGAGTGCGCCCGAGACAGATCCAAGCTGGCCGAGTCGATGGTCATTGCCGAGGTGCGGCGCCAGCTCGACCGGATCATTGCCCTTGCTGGTGAGGCAGCAGCCACGCCAGTCCCGGCCGAGGAACCGGCAAAACGAAGCCTCGTTCAAACCCTCCAAGGACACCAAGAAGGTGAAGCTGAACCCAGAAGATGCCAGCTGCAGCAAGTACGTCGTCATGGGCACTCGCCTCGACGACAAATAGGAAGGCGAGCTCGTCGACTTCCTCCATGAGAATCGGGATATCTTTGCATGGTCCCCAAAGGACATGCCGGGTATCCCGAGGAAGTACGCCGAGCACAAACTTCACGTCCGCAAGGACGCCAAGCCTGTCCGCCAACCCCTACGATGTTTCTCAGAAGAGAAGAGGAGGACCATCGGTGAAGAGATCGCCAAGCTTTTGGCAGCCAGCTTCATCATGGAAGTATTTCAACCCGAGTGGCTGGCCAATCCAGTCCTCGTCCTGAAGAAAAACAACACCTGGCGCATGTGTATCGACTACACCAGCCTGAACAAAGCCTGCCCCAACGATTCATTCGCCCTCCCGCGAATCGACCAAGTCATCGACTCCGCCGCCGGGTGCGAGCTCCTGTCCTTCCTGGAGGCTTACTCCGGCTACCATCAGATCAAGCTGGACCCGGCCGACGCCCTAAAGACGTCCTTCATCACGCTCTTTGGGGCATATTGCTACATCACCCTGTCGTTCGGCCTGAAGAACGCCCGAGCCACCTTCCAGCGGTGCATGCAGAAATGCTTGCTGCCGCAGCTTTGCCGTAATATCCACGTCTACGTGGACGACATCGTGGTGAAAACCAAGCAGCACCTCACGCTCCTCGACAACCTGAAGGAAACCTTCGCCAACCTGCGCAAGTACAAGGTCAAGCTCAACCCAGAGAAATGTGTTTTCGGCGTCCTGGCCGGAAAGCTACTCGGCTTCCTCGTCTCGGAGCGCGGCATTGAGGCAAACCCAGAGAAAATCAAGGCCATCGAGCACATGCGCAAGCTGGCGCGGCTGCGTGATGTCCAGAAGTTCACTGACTGCTTGGCCTCGATCAGCTGGTACCTCAGCCGGCTGGGCGAGAGTGCCTTGCCCCTATACCAGCTGATGAAGAAGACGACGTCGTTCGAATGGAACGACCAAGAAGACGAGGCTTTTTGGGACCTCAAGCGCATGCTCTCCACCACACCCGTCCTAGCCACGCCAGCCAAGAAGGAGTCGTTGTTGCTCTACATAGCCGCCTCGCGCTCGGTTAGCACGATGCTCGTGGTCGAGAAACCAGAGAAGGGAAAGATCCAAGCCGTCCAGCGCCCCGTCTACTACCTGATCAACGTGCTCTCCACCTCAAAATAGAACTACCCGCACTACTAGAAGATGTGCTACGGCGTGTACTTCACCGCCATGAAGCTGAAGCAGTATTTCCAAGAGCGTGAGATCACCATGGTCAGTACGGCCACCCTCGGTGAGATCATCGGGTGCCGCGACGCCTCTGGCCGGGTCGCCAAGTGGGAGCTCGAGCTAGCCGACCACACCATCCTCTACGAGCCCCGCACCACGATCAAGTCCCAAGCTCTGGCCAACTTCCTCGTAGACTGGACAGAGACCCAGTACTTGCCGCCGCCACCAGAATCGACGCACTGGCGCATGCACTTTGATGGCTCGAAAATGCGCCTCGGCCTGGGTGCCGGCATACTGCTGTCATCCCCAAAGGGCGACCGACTCAAGTACACACTCCAGATTCACTTTCCCGCCTCTAACAACGTCGCCGAGTACAAAGCCCTTGTGCACGACCTTCGGCTGGCCAAGGAACTCGGAATCCGGCGAATCCTGTGCTACGGCGATTCGGACCTGGTGGTGTAGCAGTGCTCCGGTGAGTGGGATGCACGCAACCCCAACATGGCAAGCTATCGCTTCCTCGTGCAGAAGCTGTCCGGCTTCTTCGCAGGTTGCGAGTTCCTTCATGTCCCACGAGCAAAAAACGAGGCGGCCGACACACTCGCCAAGATCGGCTCGTCTCGACAGTCCATTCCATCCAGCGTTTTCCTCGAGCACCTGCGAAAGCCGTCTCCGGACTCAGAATCCATCCACGTCCTGGACGAACCAGGGACTGCTCAGGCCGGCCCGGGGACCGCTCAGTCCGGCCTGGCAACAGCAGAGCTCGGCCCAGGGACTGCTCAGTCCGGCCCGGCAACAGCTCAGCCCGGCCCGGGGATTTCTCAGTCCGGCCCGGCAACGGCGAAGCTCGACGCGGGAACTGCTCAGTTCGACCCAGGGACTGCACAGTCCGGCCCGGGGACTACCGACCTTGGCCCGGCAAAGACAACCCTCAGTCTGGCCGCCCCCGCACCCAACCCAGGGACCGGCGGACCCGGCTCGGATGATGACGCCCCTGACGCAACCATAATGGCCGTTCTCACCGCGGTGACGGCGCCATCTTGGGCCCTGCCCATCAAGGAGTTCCTGGAGAGCGGGACCCTCCCCGTCGACGAGGTCAAAGCCCGGCAAGTGCAGCGTCGAGCGTCCGCCTACAACATCATCAACAACGAGCTCGTCAAGCACATCCCCACCGACATGTTCCAGCGCTGCGTCGAGCAGGACAAGGGCGTGGACATCCTCCTCGACATACACCAGGGCGAGTGCGGGCACCACGCCGCGTCACGATCCCTAGTGGCCAAGGCTTTCCGCCATGGCTTCTATTGGCCCACGGCCCTCAAAGACGCCGAGTCGCTGGTCCTCAAGTGCGAGGGAAGCCAGCACTTCAGCTAACGCACCCACCAACAAACATCGGCGCTCCGGACCATACCGATCGCCTGGCCTTTCGCGGTCTGGGGGCTCGACATGGTGGGACCCTACAAAACAGCCCGAGGCGGCATGACGCATTTGCTGGTAGCAATTGGCAAATTCACCAAATGGATAGAGGCAAGACCAATCAACAAGCTGGATGGGCCAACAGCCGTCCGATTCGTCAAGGATATATCGGTGCGCTACGGCATGCCGAACAGCATCATCACAGACAACGGCACCAACTTCGCCAAGGGTGCGCTCGCGCAATACTGCCCCGTCTCCGGCATCTGCCTCGACCTGGCGTCCATTGCCCACCCACAGTCGAATGACCAGGTCGAGTGGGCAAATGGCCTCATCGTATCCAGCATAAAACTGTGGCTCGTCAAACCACTCGTCCGCTCACCCGGAAGCTGGCTCGACGAGCTGCCAGCCGTCCTTTGGAGCCTCCGAACAACGCCGAATAGGTCGACCGGATTTACCCTCTTATTCCTTGTCTAAGGAGCTGAAACCGTCATCCTGACCTATGTCGAGTTCGACTCACCACGCGTCATGAAGTACACTTAGGCCGAAGCCAGGGAAGCCCGCGAGGACGGCGTCGACCTACTCGAAGAAGTGCGTCTGCTAGCGCTCAGCCACTCAGCCATCTACCAGCAAGGCCTCAGGCACTACCACAGTAGGAAGATCAAGCCCGTCGCTTTCCGTGAGGGAGACCTCATCCTCCGACTCGTCCAACAGCAAGCCGGCCAGCACAAGCTATCCTCCCCATGGGAGTGTAGCGACCATGATCCGAATGGACCGAAGTCTCTGTGTTTCGGTGTCATCCCTGGATCGGTAATGCCGACACACACAGTACTTGAAGGATTAATAACAGAGTGGCAATCACACACTTACTACATCGAGTGTCTCCAAAACAGATCTTATTACAAAAGTCTATGGCTTAAGGCCATCTAACAAAATAATAGCGGAAGGCTTGGAAGATAAGTGAGTCCATCAACTCCAACGGCATAGCTGAGTGCATGACAAACGACCTAGAACGTCCTACTCCTCGTCTGAAAAGTCTACAACGTAACATGTTGTAGCCCGAAACGGGTCAGCACATGGAATATGCTGGCAAGATAACACAGAAGATGCAAGTAACAGAAATAAAGGCTACACTATATGCATATTTGGCTGGTGGAGGCTCTAAGGTTAAAGTTTTTGCGTAAAGCCAATTTTTCCCTACAACAAAGGAATACATTTTATTTTAACTATCATGGTAGTTGAAACATCATTGAGAAGGTACCTCCAACTCAATCCCAATTAAAATAATCATTAACCCAACAAGTTAATTTTAGAGTGATGAGATCAACCAATAATTCAAGTACCAGATACTCAAGATTGTCCATAACGGGGGACATGACTAATCATGATCAGTTTGTACACTCTGCAGAGGTTTGTGCACTTTTCCCTCAAGACTCGATCGCCTCCGTTTAATTTCTCGCACTGCATGGTGTTTAAGAAACGGATGACCGAGACACAGTCTTTCAGAAGCATTTACTCTTTACCCCGGGTGGACCGATACACCTACTTTCCCCTACATCTGCTAGTCCACCACTGAAAGAACTCACACAACTTACTCATACTATGCCAGAGCCCATAATGGCATTGTGGCTGCACACGGAAGTTTATAGCATGAATAGTTTTATGATCCCTTTGAGCCTGGGTGGCATTCCATAGGACAATCACACGGAAACCCCGGGATTTCCTAGGACAACACTGGATTCCCCAGGTGCCCTGCAACCAATCCACCCAGATGACTATTCAAGTAGCCACCTTAAGTTGAACCATTAATTAACAACTCACATCTGTCATGGATTTCACTCAAACCCAAACCACGTCTACGAGCATAGCATGATAACCTAAGCGTAGCGTAGAAGTAACTCCCAAGGGTTTGAGAACAATGCAGGTAATAGGTTCTACCTCAAACTACTTCCCAGACCCACAAGTTAAGAGATCCTACTCATGCAATGTGTGAGGGTTTGATCTAATTCATAAAAACTGGGCAATAAAAGGGTATGATCAAAGTGTTACTTGCCTTGCTGATGATTCGCAAAACCTAGCGACTCGTAGTAGCCCGCTTCACATTCTAGGTATTCTATCTCAAGCAAACAATAGCATACATAAGCAATCAAGCAAAGATGCACAAACATAACTCCAAATAAGAAGATCTAACTAGAAAGTTCAACTTAAGAACCCCGGTTCGCAAAAAGAAACAAATCGAAAGAAGCAACGAAACTCAAACTGCGGAAGAAACGAGGTCCGTTTACTAGTTTGATCTAGGGTCAGATTTTACAGTAGCAAAACTTTGTTCAAGTTGGTTAAATGGAAAGAGGGCGTCGAGACGAAGATCTGGGATTTTGAATCACCTGATTCCGACTCTCGAGCGAAAAGAAAAACGAAAAACAAGACCAGGGCAGAAATCGCGATCGTAATAATCGTGGATAAATACCCCGAAAAAGAAAACTGACGAACAGGCTAATGAACGAATGTTAGCTGTCTGTGGCTAACGGACGAATACCGCTCGTTAAATTGAAACGTACGAACGAATGTCCGCTAAATAACTAAACCAAAAAAAACCGAACCGATCTGAAAAAACAGATCTAGGGTTTCTAAAAGAAAAACCGATCAGTTTAAAAAAAACCGGCGGCGGCGGCTACCTCGGGAAAGGCGGCGGCGAGCTCCGGCGGAGGGCGGCGAGGCGGCGGGTGGCTCCGACGGTGGCGGCGACTCCGGCGGGGCGGCGGCTGGCGGCGAAGCACGTCGGCGGCGGCAGCAGCAGCGACGGGGCAGCGGCGGCGGCTGGCGGCGGCGGGCTTTCGGGCACGGGGTCGGGCGAGGCGAGGTGGGCTGGCTGAGGGCTCGGGCGGGCCTTATAAGAGGCCGACTAGGCGGAGTCCTAGTCGGTTACGGCCCGTAGGTGTGTTCCTTTTTTTAACACGAGTCCTGACGTACGCAAACTAACAAAAGAAATACTAAACGGACTCCAAAAATTCCGAAATAAATTTTCGCCGTCCTCTAATAATATTTAGGACAAAGTGAACATTTTTCCCGGACCTAAATGCAATTTTGAAAAACGCATATTTTTCCTATGCAAATAAAATCGCAAATAAATCCGAAAAAAACCAAAAGTGATTTTAATATTTTTCCTCCAATATTTCTGTTATTTTTGAGAAGTCATATTATCTCCGCTCATATATTTTATTTAGAAATATTTTTAGGAGAGAAAAATAGTTAAAACCAATGCTATCCTCGTACCGGTATTCGAGTAAATTCAAATACAATACGGTAGAATTCCCAACTCTCTCCGTAGGTCCTTGAGTTGCTTAGAATTTTTGAGGATCGCCACGCACAGAATGCAAAGAAATATGCAATGCAGTATGATCTATGTATAACATTCCAAATTAAAAATTTGGGATGTTACAAACCTACCCCCCTTAGAATGAATCTCGCCCTCGAGATTCGGCTTGGCTAGAGAACATGTGTGGTTGGTCCTTGCGTAGATCATCTTCTCGTTCCCAGGTGGCTTCTTCCTCGGTGTGGTGTCTCCACTGAACTTTGCAAAACTTGATAACCTTACTGCGGGTGACTCTGCTAGAAAATTCGAGAATCTTAACAGGCTTCTCCTCGTAAGTCAGATCGCTATCCAACTGAATTGCCTCCAGGGGTACTGTGTCTCTAAGCGGGATATCGACCATCTCGGCATGACACTTCTTAAGCTGCGAAACATGAAACACATCGTGCACTCCTGACAATCCTTCGGGCAACTCCAACTTATAGGCAACCCTCCCATGCGTTCCAAAACACGGTAAGATCCCACAAATCTCGGGGCTAGCTTTCCCTTGACTCCGAAACGTTTAACTCGTCGCAGAGGCGATACTCTCAAGTACGCTCTGTCTCCGATTTCATATGCTACTTTCTTGCGCTTCGAGTCTGCATAACTCTTCTACCTGGACTGAGCTACCTTCAATCTATCTCGAATTAGCTTAACCTTCTCTTCAGACTCTTTGATCAAGTCCGGTCCAAACAACTGTCGGTCTCAAACTTCATCCCACATTAACGGTGTTCGGCATCTCCTTCCGTACAACGCTTCGAACGGTGCCATCTTCAAACTGGCCTGGTAACTGTTGTTGTATGAGAACTCATCGTAGGGAAAATTGTCATCCCAACTGGTTCCATAATCTAGCGCACAAGCTCTCAACATGTCTTCCAGAATCTGATTGACTCTCTCGGTATGTCCGTCGGTCTGCGGATGAACACATTTGCTGAATTCCAGCCTCGCTCCCAAAGTTTGGTGTAGCTGATGCCAAAACTTTGAGGTGAACTGTGTTCCTCTATCTAATACAATGGTCCTTGGAACTCCGTGCAGACATACGATCCTGGTCATGTATATCTTAGCCAACTTCGCACTGGTGTATGTGGTTTTCATGGGGATAAAGTGGGCTACCTTGGTCAAATGATCCACTACTACCCAGATTGAGTCATATCCTGCTTTGGTCCTGGGCAATCCGGTGATGAAATCCATGCCAAGCTTCTCCCACTTCCATTCGGGTATGGGCATAGGTTGTAGCAATCCTGTTGGCTTCTGATGCTCTGCCTTTACTCTCTCGCATACATCACATACAACTACATACTCGGCAATATGCTTCTTCATTCCCGTCCACCAGAAACGTTCCTTCAAATCCAAATACATCTTGGTGTTTCCGGGGTGTATCGAGTATGGCGAACCATGTGCTTCCTGCAGTATCAACTTCCTGATCTCCAGGTTGTTGGGCACAAAGATTCGATCCTCAAACCAAAAGGTGTCGTGTTCATCTTCACGAAATCCTTTGGCTTTTCCTTCACTCATCCTCTTCTGTATCTCGGCAATATCTTTGTCATCCTTCTTGGCTTCGCGTATCTTCCCCAGCAATGTTGACTGAACCTCCAATGTTGTGACAAAACCTCTATGAACTATCTCCAAACAAAAGCTCCCTCAGATCTTCTGCCAACTCCTGGGGCAATCCCCATTTTACTAGGGAATTTACGTAACTCTTCCGGCTCAAAGCATCTGCAACAACATTGGCCTATCCTGGGTGATAGTGCAGCTTCATATCATAATCCCTTATAAGCTCCAACCATCTCCTCTGTCTGAGGTTCAGCTCCTTCTGAGTGAAAATGTACTTCAAACTTTTGTGATCCGTGTACACATCACAACGATTTCCAATAAGGAAATGTCTCCAGGTTTTGAGTGCGTACACTACAGTTGCTAACTCTAGATCGTGTGTCACATAATTCAACTCGTGCGGTCGCAGTTGACGAGATGCATAGGAAACAACTCTTCCATCCTGCATAAGTACTCCTCCAAGTCCTAAGCATGAAGCGTCGCAGTACACTTGGAAATGGCGTATATCTGGCAGTATCAGCACTGGGGCTGTCGTCAACCGTTTCTTCAACTCCTGGAAACTTTCTTCACACTCTTCAGTCCAATTGAACTTTGTCCCCTTCTTCAACAATGTCGTCATTGGCTTAGCAATCTTGGAGAAATTTTCTATGAACCTCCGGTAGTATCCCGCGAGTCCAAGAAAATTGCGGATCTCTCCAACTAAAGTGGGTGCCAACCATTCAGTGACTGCCTGCACTTTGACGGGGTCCACTGCTATACCTTCTCCTGATATAACATGCCCTAAGAATCCAACTTCCTTCAGCCAAAACTCGCATTTGCTAAACTTGCCATACAACTGATGTTCTCTCAGCTTTTCTAGTACCAAACGCAAATGCTCCGCGTGTTCCTCCTCATTCTTCGAGTACACCAAAATATCATCAATGAATACCACGACAAACTTATCCAAGAAATCCATGAACACCTTGTTCATCATACTCATGAAATAGGCAGGGGCGTTAGTCAATCCAAATGACATAACCGTATACTCATATAGCCCGTACCTTGTGGTGAAGGCTGTCTTAGGTACATCCTTCTCTCAGATCTTCAACTGGGGTATCCAGATCGTAGATCCATCTTGGAGAATACTTTCGCTCCCTGGAGTTGGTCGAACAAATCATTGATCGTCGGCAGCGGGTACTTATTCTTAATAGTCACTTCATTCAGTGCACGATAATCAACGACCATTCTTAAAGATCCATCCTTCTTCTCGACCAAAAGCACTGGCGAATAAAACCTTTCTCCAATAACTCCTTAATATGCTTCTTGATCTCCACCAAATCATTCGCTGGCATCCGGCATGGTCTCTTCGATATAGGTCCGGTGCCCGGCAACAGCTCAATCAAAAACTCAATATCCCTATCCGGTGGCATGCCTGGTAACTCCTCTGGAAACACATCCGGGTAATCCTTTACTATCGGCACTTCCTCCTGAACAACTCCCGTGAGAGAATGTACTTGTGTCCGTATAGGCGAATGCCTAGATACATACTTAATCCTTTTTCCCTCCGGGGTGGTAAGCAAAATAGACTTGCTGGCACAATCGATGTTCCCTCCATACATCGATAGCCAATCCATACCTAATATCACATCCAATCCTTGTGACTCCAAAACTATTAGGTCTGAGGGGAAAACATGGTGTCCTATGACCAATGGCGTCTGAAAACATCCTTGATGTGCCATATACTCCGCTCCTGGAGAGCTTACTAACATGGGGGTCTTAAGGACTTGGGTGGGAAACTTATGTCTGTTTACGAATCCCCTCGAAATGTATGAATGCGATGCACCAGTATCGAAAAGAACTACTATGGTAAATGACTTAACCAAAAACTTACCGATCACCACATCTGGTTGTTCTTCAACTTCCTCCACAATCATGTGGTTCACTTGTCCTTTGTTGAACGGGTTGGGCTTCTTCCCGGCGCTTCCATTGCCGTTCCCATTCTTAGCTTCAGGGTACTCATTGGCATAATGTCCATTCTTCCCGTACTTGTAACAAGTGACGTGGCTTAAATCCTTCTTGGCGGTGTGGATGGGGTAGAGCGATTCTGATTATTGTTTGCTCCATTCCCATTCCCATTCTTGGAGCCATTGTGGTTGTGGGAACTTCCTCCAGTGTGGGTGTGGCTTCCATGGTTATGGGTGTATCCTCCCGAATTCGGAGTGAATCGAGGCTTCTGCTGGGCTCCAGAATTATTCCTTCCTTGTCCATACTTCCTCTTGTGACTCTCAATCTGCTGTTGCTTCCCTTCAATCATAAGAGCTTTATCTACCAACTCCAGGTAGTTGTTGAAGGTTGCCACCATCAACTGTATGCTCATCTCATCATTTAGCCCTTCCATAAATCTCTCCTGCTTAGCGGCATATGTGGCCACATTATCTGGGGCATAACGAGATAGGGTACTAAACTCATCTACGTACTGAGCCACAGTACAATTTCCTTGGCGCAAGTTGCGAAACTCTCGCTTCTTCATGCTCATAGCTCCGGTTGAGACATGGGCAGTACGGAAAGCTTGCTGAAACTGATCCCAAGTGACATTGGCTATAGGGAAAGTGGTTGTGTAATTCTCCCACCATGCTGCGGCTGGTCCAGATAACTGATGTACGGCAAATCGCACCTTCTCAGCATCCGAGCAATTGGCGGTGGTCAAATCCCTTCCAATCTTGCGCAGCCAGTCATCAGCAACTATTGGTTCAATGCTGCTAGCAAACACCAGTGGTTGCAACCTTAAGAAACGTGTTAAGTTGTCCACGGGTGGTGGTGGTGGAGGGTTGTTGTTGTTTTGGTTGTTCTGAGTGTTCTGGACAAGAAGTTGCATCAAAGTGTTCTGCTGCTGGATCAACTGAGTGAGCTCAGGGGGAAACTGAAATTCTGGCTCACGTCATGGAGGCATCTGATGGTGTAGAGGGAAGAGATTAGAATAGAAATGAGGTCTAAGGGAAAATCACTACCCATATGCACATGAGACAAACACAAACATATCAGACCAATCAATTTCAAACAAGGGCTTACAAAGATCTAACTAGCGTTACAAAAGTGCTCTAAGACTACTTGGTGGGGAAAACTGCTAGTCATAGGGTGGTCATCTAGAAATTTTGATCGGCGCAAGATTCCATGATGTCTGCTCCAGCTTCAGCTTCATAGTCTTTGTCATCACTATCATCGGGGTCTGAATCCGTGTCGTGAATGATGATGTAATCTTCAGAACGAATCTTCTTGGGTTGTTCTTCCTCTTCTTCTCCTCCTGGTGCTGGATCTCCCATGAATATTCCTAGCTTCCTTGTCAAATCATCATTCTTCTCCACTAGTATCAACATCACCTCCTCGTATCCGTCACGTGTAGACTTGAGTTCTTCTTCTAGCTCCAAATTCCTGTTTAGTGCCTTCTTCAAATCTATCATCCCTGCGCACATCTGGTGCTCCTATCAACGAATGTGCTGGTTTAACTCCTGGATGAACGCTGCAATGGACCTGTCCTTCCGGGTGCTGATCGTGTCCCAATGCTCATCTCGGCGTCCACAAATCTGGTAGATAGTGTCCTTCACCTCCTGCTTGTAGACTTCTCCGATCCTTCCCATAGTGATGTGGGCTGCCATACTCTTGCCTAGGCTCCAGGTTGGTCCATCACAAGATAACTCTATTGGCTCAGTGGATGGTGCGAAGGTTCTCCCGGGGATTTGAACTTGAATGCTCCATCGCTCCTCTTCTGGTAAAGTGGCAGTGTAGGTCCCCGCAATGCTTGGTATTCCTATGTTCAGGTACCTAGTGACTTATTTCAAGTGTCGTCCAAAAGGTGTGTCTTCATCCGGTTGCGTGAACTTGTTCCTTCGGTCCACCATCCTAAAGAAGTAGAAAATGGAGAGAAGTCAGAAATGAGTAGAGAAGAGTGACCTAGGGTTTATCTTAGTGGTCGTGTCCTACAGTCAGCGTGGGCTCTGATACCATCTTGTAGCGACCACGATCTGAATGGACCAAAGTCTCTGTGTTTCAGTGTCATCCCTGGATCGGTAATGCTGACACACATAGTACTTGAAGGATTTATAACAGAGTGACAATCACACACTTATTACATCGAGTGTCTCCAAAAGAGAACTTATTACAAAAGTCTATGGCTTAAGGCCATCTAGCAAAATAACAGCGGAAGGCTTGGAAGATAAGTGAGTCCATCAACTCCAACGGCATAGCTGAGTGCATGACAAACGACCTAGAACATCTTACTCCTCGTCTGAAAAGTCTACAACGTAACATGTTGCAGCCCGAAATGGGTCAGCACATGGAATATGCTGGCAAGATAACACAGAAGATGCAAGTAACGGAAATAAAGGCTACACTATATGCATATTTGGCTGGTGGAGGCTCTAAGGTTAAAGTTTTTGCGTAAAGCCAAATTTTCCCTACAACAAAGGAATAAATTTTATTTTAATTATCATGGTAGTTGAAACATCATTGAGAAGGTACCTCCAACTCAATCCCAATTAAAATAATAATTAACCCAACAAATTAATTTTAGAGTGATGAGATCAACCCATAATTCAAGTACCACATACTCAAGATTGTCCATAACCGGGGACACGACTAATCATGATCAGTTTGTACACTCTGCAGAGGTTTGTGCACTTTTCCCACAAGACTCGATAGCCTCCGTTTAATTTCTCGCACTACATGGTGTTTGAGAAACAGATGACCGAGACACAGTCTTTGAGAAGCATTTACTCTTTACCCCGGATGGACCGGTACACCTACTTTCCCCTACATCTGCTAGTCCACCACTGAAAGAGCTCACACAACTTACTCATACTATGCCAGAGCCCATAATGGCATTGTGGCTGCATACGGAAGTTTCTAGCATGAATAGTTTTATGATCCCTTTGAGCCTGGGTGGCATTCCATAGGACAATCACACGGAAACCCCGGGATTTCCTAGGACAACACTAGATTCCCCAGGTGCCCTACAACCAATCCACCCAGATGTGTATTCAAGTAGCCACCTTAAGTTGAACCATTAATTAACAACTCACATCCGTCATGGATTTCACTCAAACCCAAACCATGTGTACGAGCATAGCATGATAACCTAAGCATAGCGTAGAAGTAACTCCCAAGGGTTTGAAAACACTGCAGGTAATAGGTTCTACCTCAAACTACTTCCTAGACCCACAAGTTAAGAGATCCTACTCATGCAATGTGTGAGGGTTTGATCTAATGCATAAAAACTGGGTAATAAAAGGGTATGATCAAAGTGTTACTTGCCTTGCTGATGATTCGCAAAACCTAGAGACTCGTATTAGCCCGCTTCACAGTCTGGGTATTCTATCTCAAGCAAACAATAGCATACATAAGCAATCAAGAAAAGATGCACAAACATAACTCCAAATAAGAAGATCTAACCAGAAAGTTCAACATAAGAACCCGGTTTGCAAAAAGAAACAAATCGAAAGAAGCAACGAAACTCAAACTGCGAAAGAAACGAGGTCCGTTTACTAGTTTGATATAGGGTCAAATTTTATAGTAGCAAAAATTTGTTCAAGTTGGTTAAACGGAAAGAGGGCGTCGAGACGAAGATCTGGGATTTTGAATCACCTGATTCCGACTCTCGAGCATCAGGGCAGAAATCACGATCGTAATAATCGCGGATAAAAACCCCGAAAAAGAAAACTGACGAACATGCTAACGAACGAATGTTCGCTGTCTGCGACTAAGGGATGAATAACGTTCGTTAAAACGAAATCTAGAGACGAACGTCCGATAAATAACTAAACCGAAAAAACCGAACCGACCTGAAAAAACTAGATCTAGGGTTTCTAAAAGAAAAACCAATCGGTTTAAAAAAACCGGCGGCGGCAGCTACCTCGGGCAAGGCGGCGGCGAGCTCCGGCGGAGGGCGGGGAGGCGGCGGGTGGTTCCAGCGGCGGGGTCTGTCGGTGGCGGCGACGACTCTGGCGGGGCGGCGGCGGCGGCGGGGCAGCGGCGGCGGCGACTGCTGGCGGCGGCGGGCTTTCGGGCGCGGGGTCGGGCGAGGCGAGGTGGGCTGGCTGGGGGCTCGGGAGGGCCTTATAAGAGGCCGACTAGGCGGAGTCCTAGTCGGTTACGACCCGTAGGTCGGTTCCTCTTTTTTTTTTGACACGAGTCCTGACGTACGCGAACTAACAAAAGAAATACTAAATGGACTCCAAAAATTCCGAAGTAAATTTTCACCGTCCTCTAATAATATTTAGGACAAAGTGAACATTTTTCCCGGACCTAAATGAAATTTTGAAAAACACATATTTTTCCTATGCAAATAAAATCGCAAATAAATCCAAAAAAACAAAAGTGATTTTAATATTTGTCCTCCAATATTTCGGTTATTTTGGAGAAGTCATATTATCTCCGCTCATACATTTTATATAGAAATATTTTTAGGAGAGAAAAATAATTAAAACCAACGCTATCCTCGTACAGGTATTCGAGTAAACTCAAATACAGTACGGTAGAATTCCCAACTCTCTCCGTAGGTCCTTGAGTTGCTTAGAATTTTCGAGGATCGCCATGCACAGAATGCAAAGAAATATGCAATGCAGTATGATCTATGTATAACATTCCAAATTGAAAATTTGGGATGTTACAGGGAGGGCCCCTTCATCATCAGCAAGGCCCTGTGCGACCGCAACACCTACTACCTCATTGACGCGCGTAAGTCAAACAAGCGCAAAAGGGACACGGTCGGAGAAGAAACAATTCGACCCTGGAACGCGGAACTCCTCTGTCCGTTTTACAGTTAGCCATGTATGTTAATGTATCGCTGCCTTTTGCGCTCAATTAAAAACTACGGGGTCCCCGAACGATGCTCGGGGCCACCCTTTTCCGACCAAGTTATTTGTGTCTCTAGCGTTTTGCGCTTCACCTGCCTCTTCGTCGAAACCCGGCCACCGGTTCGACTCGCTCGACCCGGGGACTCGGGGGCTGGCCGGCTCGGTCCCCTCCCGTCAATTCTCTTAGCGCTTCTTGGTGCGTTGAGATCGCTACGGTCTCCGGCACCGCCCTAAGCCACAGATCCGGCTTCGGCTATTGGTCGGTGAGCACGCAAAGGACAGAGCACCAACATGCCACGAGAACTAAGCCCTGGACCATCGGGTCACCCAACCCGGCCACGCCACAAACAGTCAAGTCACCACACGGCCGACTGCTCGTCACACGGCCATGCCGGATCACTGCGAACCGGCCTAGTGGGTGTTTCGCTCAGGCTCAACGTTTCGAACACCTAACTACTGTGCGTCCTCTCCCAAAGGCCAAACCCCTTGTCACGGACCGGAACCTCGGCCCGTCAGACTCGCGAGGGGGGGGAGGCCCGAGGGGGGAGAGGCACGGCTCGACAAATGAAAAGCAAAGGCTCAAA
>LR738714.1:366634586-366710522 GCA_902687465.1 Secale cereale | reverse complement strand
AGGCCCGAGCGGGGAGAGGCACAGGAAAATGGCTCGACGAAAAAATAAGAAAGAGCAGATACATCCACGACATTCATACAAAATTTAAATTCATAAAAGGCCCAAGGCCAGAATTTGTTACACCCAGTGCACTCAGTGGGTGGGGTGGACCTCCTACCTAGCAGAGATATCTACAAAGATTTTAAACAGGAGCTTCAGGCGCCCGCATCCGCACCCGCCGGGCCCGCCGAGGTGCCGGTGTCTTCATCATTGACACCCGTGTCACGATAGACATTCGGCTCCTCAGAGCTGCCATCCGGATCATCCAGAAGCAGGCCAAAATCGTCAACAGGTACGACTACGCCGTCTTCTGTCTGCTCTGGCCGGAACTCGTCGTGGCAGGAGAACCCGGCGATGTAGCTGGCCTGGGCGGCAATATCAACAACCTGCGCCTGCAGCTGGCTCTCCGAGCCGGCTTGCTCGCCCATCAACGCCTTCAGTGTCACAGCCCTAGAGTTTGCTTGTAACAAGTGGCTTTGCATCCATGCATCTTGTTTGAATTCAAAGGAAATTTGAACTGGGGATGACCAAACCCTAGCACCAAATGAATTCAAATATGCTAAAATAAAATAATTTTCAATGAACCCAGAATGCCCTTTGAAAATGTTCATCATTTCTGATAAAGGTGAAAACCCCTGCCAAAAATGATAAACATATTCCTAGGTCATTCCTGGATTTTTGAATTAAATCATATTGTATTTGACTTTGGGCATTTAAGCACTATAGGTAATTTAAATGCTCAAATAATGTTGGAACTATTTGTGGGCCACTGAAATAATTCAGAAAGTGCTCATGAATATTTTCAGGATTTTACAAAATGGATTAGTATTTTTACTAATTCAAAACAGAATAAAAGAAATAGAAAAAACAGAAACATAATTACAAAACAGAAAGAAAAGAGAGACTTACCTGGCAGCCCACTTGCCTGGTGGCCCAGCCAAAATTGCCCAGCTGCAGCCAGCCCACCACCACCTTGCCAGTCGTCTTGCTTGACGCGCCAGAAGGACAGAGCGCGCATGGAAGACACGCGCGGGCACGCGTCGCGCCACCTCCTGCTTGCTAGCTTGCTGCTGGAATCGGCCCCGAGCGCCACGACATCCCTGACCCCCTCCCACTCCCCCTCGAGCTCTTTCCCCTCCTCCCCATCTCTGTCTCACTAGAATAGAGTAACTCGAGCGAAGCTCGTCGCCGTCGCTCGTCGTTTCTGCAGCCACCACCCCTCCCTCATCCCCTGGAGATGTCCACGAGCTCCGCCACCTCGTCCTCGACCTCCTTGCCGAGCTATGCAACGCCAAACGCCGCCGAACGCCGCCGACGCCGTCATCTTCAACCTTCGGCTCTCCAGATCGCCGGAGATGCCACAACGCCGTTAGTGCCTCCCCGAGCGCGTTTGTCTGCTCTGCGAGATCGCCGTGAGCTCCTCCATCGTTTGCCCTTCCTCCCCATGCCTCTCGATCACCGTAGCCACCGTTTCGACCGAAGCCGAAGCTCGCCGCCGCTCGGGCTGGTTGCCGGCGCCACCCCGGTGACCTTCTGGTCACATCACCATGTCCAACGGGATTGTGAGCACTCGTAGAGCCCGTAGGTGCAAACCTTAGTTCCTCCCGCGCGCCGTATCGTCGAATCCGTCGCCACCAGAGCTTCGGCCGCCGCAAAGCTCGTCGCCAGTGCCTCTGCAGGCTTCCCCGTGCCCAGCCAGGCGCACCCCTAGATGCGGGCGGGTGATGGCTTCCTTCTGGTGCCCTCAGCACGCCCTACCGCTGCCCCTAGCGCCACCCCGGTGAGCCGCTGCCGCACTGTGAGGTCGCCGACGCTTAATCCGGTGACGCTGACGTGGCCTAATTAGTTCAGGCACTAATGACTCCCCTAGGTCATTGACATGTGGGCCTAGGCCGTTAACTAATTAAGGATTAGATTTAGTTTATTGTTAATTAATTATGTTAGTTAGATTGGACACTGACATGTGGGCCCCGCCCGGCTAACTAAACTAGGTTAGTGTTATTTAATTTAGTTTAGTTAGTTGAGTCACTGACCAGTGGCCCCCACTGGTCAGGTTTGACCTGGACCTCCCTGTTGACTAGATGACATAAGCATGACACCATGCTGACGCAGTAAAGTATTTTTGGAATTAAAATAAATCAGAAAATGATTTATGAATTTCAGAAAATACCCCAAACTTCTAAAAATCATAGAAATTAATCTATAACTTAGAATGAAATAATTTATATATGAAAAATTATCAGAAAAATCCAAGGAATCTGTTTATAGCATTTTCATGCATGTTTGAACAAGTTAAACTTGCTGATCAGGTCAAATCGATTAAATGACATTTAAATACCCACACGTGGAGTTTGAATTTGAATCTTGGATTCAAACCAACTTCATTTAATTCATTGCTAGTTGCATTAGCTCAAATCACAACATATTGCCATGTCATGATCATGCATCATATTGTTGCATTGCATTGATTGTGTTCTTTCTCTGTTGCCGGTGTTTGTCCCTTCTCAGTAGACAATGTTCCGATAATATATGATCGATGACACCGATGAAGACACAATGATATCTTCAGAAGTGCCAGGCAAGCAGAACCCCCTTGTTCATTCCGATACAATCCCACTCTCTCGCTCCTGCTCTCTCTTACTGCATTTGGACAACAATGTTTCAACTGTTACCTGCTGCGGTAGTTGAACCCCTTTCCTCTGCATGACTTGTCTTTGCCACAGTAAATAGTTGAAACCCACTAGCATGAGTAGGAATTGTTTGAGCCATGTTGTGCCTACTCATTCATGCTTTCTGGTTATGCCTGATATTGCTTAGAGTTGTGTCAGGTCTGATTCATCGGGGACGAATTGGAATGGTGATGAACATGTCCTACTGTGTGTGAGCTAAGTGTGTGAACACGTTTTGGTAAATGTAGTGGTCAGAGGCCATGTAGGAGTACATGGTGGGTTGTCTCACTAGAGCCGTCCTTAAGAACTGAGTTCTGTGTAAGTTGTCCAATGACTAGCTGCTACCACACATTTGAATGCTTAAGTGCCCCTGTCGACTTATTAATCAACTCGATCTATGTCCAGGAGTTGCAACTAGTTTCTAGTGTTTGTAGGTATTGTTAGTAGTCTACCAAGTGGCACCCGGTACAGGTGGGCTTGGGACAGACTAGGCACACGTGGCCTGGTGTATCGAGTGGCACCCGGATGGTGGGCTCAGGAACCCTGTACACATCATTTGGGGTCGTGATGGAAACCTCGGCCGGACTCCCTTGCGGATGGAATACGAATAGGCGATAAACCTGGACTAGAGTCTTGTGTGGTTAGTCAGGTCGTGGCCGACACCCTCGCCAGGCTTCCGCTTGAAGGTTGCCGAGATACATGACATGTACATGGCGGTAAGTGGCGAGAGCGTGTGTGACGAAGTACACCCCTACAGGGTTAACATGTTCTATTCGAATAGCCGGGTCCGCGGTTATGGACTTCTTGGATGCTTACGTGGTACATAGACAAGTGAAAGTGGATAATCTAAAATGCGCAAGATAAGCGTGAGTGCTATGGATGGCCTTCTCTTAGGGAGACGGGAGCTGATCCATAGTGGTGTATTGATATGGTGAATATGTGGACTCGTGTGCGCCACCTCAAAAGAGTTACTTGCAGTCGTAGTCTAGGGTAGCCACCGAGTCAAAGCTGGCTTGCTGCAGTCAAACTCCACCACCCCTTTGTTGAAAATGATGCATATGTAGCTAGTTCCGATGTAAGTCTTGCTGAGTACCTTTGTACACACGTTTGCTTAATTTATGTTTTTGTAGAGAGACTTCAGTCTCACTAGTGGTTCCGCGTGGACTTTGACATTTAGCTTCTTACCTCAGCTACGATCTTCTGCCCTTGGGAGGGTCTTGTAGATAGTCAGGCTTCTTAGCCTGTTTCATTTGTAGTTGTCTGTACTCAGACATGTTATGCTTCCGTTGCTTGTATGCTCTGAATGTTGGGTCATGAAACCCACTTCTTGTAATAAATGCTATGATGGCTCTTCTAGGCCTTTATCTATACGAGTTGTTGAGTTATGTTGTGATGCCATGTTGTACAACACATACTTGCATGTTATGCGTACGTGTAATGTGTATTGCTATGTGTGTGATCCGACACCTAGTTATTTACCCTTGGTAGCCTATCTTATGGGGAAATGCCTCCTAGTGCTTCCACTGAGCCTTGGTAGCTTGCTACTGCTCCGGAACACTTAGGCTGGTCGGCATGTGTCCTTCTTCGTTCCTGTGTCTGTCCCTTCAGGGAAATGTCACGCGTTGTTCCTTTAAGTCCTTGTAGCTTGCTACGACTTGGGTTCATATGTTGATGACCGACACGTTCGTTGCTGGGTCATGTATGCCTGTCCCTGTAATTTAGTGCCACTTTTAGTTTACATCTAGTCATGTCGGCCCGGGTTCTCTGTCATATGGATGCTAGCGATACTATCATATACGTGAGCCAAAATACACAAACGGTCCCGGGCCAGGTAAGGTGGCACCCATGGGGATACCATGCGTGAGGCCGCAAAGTGATATGATGTGTTACATGCTAGATCGGTGTGACTTAGGATCGGGGTCCCGACAGCTTTGGTATCAGAGCTTGACTGCCCGTAGGATTACCAAGCCAAACTGGTCGAAGTCGAGTCTAGAAATTATTAGTTATATAAGGGAATTGATTGTGGAAGGGAACGTAAGGCCCTTTTACTTCTTTATCCTATGCCCTTCTAATCTAAGTTATCCTCTTCTTTTCTATGAGGATTAAGAACTAGGATTCACATTCTATTTATCAGGATCACGTTAATGGTGGATTCAACTCTCAGTTCAGTTTCTACTACTTCCGTATGTTGACAGTTGATTGATGTCTACTACACAACCTTCTTCTTGTAGACGTTGTTGGGCCTCCAAGTGCAGATGTTTGTAGGACAGAAGCAAATTTCCCTCAAGTGGATGACCTAAGGTTTATCAAATCGTGAGAGGTGTAGGATGAAGATGGTCTCTCTCAAGCAACCCTGCAACCAAATAACAAAGAGTCTCTTGTGTCCCCAACACACCCAATACAATGGTAAATTGTATAGGTGCACTAGTTCGGCGAAGAGATGGTGATAGAAGTGCAATATGGATGGTAGATATAGGTTTTTGTAAACTGAAAATATAAAAACAACAAGGTAGCAAGTGGTAACCGTGAGCATAAACGGTGTGGCAATGATAGTAGGCAAGGCCTAGGGTTCATACTTTCACTAGTGCAAGTTCTCTCAACAAGGATAACATAATTGGATCATATTACTATTCCTCAACATGCAACAAAGAGTCACTCCAAAGTAACTAATAGCGGAGAACAAACGAAGAGATTATGGTAGGGTACGAAACCACCTCAAACTTATTCTTTCTGAAAGATCTATTCAATAGTTCGTAGTAACGTTCAATCTATCATAGAGTTCGTACTAGAATAACACCTTAAGACACAAATCAATCAAAACCCTAATGTCACCTAGATACTCCATTGTCACCTCAAGTATCCGTGGGCATGATTATAAGATATGCATCACACAATCTCAGAAACATCTATTCAACCAACACATAGAACTTCAAAGAGTGCCCCAAAGTTTCTACTGGAAAGTCAAGACGAAAACGTGTGCCAACCCCTATGCATAGGTTCCCAAGGTCATGGAACTCGCAAGTTGATCACCAAAACATATATCAAGTGGATCACATGATATCCCATTGTCACCATAGATAAACACGTGCACGACATACATCAAGTGTTCTCAAATCCTTAAAGACTCAATCCGATAAGATAACTTCAAAGGGAAAACTCAATCCATTACAAGGGAGTAGAGGGGGAGAAGCATTATAAGATCCAACTAGAATAGCAAACCTCGTGATACATCAAGATCGTGCCATCTCAAGAACACGAGAGAGAGAGAGAGAGGGAGAGAGAGAGAGAGAGAGAGATCAAACACATAGCTACTGGTACATACACTCAGCCCCGAGGGTGGACTACTCCCTCCTCGTCATGGAGAGCGCCGAGATGATGAAGATGCCCACTGGTGAGGGTTCCCCCCTCCGGCAGGGTGCCCGAACGGGGTCTCGATTGGTTTTCGGTGGCTACAGAGGCTTTCGGTGGCGGAACTCCCGATCTAGGTTAATTTCCTAAGGTTTCAGTATTTATAGGATTTTTTGGTGCAGGGCACACGTCAGGGGGGCTTCTGGGCTGTCCTCGAGATAGGAGGGCGCGCCCCCACCCTCGTGGGCAGCCCGTGGCTCTCCTGGCCCAAATCTTTTGCTTCGGGGGCTTCTTTTGGTCCAGAAAAAATCATCAAAAATTGGCTCGTCAATTGGACTCCGTTTGATATTCCTTTTCTGCGAAACTCAAAAACAAGGAAAAAAACAAAAACTGGCACTGGGCTCTGGGTTATAGGTTAGTCCCAAAAATCATATAAAAGTGTATACAAAAGCCCATACGACATCCTAGAAGGATAATATAATAGCATGGAACAATCAAAAATTATAGATACGTTGGAGACATATCAAGCATCCCCAAGCTTAATTCCTGCTCGTCCTCGAGTAGGTAAATGATAAAAACAGAATTTTTGATGTGGAATGGTAACCAATATAGTTTTTCAATGTAATTCTCTTAATTGTGGCATGAATGTTCAGATCTGAAAGATTCAAGATAAAAGTCTATATTGACATAAGAAATAATAATACTTCAAGCATACTAACAAAGCAATCATGTCTTCTCAAAATACTATGGCTAAAGAAAGTTATCCCTACAAAATCATATAGTTTTGGCTATGCTCCCTCATTATCACACAAAATATTCATATCATGCACAACCCCGATTTCAGCCAAGCACTTGTTTTCATACTCTATCTTTTCAAACCTTTCTACCTTCATGCAATACATGGGCGTGAGCCATGGATATAGCACTATGGGTGGAATAGAGGTGGTTGTGGAGAAGACAAAAAGGAGGGAGATAGTCTCACATCGACTAGGCGTATCAACGGGCTATGGAGATGCCCATCAATAGATATCAATGTGAGTGAGTACGGATTGCCATGTAACGGATGCACTAGAGCTAAATATGAATGAAAGCTCAACAAAAGAAACTAGTTGGTGTGCATCCAACTTGCTTTCTCACGAAGACCTAGGGCATTTGAGGAAGCCCATCGTTGGAATATACAAGCCAAGTTCTATAATGAAAATTCCCACTAGTATATGAAAGTGACTAAAGATGAGACTCTCTACAAGAAGAACATGGTGCTACTTTGAAGCACAAGTGTGGAAAAAGATAGTAGCAATTGTCCCGTTTTTTCTTTTCTTTTCTTTTTCTTTTCTTTTCCTTTTTTGGGCCTTTTTTCTTTGGCCTTTTTTTGCGGAGGGGCTTTATAGATTTAGCCTTTCCTCCCATGGGACAATGCTCTAATAATGATGATCATCACACTTTCATTACACCTCGATATTACAACTCGGTACTACAACAACAAAGTATGACTCTATATGAATGCCTCCGGCGATGTACCGGTATGTGCAATGAAACAAGAGTGACATGTATAAAAATTATGCATGGTGGCTTTGCCACAAATACGATGTCAACTACATGATCATGCAATGGCAATATGACAATATGATGCGTGTCATATGAACGGAACGGTGGAAATTTGCATGGCAATATATCTCGAAATGGCTATGGAAATGCCATGATAGGTAGGTATGGTGGCTGTTTTGAGGAACAATATGGTGGATGTTTTGAGGAACAATATGGTGGGTTTATGGCACCGGCGAAAGTTGCGCGGTACAAGAGAGGCTAGCAATGGTGGAAGGGTGAGAGTGCGTATAATCCATGGACTCAACATTAGTCATAAGAACTCATATACTTATTGCAAAAATCTACGAGTCATCAAAACAAAGCAATCAACGCATGCTCCTAGGGGGGAGGTTGGTAGGAGTTAACCATCGCGCGCCCCCGACCTCCACACAAAGGTTGGCACTCTACAAATACCTCATGCTCTAACTCCGTCACACGGCGGTTCACCATATGTGCATGATACGGGAATCACTAACCTTAACACAAGTATTTATCAATTTCATAATAACTCCACTAGCATGACTCTAATATCACTATCCTCATGTCTCAAAACAATTATCAAGCATCCAACATCTCATCATATTCAATGCACTTAGTGTGAAAGTTTTTACTACATTGATATTGGATGTCTATCATGTGAAGACTAGTTTTATAGCCTAAGCACATTACCATGATGTTTTAATAGACTCTCAAATGGATATAAGTTAAGCATGAGAGTTCAACAATTTCTACAAAATATAATCACCACCGTGCTCTAAAAGATATAAGTGAAGCACTAGAGCAATATCAAACTACTCCGAAAGATATAAGTGAAGATCAATCAGTAGTTGAATAATTATGTAACTATGTGATGACTCTCTAAAATTTAAGAATTTAAGATCTTGGGATATTATTCAAACATCAAGCAAAACAAAATAAACTAAATTTACGCTCCAAGCAAAACACATATCATGTGGTGAATAAAAATATAGCTCCGAGTATAGTTACTGATGGATGAAGACGAAAGAGGGGATGCCTTCCCGGGGCATCCCCAAGCTTAGGATTTTGATTATCTTGAATTTACTTGGGGTGCTATGGGCATCCCCAAGCTTAGGCCTTTGCTACTCCTTGTTCCATTGTCCATCAAAGCAATACTCAAAACTTGAAAACTTCACAACACAAAACTTAGACAAAAATTCTCGTGAGCTCCGTTAGTATAAGAAAGCAAACCACTACTCAAAGGTGCAGCAATGAATTCATTCTTTGTTTATATTGGTGTTAAACCTACTGTATTCCAACTTCTCTATGGTTCATATCCTCCAATACTACTCATAGAAGCATTGAAATAAGCAAACAACATACGAAAAACAGAATCTGTCAAAAACAAAACAATCTGTAGTAATCTGCAGGTTTCGCCTACTTCTGGAACTCCAAAAAATTCAAACTAAATTGATAAATTTGCGGAATTTGTCTACCAATAATCGGCAGAAAGAATCAACTAAATAGCACGCTCCAGTAAAATCTGAAGACTACTTTAGCAAGCGCTAATGATTCTGTTTTTCACAACAGGATCACATAAACTTCACACAAGTCTTCCCAAAGGTTCTAATTGGCACAAACACTAAACAAAACATGAAACCACATCTAATCAGAGGCTAGATGCAATATTTATTACCTAACAGCATCAAAAACATAGAAACAAAAATAAAGTTGGGTTGCCTCCCAACAAGCGCTATCGTTTAAAGCCCTGGCTAGGCATGATGATTTCAATGATGCTCGCATAAAAGATAAGAATTGAAACATAAGGGGAGCATCATGAAGAATATTAATAGCACATTTAAGTCTAACCCACTTCCTATGCATAGGGATTTTGTGAGAAAACAACTTATGTGAACGATAATCAACTAGCATAGGAAGGGAAAACAAGCATAGCCAAGCACATAGAGAGGAAACTTGATATTATTGCAATTCCTACAAGCATATGATCATCTCTCATAATAATTTTCAGTAGCATCATGAATGAATTCAACAATATAACCAGCACATAAATCATTCTTTTCATGATCTACTTGCATAGAAATTTTACTACTCTCCACATAAGCAAAATTCTTCTCATTCGGAATAGTGGGAGAATCAAATTCAACAAAATAACTATCATGTGAAGCATAATCCAATTGAAAACTAAAATCATGATGACAAGTTTCATGGTTATCATTATTCTTAATAGCATACAAGTCATCACAATAATCATCATAGATAGCAACTTTGTTCTCATAATCAATTGGAACCTCTTCCGAAATAGTGGATTCATCGCTAAATAAAGTCATGACCTCTCCAAATCCACTTTCATCAATATAATCATCATAAATAGGAGGCATGCTTTCATCATAATAAATTTGCTCATCAAAACTTGGGGTACTAAAAATATCATCTTCATCAAACATAGCACCCCCAAGCTTGTAGCTTTGCATATCATTAGCATCATGGGTATTCAAAGAATTCATACTAACAACATTGCAATCATGCTCATTATGCACATATTTAATGCCAAGCATTCTATGTAATTCTTCTTCTAGTACTTGAGCACAATTTTCCTTCCCATCATTTTCACGAAACATATTAAAAAGGTGAAGCATATGAGGTAACCTTAATTCCATTTTTTTTGCAGTTTTCTTTTATAAACCAAACTAGTGAATAAACAAGAAACAAAAAGATTCGATTGCAAGACCTAAAGATATACCTTCAAGCACTCACTTCCCCAGCAACGGCGCCAGAAAAGAGCTTGATGTCTACTACACAACCTTCTTATTGTAGACATTGTTGGGCCTCCAAGTGCAGATGTTTGTAGGACAGTAGCAAATTTCTCTCAAGTGGATGACCTAAGATTTATCAATCCGTGGGAGGCATAGGATGAAGATGGTCTCTCTCAAGCAACCCTGCAACCAAATAACAAAGAGTCTCTTGTGTGCCCAACACACCCAATACAATGGTAAATTGTATAGGTGCACTAGTTCAGCGAAGAGATGGTGATACAAGTGCAATATGGATGGTAGATATAGATTTTTGTAAACTGAAAATATAAAAACAGCAAGGTAGCAAGTGGTAAATGTGAGCATAAACGGTGTTGCAATTATAGTAGGCAAGGCCTAGGGTTCATACTTTCACTAGTGCAAGTTCGCCCAACAAGGATAACATAATTGGATCATATTACTAGCCCTCAACATGCAACAAAGAGTCACTCCAAAGTAACTAATAGCGAAGAACAAACGAAGAGATTATGGTAGGGTATGAAACCACCTCAAAGTTATTCTTTCTGATCGATCTATTCAAGAGTCCGTAGTAACGTTCAATCTATCATAGAGTTCATACTAGAATAACACCTTAAGACACAAATCAATCAAAATCCTAATGTCACCTAGATACTCCATTGTCACCTCAAGTATCCGTGGGCATGATTATACGATATGCATCACACAATCTCAGAAACATCTATTCAACCAACACATAGAACTTCAAAGAGTGCCCCAAAGTTTCTACCGGAAAGTCAAGACGAAAACGTGTGCCAAACCCTATGCATAGGTTCCCAAGGTCACGGAACCCGCAAGTTGATCACCAAAACATACATCAAGTGGATCACATGATATCCCATTGTCACCACAGATAAACACGTGCAAGACATACATCAAGTGTTCTCAAATCCTTAAAGACTCAATCCGATAAGATAACTTCAAAGGGAAAACCAAATCCATTTCAAGAGAGTAGAGGGGGAGAAGCATTATAAGATCCAACTAGAATAGCAAAGCTCGCGATACATCAGGATCGTGCCATCTCAAGAACACGAGAGAGAGAGAGAGATCAAACACATAGCTACTGGTACATACCCTCAGCCCCGAGGGTGGACTACTCCCTCCTCGTCATGGAGAGCGTCGGGATGATGAAGATGGCCACCGGTGAGGGTTCCCCCCTCCGGCAGGGTGCCGGAACGGGGTCTAGATTGGTTTTCGGTGGCTACAGAGGCTTTCGGTGGCGGAACTCCCGATCTAGGTTAATTTCCGAAGGTTTCAGTATTTATAGGATTTTTTGGCGTAGGGCACACGTCAGGCGGGCTTCTGGGCTGTCCTCGAGATAGGAGAGCGCGCCCCCCTGCCCAGGGCGCGCCCCCACCCTCGTGGGCAGCCCGTGGCTCTCCTGGCCCATCTCTTTTGCTTCGAGGGCTTCTTTTGGTCCAGAAAAAATCATCAAAAATTGGCTGGTCAATTGGACTCCGTTTGATATTCCTTTTCTGCGAAACTCAAAAACAAGGAAAAACAGAAACTGGCACTAGGCTCTCGGTTAATAGGTTTGTCCCAAAAATCATATAAAAGTGTATATAAAAGCCCATAAGACATCCTAGAAGGATAATATAATAGCATGGAACAATCAAAAATTATAGATACGTTGGAGACGTATCATTGATCTCAGAACCTTGATATTGTGAGGTTAGGTGGTTATGCCATCATCTTTTTGGACGATGTCTCAAGTCTTTTTCCAGCATTTACAGCCGTTATGCTGTCCGAGTCATCCCAGGTTTCTAAACAGTCTGATGCATTTGCAAATTCCTTCTTCCCGTTCCCGATGCTCCTTTGGGCCAGACTAAGCACAATAATTGGTGTGTTGAGGTACTCCGTTGCCTCGACATATATGTTCAAGCCATCAGGAAACTAGGACATCATAGATAGCCACCCAGTAAAACAACCTTGTTTTGTGTTCCAAGTGTGATGATTCTGCCCATTATTCTTGAAAGCATCCCGTGAGGCCATCTAGTTAGTAGGCATCCCATTTCTGTGTTCCTTAACCCAAGATCCACCCTACTTACCTCGTGTTGATAGTGTTTGCTCGTTCCTTTAGGATATTAGTAACCTTTGTAATAGTTCTCGAGGTCTGTGGTATTTCCTTCTTCCAATAACATGAACCATCATGGCAGAAGTTCTTATGAAACAAAAGATCCCAACCAGAGTGCTCTTGATGAGTTCTCCATTCCACACTGTGACTTTGCCAATTCCACCTTTCTGCATGGGTTATCCAGAAGAAATATGTTGAAAGTTCGACATGCTAATCTATGCATCCACAACTCAGAAATTCATATGTGCTTTTGGGTTGTCCCTCTTCGGTCTACTCCGACCATAGTCTATCAATTGATAGTCAGGAGTAGTTGTGCATTCGTGTTCATCGATGCCTTTTACTCTTGTGGTCCGTCAAGCCATTCTATTCTGGAATGACTAGGAGAAACAAACTCCAGAACTTCATCCATTTCCAGGATTGGGTCAAAGCAGTTGTACTCCGCAGATGAAGAATGCTAATCCAGCTTTTAATCTGTTCTACCTTGGAGTGTTACCCTCTTTTATGTCAAGAATGTCATGGGAATTGCACAACCTCATGTGAACTCTTGATAGAGTGATACTTCTCGCCATCACCGCTCATTCCTCGGTCTCCATGTTATTGCAACCGGAGTACTGACAAGTGAATCGTGATGTGTGAAATCAATACTCCTAGCAACTCCATTGCTTGGTAGTTAATGGACGATAATCTCATTCTTAGCATGCTGGTTACTGAATCATCATTCTAAGATTGATCGTGCTACCTAGTCCATCTTTTCTGGTGCACTCTTCGATCAATGAGTTAGGATTGTGTCAATGCTCTCGCTCTTTTGATCATATCGTCTTGCCATGAAAAGCAAGATTGTTTCCGAGCTTAGCAACATATGAGTGGTTCGTGATCTTCCGAATATCTTCTCGGAAGTATTACCAGGTTGTTCCCTGACCGTTATGTTGAGTCCGTGATAAAGTTGGTTTCTTGTAAACCACCCTCTTCTCCAAGAATCTATGTTGGATACCCTGAATTAGTTGGCTAAGCTAAAACAATAACTTGGAGAATTGGAAGATAAAAGCTTTGCTTGACTTAGTTCATTCCAAAGGGGTATCTTGTGTGTCTGTGTTGAAGAAAGATGATATCCTCATCGACTAACCTTCGTGATTGGTTGTTGGATCTATTGTCTTGACAAACCTTGATTTGAGTATGGGTTATCATCAAATCAAATCAGAACCAACGATGTTCGTAATGTTGTCTTACTCGTGGTTGATCCCTCAAGCATACAACATTACATCCTTTGGTCTGACCAATGCTATAACTTTGTTCACATTGTCATGGAATTCCATCTATATGGAAACATGGATGAACTATTGTTGAACCCATCGACAACATCCTTATCTTCTCCATGATTTTGTTGGACATTAAGCTAATGTTGGAAACTTTGTAAGCATTGCCTTCGTGTCCCGTTCATGAGGTATATGTTGGATGAGAGAAGAGATATTCCCTAATTCATGTGTAATTGATGTAAGTTGCCACCGTGAATTTGAGAAGGCTTGTTTTTGTTTCCTGCAGGAATCATCCCAAGTCAGTCATGCATGTGGGAGGTACTCTATGGTTTGATAGGTTGGCCGCCTCCATTCTATATGTGTTTCCTAGCACACCAAGCCACTGATTGATTTGTTCAAGGAGAGGAAGTTCCTTCATAAGAGCTAATCATATGACTTATGCAAGAGCTTCTTTATCCGTGATGATGATTCCCTACCAGAAGTCGGTAGTGTTTTGTTGTAAGACTACCATGTAGTCATGCTTGTCTCGGACAACATGCTAACATGTGTGTTGAAGAGCCAGCTCATGTTTTGGAGCTTGCTATCGTAGTTCATCTCCCGAGAATCTCGCAACGTCATTTCGTCGATTTGTGTTGCAAACTTTGTTTTCAAACATGACATCTGAAATATCCTGTTACCCACCAGATCTGAATCTCTGGCAGATATGATGGTTGGAACATTCCAGCATATGCATTTTGTTCCCAGCTTGCACCTTAGAAATTGTTGTCCAAGATCATCTTCAAAAGTGGATTTACCATGGGTCCCATCCATTTCCGATGATAAGACAAATCAACCTTTGTGTGGTCTTCAACAAGGTAGTCCACATCATCCATTCTAGTCTGAGTATGCCATTCTTCCATACTTCTTCGAACGATCGTTTGTGAATTGCCTTAGTCAGCTGTAGAGAGTTTCAATGATCTCTGTATCAAAGTAATTATTTTTGCCACTTAAAGGAATAATCCTACAAGTCACCTTCTCTGAGGTGCCCTGTTTGGTGACATTTTTCACCATCCTCTTTAAGTGTGAGATTATTGCCTACCAATTTGAACCTTCGTCATCTATTACTCTTCCATCCCTCTGGATGTATGTTGCATCTCAGCTCAAGAGATGTTTCAACGCCTCACTCCATGAGTTGATCTTGAGTTGCTTGATCTCGAGGAGATCAATTCCTGTAGAGTTTTTGTTTGTCGTCATCATGTCGGATGAAGATCTCGGAAGCAAAGACGCCAAGGTCATTTGAAGCAATGGATCAACAATTTCGGGAAGTGCAATTGGATTATGAAGATCGTGTTAGCTTTGTGTCCCCTCTGTCTTCTTACCTCACGTCTTGAATCTCTGGACGAGATTCTTGTTTAGTGGGGGTGAGTTGTCACAGCCCTAGAATTTGCTTGTAACAAGTGGCTTTGCATACATGCATCTTGTTTGAATTCAAAGGAAATTTGAACTGGGGATGACCAAACCCTAGCACCAATTGAATTCAAATAGGCTCAAATAAAATCATTTTCAATGAACCCAAAATGCCATTTGAAAATGTTCATCATTTCTGATAAAGGTGAAAACCCGTGCCAAAAATGATGAACATATTCCTAGGTCATTCCTGGATTTTTGAATTAAATCATATTGTATTTGAATTTGGACATTTAAGCACTATAGATAATTTAAATGCTCAAATAATGTTGGAACTATTTGTGGGCCACTGAAATAATTCAGAAAGTGCTCATGAATATTTTCAGGATTTTACAACATGGATGAGTATTTTTACTAATTCAAAACAGAATAAAAGAAACAGAAAAAATAGAAACAAAAATAGAAAACAAAAAGAAAAGAGAGACTTACCTGGCAGCCCACTTGTGTGGTGGCCCAGCCGAAACGGCCCAGCTGCAGCCAGCCCACCTCCACCTCGCCAGTTGTCTTCCTCAGCGCGCTAGAAGGACAGAGCGCGCATGGAAGACACGCGCGGGCACCCGCCGCGCCACCTCCTGCTTGCTAGCTCGTTGCTGGAGACGGCCCCGAGCGTCACGACACCCCTGACCCCTCCCACTCCCCCTCGAGCTCTTTCCCCTCCTCCCTGTCTCTGTCTCGCTAGAACAGAGTAACTCGAGAGGAGCTCGTCGCCGTCGCTCGTCGTTGCCGCATCCACCACCCCTCCCTCTTCCACTGCAGATGTCCACGAGCTCCGTCACCTCGTCCTCGACCTCCTCGCCGAGCTACGCAACGCCGAACGCCGCCGAATGCCACCGACGCTGTCATCTTCAACCTTCGGCTCTCCAGATCGCCGAAGATGCCACGATGTCGTCAGTGCCTCCCCGAGCCCGTTTGTCTGCTCTGCGAGATCGCCTTGAGCTCCTCCGTTGTTTGCCCCTCCTCCCCATGCCTCTCGATCACCGTAGCCACCGTTTCGACCGAAGCCGAAGCTCGCGCCGCTCGGGCTGGTCGCCGGCGCCACCCCAGTGACCTTCTGGCCACACCACCATGTCCAACGGGTTTGTGAGCACTCGTAGAGCCCGTAGGTGCAAACCTCAGTTCCTCCCGCGCGCCGTATCGTCGGATCCGTCACCACCAGAGCTTCGGCCGCTGCAAAGCTCGTCACCGGTGCCTTTGCAGGCCTCCCCGCGCCCAGCCAGGCGCACCCCTTGATGCGGGCGGGTGAGGGCTTCCTTCTGGTGCCCTCAGCACGCCCAGCCGCTTCCCCTAGCGCCACCCCAGCGAGCCGAAACCGCACTGTGAGGTCGTCAGCGCTTAATCCGGCGACGCTGACGTGGCCTAATTAGTTCAGGCACTAATGACTCCCCTGGGTCATTGACATGTGAGCCCAGGCCCCTAACTAATTAAGGATTAGATTTAGTTTAGTGTTAATTAATTCTGTTAGTTAGATTGGACACTGACATGTGGGCCCCGCCCGGCTAACTAAACTAGGTTAGTGTTAGTTAATTTAGTTTAGTTAGTTGAGTCACTAACCAGTGGGCCCCACTGGTCAGGTTTGACCTGGACCTCCCTGTTGACCAGCTGACGTAAGCATGACACCATGCTGACGCAGTAAAGTATTTCTGGAATTAAAATAAATCAGAAAATGATTTATGAATTTCAGAAAATATCCCAAACTTCTAAAAATCATAGAAAATATTCTATAACTCAGAATGAAATAATTCATATATGAAAAATTATCAGAAAAATCCAAGGAATCTGTTTATGGCATTTTCATGCATGTTTGAAAAAGTTAAACCTACTGATCAGGACAAATCAATTAAATGACATTTAAATACCCACATGTGGAGTTTGAATTTGAATCTTAGATCCAAACCAACTTCATTTAATTCATTGCTAGTTGCATTAGCTCAAATCACAGGTTATTGCCATGTCATGATCATGCATCATATTGTTGCATTGCATTGATTGTGTTCTTTCTCTGTTGCCGGTGTTTGTCCCTTCTCAGTAGACGACGTTTCTACAATATGCGATCGATGACACCGATGAAGACACAATGATATCTTCAGAAGTGCCAGGCAAGCAGAACCCCCTTGTTCATTCTCATACAATCCCACTCTTTCGCTCATGCTCTCTTTTACTGCATTAGGACAACAATGTTTCAACTGTTACCTGCTGCGGTAGTTGAACCCCTTTCCTCTGCATGACTTGTCTTTGCCACAGTAAATAGTTGAAACCCACTAGCATGAGTAGGAGTTGTTTGAGCCATGTGGTGCCTACTCATTCGTGCTTTCTGGTTATGCCTGCTATTGCTTAGAGTTGTGTCAGGTCTGATTCATCGGGGATGAATTGGAATGGTGATGAACATGTCCTACTGTGTGTGAGCTAAGTGTGTGAACACATTTTGGTAAAGGTAGCGGTGAGAGGCCATGTAGGAGTACATGGTGGGTTGTCTCACTAGAGCCGTCCTTAAGAACTGAGTTCTGTGTAAGTTGTCCAATGACTAGCTGCCACCACACAATGGAATGCTTAAGTGCCCTCTCGACTTATTAATCAAATCGATCTCTGTCTAGGAGTTGCAACTAGTTTCTGGTGTTTGTAGGTAGTGTTAGTAGTCTACCAAGTGGCACCCGGTACATGTGGGATTGGGACAGACTAGGCACATGTGGCCTAGGGTACCGAGTGGCAACCAGATGGTGGGTTCGGGAACCCTGTACACATCGTTTGGGGCCGTGATGGAAACCTCAGCCGGACCCCCTTGCGGATGGAACCCGAATAGGCCATAATCCTGGACTAGAGTCTTTTGTGGTTAGTCAGGTCATGGCCGACACCCTCGCCAGGCTTCTGCTTGAAGGTTGCCGAGATACACGACGTGTACATGGCGGTAAGTGGCGAGAGCGTGTGTGAAGAAGTACACCCCTACAGGGTTAACATGATCTATTCGAATATCCGGGTCCGCGGTTATGGACTTCTTGGATGCTTACGTGGGACATAGACAAGTGAAAGTGGATACTCTAAAATGCGCAAGATAAGCGTGAGTGCTATGGATGGCCTTCTCGTAGGGAGACGGGAGTGGATCTATAGTGGTGTATTGATATAGTGAATATGTGGACTCGTGTGCGCCACCTCAAAAGAGTTACTTGCAGTCGTAGTTCATGGTAGCCACTGAGTCAAAGCTGGCTTGCTGCAGTCAAACTCCACCACACCTTTGTTGACAGTGATGCATATGTAGCTAGTTCTGATGTAAGTCTTGCTTAGTACCTTTGTACTCATGTTTGCTTAATTTATGTTTTTGCAGAGAGACTTCAGTCTCACTAGTGGTTCCGCGTGGACTTCGACGTTTAGCTTGTTACCTCAGCTACGATCATGTGCCCTTTTTCATTTGTAGTTGTCTGTACTCAGACATGTTATGCTTCCGTTGCTTGTATGCTCTAAATGTTGGGTCATGAAACCCACTGCTTGTAATAAATGCTATGATGGCTCTTCTCGGCCTTTATCTATATGAGTTGTTGAGTTATGTTGTGATGCCATGTTGTAATAAAGGCTATGATGGCTCTTCTGGGGTCCCGACATTCAGCGACAAGCCCGGATACCAGGACATCACGAATCGAAGTGCCATCTCGGCACCAGCTCGGGCGGCAGAAAGGCGCGAGTCATGGAGCCGATCCGGCCTTGCCTCAAGCCACCGCTTAAGCCATGAGAGGCTGGTCGGCGCATCGGAGCCCAGCCAAAGGCCCGCCGTCATCGTTGTCCCGGCCTCGGAGAGCCGCGCCATCTGCACGCCCAAGGCTTGCAGACAAGCCTCAGTGGCGACCATGATCTCTGGGAAGGTCCCGGCCACGCGCGGGTCGGTCCCAGAGCCAACCACGCCCCCTGGATCACGCCGGAAGCGGACCACCTCCTCTGCCAAGTCCCGCGTCTCTGGGAAGACCCCTGTCAGAGAAAAGAATCAGAAGATTTTCGCAATGAAAAAAGGAAGCCGGAACCTTAGTCCGGCAAAAGACTCAAGAAAAGCACTCACTGGAGAAGGACTCTTCTAGGTGATGCGCCTCAAGCAACGTTCCGCGCCGCTGTACGGTCGCGGTCCTTGACCGCCTCCCCCAGCTGGGCGACCTCGGCAAGGGCCGCCTTCAGCTCGGCGTCCTTGTCCACGACCGCCTTCTCGGCCTCTTCGCGGCGCCGAGTCTCCTCCTGCCGGGTCTCCTCCGCCGAGACCACGAGTCCCTTCAGGCGCTCCACCTCGGCCTGGAGCTGGCCCTTGTCATCGACCAGCTTGCCGCGCTGCTGGTCCGCCTTGGCAAGCGCCAGCTGCATCTCCGCGACCTTGGCGGCCTCCGCCCGGAGCCGCTCCACCTCAGCCTCAAGGCGGCTCTTGTCGCCCGCCAGCTGCTTCTGCAGCTGGCCGGCTTCGCCGAGCGCCTGCCGGGCTCTCGTCGCCTCCTGCCTCGCCCGCTCCAAGGCGGCTGCAGTAGAGTGACTCAGAGACAAAGTACCCTGAAGACACACAAGAAAGAAGGGGAAAAGGATAAGAGGATATACCCATCACGGTGCGGAGCTCCTCCTCCTTGGCGGCCAGCTACTCCTTGAGCCGCTCGTGCGCATCAAGGAGCCGCTTGAAGACGCCGACCCGATAGGAGTCCAGTTGATGCTGAATGAAACAACAATCAGCAAAGAAGAAAGCAATTTAAAGATTCGGCCGAACTGCTATGCAGTTGGCCCAAATATCGGGGACTACACCCAGTGGGTGCGCTCGCGCGCCCCCACTAAAAAGAAATAAGCAACAATAAGAGAAGACTTACGAGCATGGCGTCCTCCAGCTCCCGCGCCCGCTCCAACTCAGCCCGGGCATAGGACTCGACCCGGTCCTTCTACCCCTGTAGGCGTCGAGTCACGACGGCCATGGCCTCCTCCTCCTGGGTTGGGGGCCCAAAGAAGACCTCACCGGCTCCGCGTCACGGCAGCGCCGGCCCCATGACCCGGCGACCCCTGGGTTGAAGCACCAAGGCGTGCTCACCTCCGGCCACCTCCCCCGTGGCCGGTGTCCTCTCGGGCGCCGCCATCGTCGGCGCCACCAAGGCGGCATCACCGCCGTCTCCACCAGCCCCCGCCCGCTCGGCCGCATCGGCCCGCGGCGGGGTCTCGTCCTCGATGATCACGACCTCCCGGTCGAGATCCATCGCGTCAGCACGGCCGCCCTGGCCGTGCCCCTCCTCCAACGGCGGGACGAACATCGTCGTCGCTACCATCGTTCCGGCCGGCATCTCCGGCCACGCCGGCTCCTCGCCGGCTCGCGCCCACGCCTCCGCGGCCGTGGTCCAAGCCCGGGTCGACGCCGCCTTAAACGCGGCCTCGACCCGATCCCGGTCTCGCCAGGCCCGACCCTCCGCGTCGGGCGGATCCAGACCAAGGTCCGAATCCGCCTGCTCCTCCTCCTCATCGCTCGGATCGACGATGCTGGACCGGCTCATCCGAAACCAAGCACCATCTGGGTACGCGGCCTCCGCCGCCTCCAACACCAGCGAGATTGGCAATCTGAAACCAGGACAAATCAGCACAAAGCGGGGCTCAACGGAGCCGCCTGGCTCGGAGCCAAAGAAGAAGAAAGACTTACCCCGGCAGCACCGGCGCGGAGCGCCTCGACGCCTGGGTGACGCGCCTCCTCTTGGCGGCCGGCCTCGCGCCCCCAACTGCGCCTGCGGTGCGATTCGTGGGTGGAGCCGGCGGGGCGGCGCTGCCCTTCCCATGAGCCCGGCCCGCCGCCGGCACCACCTGAAATGGCCCGGCTCCAGCCGCGCCGCCACCTCGGCCTCCCGCTGCCGCCGGCACCGCTTGGGACGACCCAGCCCCGGCCTTGCCTCCGCCCCGTCCACCCGGTGCCGCTACACCAGCAACTCGCGTCAGCGCCTCCGACGCAGCCCAGAAACCGAAACATAAAGAAGAGGAGATACACGCACCTGCTGGGCGTCCCGCGCCCACCTCGACGATCGCTCCCTCCTCTCCGCCGTGGGCCTCGGGCTCCTTCGAGGCGGCGCGTATTACGTGCGTCCCTGTTCGGTCGTAAGGATGCCGGATGGCGTTCAGAAGTACCTCCCGCGTCGCATTCGGCCGGATAAGAAGATGAGCGGCGGCAAATTATGGAGAGATGGGACTCACCATCGGTGCCGGGTTCGCGTGGCTATACGAAACCTTTCTGTATTGCCAGTTGTCCGGAAAGTTGGCCTTGGAGATGTCGTTCACCTGGCGAGCGACCTGCTCCACCCTCAGCCGCAGCTTGGACATGCGGTCGGGGTTGTCAAGCCCCCTCATCTTGCCGATGAGACGAGTGTGCTGCTGCAGCAGCAGCACCCGCTGCGCGATGAAGGCGGTGACGAGGTCCCTGCCTTCGAGGCCCTCCCGCTCCTTCATCACCACCACCCGGTCGCACAAATTCAGCACCGCCTGCGGTGGCCGCTTGGGGTAGTAGGACCAGTTCCGCTTCTCCTGCGGCAGCACGTCGGCGAACGGCGGCAGGTTGATACGGTTCGCGCCCAAGTTGCAGACGTAGAAGAAAGAATGCTGCCACTTCTTGGCAGAATCCTCCAGGGGCACCTTGGGGCGCTCGTCCCCTGGCCGCCGGCAGATGATGGCGGCTCCACACTCCGACATCTCCTCGGCCTTCGGCCCTTGCTGCTTCAGGGAGAAGAGGCCCGCGAAGAGGTCGATGGAGGGCTCGACGCCGAGGTATGCCTCGCAGAGCATGACGAAGCCGGAGAGCTGCACGATGGCTCCGGCTCCGAGATGGTGGGGCTGGAGACCGTAAAACTCCAAGAATTCACGGAATAAATCACTCGCGGGCAGTCCAAACCCGCGCTTGAAGTGCGTGAAGAAGACCACGCGCTCCGATCCCTCGGGGCGCGGCTCCCGCTCGTCTACGGGCAAGCGAACGGCGACCTCCGTCTCCGGCGGCAGGCGCTTGGTGGTGCGAAGGTAGCTGATGTCGTCCTCAGAGACGGTCGAGCCCATCCACGAGCCCGACGGCAGCGCCATCGACAAGAAGCACGAAGAAAAGAAAGGATAAGGAGAGGATGAACTCCGCTTAAGAACGACGGGCGGCGCAGTGTGCGGCGGTCGCAAGAAGCAGAGGATGCAGAGAAAGAAAGGAGGGCGCGGGCGAGAACGATCTCCGCCGGCCCCTCGACCCAATTTATAACCCGCGGCTCGAACGTGGGGGAGTGGGATTGACTGCGCCCACCTCTCCCACTTCCTGCAATAAATGGGCGCGTGCGTATGTGCGCAATAACTACCCCTGGAAGGGCAACCGGTTCGTGGACGCCACAATAAATCCGCACACACGTGCCAGAAGTTGCGCAGCTGCGGGCCCCTGCCCGTCGCCTCATCCCGTCGCGCGCATGGCCTGTCAGGTCTCCCCAGCTTCCGGCACCACGTGGCGCCCGCACGGAACCCGAAAGATCATCCAAGATTTGGCGGACTCCTTGATTCCCGCCGTCGCCGAAACGCCGCGATCCGGCTTCCAGAAGCCGGCACACAACGGGTGTTCCCGAGCTCGGCCCTGAGCCCGCCTTCAATGGAAGGAAACTACGAAGGCCCGATCACCCGAAGACGGCGGACCTTCAAATCTTAGGGGACTACTGGCCGGGGGATGAACCCCAGGCAGGCAACGGAAGTCGGATTCTTTTCAAAAATGATGGAGGCCATCCTCGCCCCGTGATTCGCCTCTGACTTGGCCGGATCGCTCAATCCGGCCAGGCCCCACAATCCAGCAAGACTCTCTAGTCCGGTCGGCTCCCCCAATCCGGCCTCAATGGCCCGCTCGAGGGATCCAGATCCGGCACACCAAGACTTCCATAACAAGCCAGACTGGCCCGTGGCGTGTTCCCCAATTCGGCCACGAGTCAGCTCCCGTCCCATCTCAACCGTACGATGGGACGAGATGCACCTACCGATGACCTAGGCAACAGTGCCTCGCCCATGCCCCTAGTCAGCCGAGGCGTGGGAACAATGTAATCATCACATCCCATGACGCCGGCACACGGTGACATGACGGAGCACACCGTACCCGACTCAGCTCGGCCAATCCTCGGCGACCGACAAGACGGCACACGACGCCCCCCATACCTGGCGGGGCCCGTGCCCGGAGAACCCAGCGAGCCCTGTACCCGTCGGGTCCCAGCACCGACTTCCCGGACGATGACAATCCGGCCCCATGGCCATGTAACTTTACCATTGTATCCCTGGGGGGCTAGCCTATATAAAGCCCCCTAGATCCCTCATGCACGAGGGACGAGAGCTAGGGAATAGGATAGACACACCTCAAGAGAAGCAGCCTAAGCATGGGCCTGTCTTCCTCCTCCCACCACACAGCTCTAGGAGCAACCTTGTACTGGTAAAACATCAATCACCTCGGCAGGATTAAGGGTACTATCTCCCCAGAGAGCCCTGAACCTGGGTATGTCTTGTGTCCCGCGCTCGCTCATGCCAACTCCACTTCTGGAGTCCACCAGTGCCGTCGAGCTGCCTCCTATCTTTAGCCATCCATTGGCATCTGTCGTGCGCCCACCACGACACTTATGCTTGCATTAGAACTGCTACTGTTTTTGTATGATCCTATTCTGATGCGTAACCTGTTGTTGTTACATGCTTTCATACCTTACATGTTTATCCTAATCTGCTTAGTATAGGTTGGTTGTTGACCCACCAGTGACCTCCACCTTGTCCCCGTTGCCCCCGCTGGATTATCAGAAGACCCGATCAACGTGATCGAAGACCATGTCTCGGCAGTGCACATCACTTTCCCCTTAGTTGCTCGACACTACTGGGTTACTATCGAGTGCTGAGGGTGATACCTCATCAACACTTCTGATGTTAACCTTGTAGGTTAGTTCATCGGTTATGGTCATCGAGGGTGATTCCTCCTTCTCCACTCCCGATAACGACACTATCGTGTAACTCCTCAAGACTGGACCTAGAGGGTCATTCCTCCTTCATTCACCTTGATGATAACATCAGGTGAAATTCCATCGAGGGTGATTCCTCAGGGTTCCCCTTTGTGTTAGACACACGGTTACTATGGTTACTATGACTTTACACTGAAGCAGGTTACTAAAGACGGGTCAGCCCCGAGGGGTACCCACGCGAGCTTAATTGCGAGTGATGTGGAGTTGGGTTGACCTGGAAGGTGCCCGCGAGATAATTACGAGGCGATGCCTCGCATTATTAGCCCTTGCCGCAAGTCCTCAAGATGGGGTGACGGGATCACATCGACCATGAGTCTCTGCTCGTTACCGCGCGCTCCTAATCCACTACGATTTGGATATTTGATCCGAGGGGCCTCTGGCCTGATAGCACTAACCATCACGTGCGCATAGTATGGGCATTCTGCGTTGTATGCATCAGCCAAAGCTTAATTGACGTCATGTGACTGAGCGGCGCGCGCCGGGTTGGACTGCGTAAGCACCTGCCTTTTTAAGGAGGTAGCTAGGTCTGCTCACCGGCCGCCCACGCAACGCGCATGAGTTCCTGGGGCAATGGCCCAAGACCCATGGGGGCATAGTGAAGGAAATATGCCCTAGAGGCAATAATAGAATTATTATTTATTTCCTTATATCATGATAAATGTTTATTATTCATGCTAGAATTGTATTAACCGGAAACTTAGTACATGTGTGAATACATAGAGAAACAGAGTGTCACTAGTATGCCTCTACTTGACTAGCTCGTTAATCAAAGATGGTTAAGTTTCCTATCCATAGACATGAGTTGTCATTTGATAAACGGGATCACATCATTAGAGAATGATGTGATTGACTTGACCCATTCCGTTAGCTTAGCACTTGATCGTTTAGTATGTTGTTATTGCTTTCTTCATGACTTATACATGTTCCTATGACTATGAGATTATGCAACTCCCGAATACCGGAGGAACACTTTGTGTGCTATCAAACGTCACAACGTAACTGGGTGATTATAAAGATGCTCTATAGGTGTCTCCGATCGTGTTTGTTGAGTTGGCATAGATCGAGATTAGGATTTGTCACTCCGATTGTCGGAGAGGTATCTCTGGGCCCTCAAGGTAATGCACATCACTATAAGCCTTGCAAGCAATGTAACTAATGAGTTAGTTGCGGGATGATGCATTACGGAACGACTAAATAGACTTTCCAGTAACGAGATTGAACTAGGTATAATGATACCGACGATCAAATCTCGGACAAGTAACATACCGATGACAAAGGGAACAACATATCTTGTTATGCGGTTTGACCGATAAAGATCTTCGTAGAATATGTAGGAGCCAATATGAGCATCCAGCTTCCGCTATTGGTTATTGACCGGAGATGTGTCTCGGTCATGTCTACATAGTTCTCGAACCCGTAGGGTCCGCACGCTTAACATTCGATGACGATTTGTATTATGAGTTATGTGATTTGATGACCAACGTTTGTTCGGAGTCTTGGATGAGATCACGGACATGACGAATAGTCTCAAAATGGTGGAGACATAAAGATCGATATATTGGAAGGCTATATTCGGAGATCGGAAAGGCTCTGAGTGATTCGGGTATTTTTTGGAGTACCGGAGAGTTACGGGAATTCGCTGGGAGAAGTATTTGGGCCTTATTGGGCCATATGGGAATGGAGGAGGCAGGCCAAAGGTAAGGAGGCACGCGCCCCCCCATGGGTCTGAATTGGACTGGGGGAAAGGGGGCGGCGGCCCCCCTTTTCCTTTCCTACTCCCTCTCTCTTTCCCTCTTTCTTCTCTCGTACTCCCTCCGTTCAGAATTACTTGTCGCAGAAATGGATGTATCCAGACGTATTTTAATTCTAGATACATCCATTTCCAAGACAAGTAACTCCGAGCGGAGGGAGTACTTCGGAAAGGAAAAGGGGAATCCTACTAGGACTTGGGAGTCCTAGTAGGACTCCCCACACTTGGCGCGCCTCCTCTAGGGCTTGCCTCCTCCTCCTCCCTCCTTTATATACGTGGGCAGGGGGCACCCCAAAGGCACTCCAAGATTTGTCTTAGCCGTGTGTGGTGCCCCTCTCCACAGTTACACACCTCGGTCATATAGTTGCAGTGCTTAGGCGAAGCCCTGCACCGGTAGCTTCATTATCACCATCACCACACCATCGTGCTGACAAAACTCTCCCGTGACGCTCAACTGGATCAAGAGCTCATGGGACGTCATCGAGCTGAACGTGTGATGAATGTGGTGGTGCCGTACGTTCGGTGCTTGGATCAGTTGGATCGCGAAAACGTTCGACTATATCAACCGTGTCACTAGACGCTTCCGCTTTCGATCTACGAGGGTACGTAGACACCCCCCACTCGTTGCTATGCTTATCCTAGATAGATCTTGCGTGATAGTAGGAATTTTTTTGAAATACTATGTTCCCCAACACATAGGTTTAGTCTGGCGTGCTGACCTCTCTATTAGGCCTAGGTCGGGTTGCGGCGTATTGTTTGGTCGAGGTAGGGCATGACCTAGTAAAGTGTGTCCGACCGGAGTTAAGCAAGCGTGGTGAGTAAGTTGGTGCACCCCTGCAGGGAAGAAAACATATATCGATAGGCTGTCCTACGGTAACGGACACTTGGAGTTGTATCCCGATCGATACAACTAGAACAGGATGCTGAGGCATGAAATGGATATGTGGCTCCGGGAGTCGAGAAAGGATCTCGGAGCGCAGATACAACAACATAAATATGACTTATATTATACTACTCTACTCCCTCATGTTGCTGGAATACGGTGGTTTCCAGAAGATGCTAGTCTGCGATAGGACTAGCTTCTCCCCCTCTTATTCTGGCATTTTGCAGTTAGTCCACAGATACTATCCTTTTCATTGACACCGATGCATATGTAGTGTAGATCCTTGCTTGCGAGTACTTTGGATGAGTACTCACGGTTGCTTTGCTACCCCTTTCCCCCTTCTTTGTTCTTTCTGATTGTTGTAAACAGATGGTGGAGTCCAGGAGCCAGATGTCACCTTTGACGACTGCTACTACCCCGAGGGTGCCTAGTACTACGTGACGGCCGCCGACGACCATGAGTAGTTAGGAGGATCCCAGGAAGGAGGCTTTGCCTTTTCGATCATGTTGATTTTGTGCTAGCCTTCTTAAGGCAAACTTGTTTAAACTATGTCCGTACTCAGATATTGTTGCTTCCGCTAACTCTTGTGTATTCGAGCTTATGTATTCGAGCCCTCGAGGCCCCTGGCTTGTAATATAAAGCTTGTATAATTTTATTTGTGTCTAGAGTTGTGTTGTGATATGTTTCCGTGAGTACATGATCTTTGTCATACACATTTGCGTGCATGATTAGTGTACGGTCAAAACGGGGGCGTCACAAGTTGGTATCAGAGTCGACTGCCTGTAGGAACCCCCTTTCCAACTCCTTGGTCGAAGTTGAGTCTAGTCTTTGAAAAACTATTTTACTAACATTGCTGTGTGACTTACGGGTCCACAGCACAATTGGGTGGTATTAGGATCTTTTATTCCTCGTCTATGCTCTAGGAATTTAATCTCTCTTCTAGTTGGATTAAATGATTTTACTAACTCTGACTCTAGGTTCGCATAACTACTTCCTCCCGGAGAGCCCCTCACTCCAGATGATTGCTTGGTGCACCAGAAGATTTTGACGATACTCTCTGATGTTCTCTCGAGACTTTGTGCCCGTCACTTTTGCAATTTCCCTACCACTAAAATATCCCTATGGATAAATACATACACCTGTCGTTCCTACTTTTATTCCCAGCTGTTCTTTTTATTACAAGATACATCAAACTATTTGCGGACATTTAAGAATCCCTTGTCCCACTACCTTACAGACCTTGTTGCATGAATACCCCTACGAATAATTCCTCACACTTATCGTGGATTTGTTATTTCCTAGTTCATGTGTTTCAGAAAGGTCTTCGAAATACTATTCGATCTTCCGAAAATCCTCAACAGCTTATTGCTCTTGAAATTCTTGCTTGCTTACATTATGGTTAATCCCATAAGTATAGTAATCGTATTGGCATCTGTTGTCACTATCATTTTGAGTCCATTGATTCAATAAGTTACGAATACTCGCAACCCTCAATCGGATCCTAGAATTCATCATTTCGACTCAGACGTCATTTTAATCATGAGCTGGATCTCGACCGATCAAATTGTCGTCGATTGTACCCCCTAAGTCTATTCAGCTTAACCATCCTTAATCAGATTGTTTGCTTCTGATCTCTTGATTTTGAAATCATAATTCCTTTGCATTTGAGCTTTGAGTTAGTTAGTTTCTTCTATAATCTAATGCCTTTGCATTGTTTCTTCCTCTGGTTGTGTGCCGATACTCGCATCAACTCCGTTATGGCTGACAGATCCTTTGTTGAATTATCATCCAACAGTGTCCTTCATACAAAACCTCGAGAAGTTCTTTCCCTAATACATAATGCCATTTGTAAGTCCTATTCTCTGATTTTGCCAACCATGCTCTGCTTTTGAGCTGGTGATATTTACTATTGAAGCTTGAAGTTCAAAAGCACCATAAATCCGTGTGAACCCGAAAGATTTATGGTTGGCATAGGTTCAACCCATTGGGGCATCTGACCAACCATTCAGGCCCAACCCTTACTTAAAACTCCATATAATTGCTACCTTGAAGCATGACTGTGGTACTTCAAACATCAACAAGAACATTGGAAGCGCAATGCTAAATGTTTCTTGATCACTTATCCAAACAACGTTGTATGGGTACATATCATGATTCTCCTTGCCCCTTTGATCTAAATGGTTATGTACTTGATCTCCTGTCACGTATATCATGCCATGCTTTTGTTTGGGAATGATATACTCCTATTACTTGTGTATAATCACATTTTCCTTTCCGTTGGTTTGTTTAACCTTTCTCATAATTTTTTGTGATCTAAGCAGTAATATTCCATGCTTACGTAACACCTCGGTGTACAACTCTGTCAGTCAAACCACATTACTATTGTTGATGACATTTCGGTAACCATCGATGGACGAGAACTTTGCCTATTTGTCAGGCTCGTTCAGCGAGCAGGAAAATGGTCCTCTTTACCCTTGGTGCGAAAGTTGTTGCCAACATAACTGACAGGCTATGCTCTGACCTGCCTTGCTATCATGACCATGTGAGATGTTAGCGCCCTTCTTACTTTTTACCCACATGGTGGGCCCATAACCCACAGGTCCAAATGATTGAAACCTGACTCTCCTATACACCCTTATTTCTAAAGTTATTCCTCACGCTTGGCTTCGTATGTAATTCACAAGCTACCTTCCTAAAGATCTATCTTGGTATCAGATGTAATATTATTCCATATTGCTCTGAACCTCTTTCACACTCCATTTCAAGCATCAAACGATTGCCTATCGGCTCGAAACTCCTTATTGTACCTTCTTACTTTGCTCTCGACATTTTCTTAAGTTTCAATTCGAGAGTTACTTTCCACCATGTTCGCTAATGTTATCTACCAGATAAGAAACCTTGTAGAGGTCCGTTCTTTCGAAGCAACCCCTTATCCTTTTCGTAAGTACGATGGAATACTAGAAGAATGGATGATGACTTCATCATAATGACTTGAAATAGAAAATTGAAGACATCATTGACATGGATCGACATCTTTGAGAAGCGCAACCCAGAACAATAAGATCCGTTAGAATATCGTAACCAAGTTTCCCCCCTTACACTACCTCTTAAATCTCGGGACAAGATTTCTTGTATTGGAGGAGATTTGTAACGCCCCGAGAATCATGGTACAGTAACTCCACACTAATGATGCCATGTCATCATAAATATTTTTGCTAAGCCTCACTTTCTTTCAAACCAAAGTCAAATTCAAATTAAAATGACAAGTCAAATTATAATTTTATAAAACAGTAAATAAAAATATATTCCTTAGGTTGTAAATATTCATTAGATAATTTTCATGCATAAACAAACTTTTTATAGATGTTTAATATGCCTCTGAGTATGAAAACAGTACCAAAACAGCCCCATTTAAGCCATTTCCATTTAAACAAAATACTAACAATTTCAATTAAACTGCGGCAAGCAAAACCATGCAATCATTAACCTCGTATAAACTAGATTGTGAGCCTCATGCACTAATAGTTGGTTAATAGACTTCAAAGCTTCAGGCACACTTCGCCAGAGTAATTAAATGGTTAGGCCTTTAATAATGTCAACTAATAGTTATACAAGTACCCAACATCAGGCGTCATTATTTGGGCACGCCGCAATAACATCCATGGCCTAGCTACATTTACTATATAAAGGAACAAGTAATGTAATATTATTTGCCCCCTATGAAGTATCTCGACTAGTATGTAATCAAGATCCTAGTAATGATAGGGGGCTAATGATGTGAATAAGCGTCTGGTTATGATATTTATGACGTCGACAACTCTACCATAGCAGGAAGCAGTTTCACACTGTTCACTACTATAAGATGTTTTAGATATTTAAAAGTAGACTACATCCGTAATGAGGGAACAGACATACATATGATTTACAAAAAAGTTAGAACATCATATAGTAGTGGGCAGTGGATTTTTTAATCAATGGCCAAATGACGGGGTTATAGGTGAAGAACCCTACGCAATCACAATGTCAGATAAATAGGATGTCCTGGTAATCATAATACAGCGACTTACCATAACTGGTTGAACAAGCTCAGTGACGTTCCTCCTTCTCTTGCAAGGCTTCTTCCTAACGTCTTGTACTTGGAAATCCTCAATCTTATCTTCATTGCACCCCCTCTGCAAGGTGACACAAACTAGTTACTGGTCTCCTTGGAAGATAAATATGCATACTTTCCAGTTTGTGAAGAGCACAAAAGGATGAATTTATAACAAAAAAACACCAGATAAGGAAACATGCCACATCTCCAGGTACTATGTGTGCACTGTGTAAAAACTAGGCATTTACTGTGTGTGCACTGTGTAAAAACTAGGCATACCTTCGAACTGAATCTCTAGGTACTCTTGGAGAGCCTAGTTTAGTGTACTGCCAAACCTTCATGTCACCTATGAGTTATACAAGCCCCCACTACAGCAAGCCTTTGTGTTTAAATAATTGAGAGGCTCTGTTAGGTGAAGAACAACAAGTAATGAAAGAAAACAGTCCTAGTATGGCTGGTTGATACAAACAAGCCATTGAACAGATGTGTGGGCAAATCTTGCACAACACTCAATTACATATCAAGAAAAGAAGCATAGAAGGAGGCTTAAAGACCATCAATTGACTGACGAGATTTAAGGGGCATTTAAAGACAATCAATAGACTGACCAAATCTTGCCATGCCTGCTTGCATCTCCTCTCCCTTTCCCTCTACCACGATCCCTTGCGTGAAGCGCTAGGGTTCCTGCTGCTGCTATACGATGAATTCTTATGAGTAGTTGCTGCTATATGATGAATTGCTATGAGTTGCTGCTGCTGCTATAATGTAACGCCCCGAGAATCATGCTTCTATAACTCCACACTAATGATGCCATGTCATCATAATTATTTTTTCTAAACCTCAGTTTCTTTCAAACCAAAGTCAAATTGAAATTCAAATGACAAAGTCAAATTATAATTTTATAAAACAGTAAAAAACTATTCCTTAGGTTGCAAATATTCATTAGATAATTTTCATGCATTAACAAACTTTTTATAGATGTTTAAAATGCCTCTGAGTGCGAAAACAGTACCAAAATAGGCCCATTTAAGCCATTTCTATTTAAAAAAATACAAACAATTTCAATTAAACTGCGGCAAGCAAAACCATGCAATCATTAACCTCATATAAACTAGATTGTGATCCTCATGCAGTAATAGTTGGTTAATAGACTTCAAAGCTTCAGGCACACTTCGCCAGAGTAATTAAATGGTAAGGCCTTTAATTATGTCAACTAATAGTTATACAAGTACCCAACATCAGACATCATTGTTTGGGCATCTCATTAACTGAGGACAAATAAAGCAATTGAAACGAGCAATTTAACTATGATGGAAACAAACAAGCAATTGAACTGTTGAGTTGGCAGTATGCATACATGCACGCCGCAATAATATCCATGACCTAGCTACATTTACTATATAAAGGAACAAGTAATGTAATATTATTTGCCCCCTATGAAGTATCTCGACTAGTATGTAATCAAGATCCTAGTCATGATAGGGAGGCTAATGATGTGAATAAGCGTCTGGTTATGATAATTATGACATCGACAACTCTTCCATAGCAGGAAGCAGTTTCACACTGTTCACTACTATAAGATGTTTTAGATATTTAAAAGTAGACTACATCCGTAATGAGTGAACAGACATACATCTGATTTACAAAAAAAGTTAGAACATCATATAGTAGTGGGCAGTGGGTTTTTTAATCAATGGCCAAATGACTGGGTTACAGGTGAAGAACCCTACGCAAGCACAATGTCAGATAAATAGGAATTCCTTGTAATCGTAATACATTGACTTACCATAACTGGTTGAACAGGCTCAGCAATGCTCCTCCTTCTTTTGTAAGGCTTCTTTCGAAAATCTTGTACTTGGAAATCCTCAATCTTATCTTCATTGCACCCCCTCTGCAAGGTGGCACAAACTAGTTACTGGTCTCCTTGGAAGAAAAATATGCATACTATCCAGATTGTGAACAACACAAAATGATGAATTTATAACAAAAAACACCAGAAAATGAAACATGCCACATCTCCAGGTACTATGTGCGCACTGTGTAAAAACTAGGCATTTACTGTGTTTGCACCGTGTAAAAACTAGGCATACCTTCGAACTGGATCTCTAGGTACTCTTGGAGAGCCTAGTTTAGTGCACAACCAAACCTTCATTTCACATATGAGTTATACAAGCCCCCACTACAGCAAGCCTCAGTGTTTAAATAATTGACAAGCTTGTTAGGTCAAGAACAACAAGTAATCAAAGCAAACAATCCTAGTATGGCTGGCTGATACAAACAAGCAATTGAACAGATGTGTGGGCAAATCTTACACAACAACGAATTGCATATCAAGAAAAGAAGCATAGAAGGAGGCTTAAAGACCATCAATTGACTGACCAGATTTAAGGGGCATTTAAAGACCACCAATAGACTGACCAAATCTTGCCATGCCCGCTTGCATCTCCTCTCCCCTTTCCATCTACCTCGATCCGCTGCCTGAAGCACTAGGGTTCCAACTGGTGCTATACGATGAATTCTTATGAGCAGTTGATGTTATATGATGAATTGCTATGAGCTACTGCTACTGCTATATTGTAACGCCCCGAGAATCATGCTACACTAACTCCACACTAATGATGCCATGTCATCATATTTTTTTTTGTAAACCTCACTTTCTTTCAAACCAAAGTCAAATTCAAATTCAACTGACAAGTCAAATTATAATTTTATAAAATAGTAAATAAAAAAATGTTCCTTTGGTTGCAAATATTCATTAGATAATTTTCATGCATTAACAAACTGTTTGTAGAAGTTTAAAATGCCTCTGAGTATGAAAATAGTACCAAAACAACCCCATTTAAGCCATTTCCATTTAAAAAAATGCAAACAATTTCAATTAAATTACAAACTTTTTGTGGCAGTGCAAAATAATGCATAGTAATTATGTGGCGAAGTTCCACATTTTACAAAAGCCACGTGATACTAAAAGATAATGACAAATATGTAAAGAAAGCCAAAAATAGAAAAATAAATATAAGAAATAGAAAAAGGTCTGGAGCCACTGTGCAACTGGGCTCTAGTTGCACAGTGCCCTGGCGCAGCCCACCTGGGGTCTCATGTTTCCTCTGTTCACAGAATAGAGGCATGACACACATCCATGGCGCCCTGGCCATGAATGGCCTCCACGTCGCCCCTCTGGTTGTATAAACACGCCCCCGCAAAACACCAGACCGACCTCATCCACTCCTCTCTCAATCCCCCATCGGCGCCCTCCTCTTTTGCTCGCTTTCGAGCTTGATATGCTCCGCGGTCACCATTGCCTTGCCCTCTTGCCGCGGCCACCATCGTCGCTGTCGCTCGGGAACACGTCCTGGAGGATCGCCGCGCTCGTCTTCATCCTTTCCAGGGACAAGCTCGAGCTAGGGAGCTGCGTAGCCGACGCCATTGCCGTCTTCTTGAACCGGCCGCCACCAACTCGCCGTCGATGCCGTCGCTTCGGTCCACCCTGGCCCTCCACGAGCATGCCAACGAACTCACCGTGAGCTCCTCCCGCGGATCCCCTTTCTCTCCCTTCGATTTGCACGCCGTAGGCCGCCGTCATCATTTTGCTCGGGCTCCCGCGTACGTGTGTGTGTACTACCGCTGCTCTGCCTCTTCTCCTTGCGAGCGGCTACTGCTCTTAACTGCTGCGTGCCACTATTGCTACTCTCCTGCGCTAGCTGCCGCTGCTCTATTTTAGCTGCTACTACTGCAAGCTGCTGCCGTTGTTTTGCTCTGCTGCTTGTAGCCATGCTGCTCTGCTTGCCACTGTCTGCGCTGCTGCTTTGCCGCGTACAGCTGTTGTCCGTCGCCACTCGCTCCATGCTACTGCCTGCTAGTGCTGCTGTTGCCACCCGCTCCTGTGCGCCACTCCTGCACACAGCCGCTCTTGGCTAGCCAAGGCCGTCGTGGCCTTTGTGTCATGCGTGCTGGCCTAGTGTGCCCAGCCTAACGGCGTGGCTTAAGCCACTGCCAAACGGCCGGCCATTATATTAGGATTAATCTTACTTAGCTAACCTCAAACAGGTATTAGTACTAACCTTAGATGCTACGTAGTGTATGACTTATGAGCAATTTATTAAATAAATGGCCCTATGACACATTAGCCCCACTATCCAGTTTGACCAGTCAACCGTTGATTGTTGACTGCTGAGTCAGTAGTCAACAGGGCCCAATGTCAGCCTCTAGTTCATTGCTGGGCGCACTGAACCGGGTGCACCTAGCGATTTTCACATCTATATTGGAATTATAAATAATTCCAGAAAATTCAAAAAATCATTAAAAACTTTGAAAATCATATAAAATAATCTGTAAGTCAGATAAAAAATTATATATGAAACTTGCTCTGAAAAATCCAAGGAATCCAAATATGCAATCCGTTCATGTGTCACATGCCCCTATCATGCTGAACATGGAACCGTCCCCTCTCTTTCGTATGTTCGGAAAATACCAAACATCGGGAAAACCTCTCGAGATGTTTTCCTTTTCCGTCCGCAACGTGTAGCATGGCGATATGTCACCCCTAGCACGACGTATTACTAAGTCATTCATTGTGATGTTTTGTTTGCTTTATATTTATTGTTTCTCCCCCCCCCCCTCTTCTCTCCGATAGACACCGAGACCGCTGCCGATGCCACTGTGTTCGACTACGTCGATGATGACCCTTCCTTCTCAATATAGCTTCCAGGAAAGCCAACCCCCTTTTATCATTCCGATATCGCCCATTCCCATCCCTCTTCTGCTTGCATTAGAACTGGTACTGTTTTGTATAATCCTATTCTGATGCATAACCTGTTGTTGTTACTTGCTTTCATACCTTACATGTTTATCCTAAACTACTCAGTATAGGTTGGTTGTCGACCCACCAGTGACCCCCACCTTGTCCCTATTACCCCCGCTGGATTATTAGAATACCCGATCAACAGGATCAAAGACCAGGCCCCGGCACTGCACATCACTATCCCCTTAGTTGCTCGACACTACTGGGTTACTATCGAGTGCCGAGGGTGATACCTCATCAGCACTTCTGATGTTAACCTTGTAGGTTAGCTCATCGGTTATGGTCATCAAGGGTGATTCCTCCTTCTCCACTCCCGATAATGACACTGTCATGCAACTCCTCAAGAGTGGACATAGAGGGTGATTCCTCCTTTGTTCACCTTGACGATAACATCAGGTGGAATTCCATCGAGGGTGATTCCTCACGGTTCCCCTTGGTGTTAGACACACGGTTACTATGGTTACTATGACTTTACACTGAATCGGGTTACTAAAGACAGGTCGGCCCTGAGGGGTACCCGCGCGAGCTTAATTGCGAGTGATATCGAGTCGGGTTGCCTTGGAAGGTGCCCGCGAGATAATTACAAGGCGTGGCCGGACATTCTTAGCCCTTGCCGCAAGCCTGAGACGGGGCGACGGGGTCACATCGATCGTGAGTCTGTGCTCGTTACCGCACGCTCCTAATCCACTATGATTTGGATATTTGATCCGAGGGGCCTCTGGCCTGATGGCACTAACCATCATGTGGGCATAGTATGGGCGTTTTGCGTGATATGCATCAGCCGCAGCTTAATTGACGTCATGCGACTGAGCGGCGCGCGCGGGGTTGGACTGCATAAGCACGTGCCTTTTTAAGGAGGTACCTAGGTCTGCTCAGTGGCCGCGCATGCAACGTGTAGGAGTTCCCGGGGCGATGGCCCAAGACCCCTCGAGGCATAGGTTTACACTGGTACGCGTCGGTCCTAAACTAGCGGTTTTTAACCCCTTTCCGCGATGGCATTTGTAACCACCGCGAAGTGAGTGTGGACGATTGGGGGGTCTTTCCCACAGGACTCAGAAACCGTCGGGGATATGCCCTCCTGGCACACACGCTCGGCAAAATGAGGTCGTGTGCGAACGGCGAGCGCTCAAATATGAAAATACGTACAGTAGAGCTAAAAAATACAATTATATGGGTCGCAAGTACATCCCACACAGTCAGTCCCCGCTAAATGTTTCCGTTCGTATGTACATCCCACATAGTCGCTCCAAGGAAAACATTTCCGTTCACAGGTACATCACACACAATTTTTCCTATTAAATTGTTTGCGTTATTGAATGTATCACACACGGTCCGTAGATGAAACTGTGTGGCAAAGGTTGTCCATCACACACAGTTTTTATGTGGTAAAACGCAAGGTGGCCTAACGCAAACAGTTTTCAAGAGAAAGTCGTGTGTGATTGTTCATTGATCCAACACGGTTTATTCCTAGAAACTGTGTGCGTTCCCTGAGGTCATCACCCATGGTATTTTTTCAATAACCGTTTGCAATATCAAAACCCAATTAGCAGGCTAATTCACCATTAGTAGGCTAATTGCCCTATTATTAAAAATCCATTTATTAATCTAATTGACATTCATATTAAGCACACAATATATTTCATTTCCATATTAAGGAAGCAGAATTTCATAATTGAAATACATCAGAGTACAACATGATATAGCTTCGGCACTCAGCTACCCCATTACACAACTGCACCAGCAGCAAGTTCCACATGCAACATGTAGAACCTTTCGAATTAGCATCATAGACGGTATATAGACAGATGCATCTCATCTGGAAAACTGCTGAAGCGGAAGGCGAATATTGAGCCTTCATTCATGTTGAAGGTCTTTGCAACTTTAGGCCAGTGCCTGTGGGTGATTGACCATCCGTCCTTCTTCCTCTTCCGGAACACTTCAATATTAAACCATGGGTGTTGTATGAAAACCTTCCTCGCCTCCTGACCATAGAGGTGGTTTGAGAGGTAATCATCAGTGAACTGCTTTGGAAAGGCCTGAAAACAAGGATGTGCATAAATATCTTCTCTATATTGGAAATGGGGCAAAGGAATAAAAGAAACGCAAGGTATAATAGTGAGTACCATCTTGTAGTGAACTGATGCCTTTTTCATTGTGCATACAAAGATCTGTTTTTTTTTTGTCGCTAATTTCTTTATCCTAACAATCTTTCTAAGTTTCTTGATTTGTTTGATAATCATGGACAACTCATTTCCCCATATGCAAAAAGGGTCGAACAGTGGGTCAAAACCTCTGACAGCAGGACCTACATGAGCAAGACCAAATTGTTGAAAACCAAAATATTAGAATGGTTCTTGCAATTGCACAATAATGTGCTATTAGAGAATGGACCATGCACGTGCTAACCTCGATTGTAAACCTCGGTGCTTCCCATTGTTTCCCTGCAACACATATAAGGTAGTTAGTCATCTTGTTAAGTAAGGGTTCGCATGCTATCAGTAAAATATGTTGATGAAAAATAAGCACATTGCAGATTCATCAGATTAATTCAGGTCACATGGAAAACTCATTTGTCCAAACCAGGCATAATTAAGAACTAGGAAATATAGCACTTGTATATGTTTCTCATGTATTAAGTGCAGTCAAATTCGATTTATTCCTCACATGCACAACAATACAAAATTCCACCCACAACAATTGGACATCGCATTGCAAAATTGAACCGAGCAGTTAACTAAACACCACAACAAATGAACGAAACATTAACTGAGCACCACATTGCACAATATAACATACTCCTAATAGAAGATCAGACAGTTAACCAAAGTGTTAACTACAACCAATTGTATTTGTTTGTCGTGTATTTACTACAGCCAAATTCAATTTATTCCTCACATGGTATACAATAACAGAATGGACCCACAACTATTGAACATCGCATTGCAGAATTGAACCAAACAGTTAACTAAACACCACAACACAAATGAACCAAACATTAACTGAGTACCACATTGCACAATGTATAACCAAACCAAGCATGCTTGACAACTTGGAAATATAGAAATTGTATTTGTTTCTCATGTATTTTGTAAAGATAAATTCGATTTATTTCTCACATGGAAGACAATACAAAATTGCAGCCTGAAGAATTGAACATCACATTTGCAGAATTGAACCAAACAGTTAACTAAAGACCACAACTAATTAACAAAACAGTTAATAAGTGAGCACCACACTGCATGACATATAGAACATATACACTAGAGCTACAGATTGCATGGTAAAATTAGATAGCACAATTCACTAGAATTTGTGAAGGAAAGGCAGGAGCAGCACACACAATGGGTAAACCGAGCATGCTTAACCGGCGTAGATAGAAAATGGCAAGGTTCTCCTCCAAGATCTGGGGTCGGCACGAATGGCAACTGTCGCGACCTCATCCGCGCGTGCAGACGTGATTTTATTCTCCGCTGCCAAATGCTCCTTGAGATCCTGGCTATACTGCGTGCACCATGGCTTAGGGCGGCGCTTATTTGGTGGAGGGGTCGGTGATTTGGGTAGAAGGTATCGCGCTCGCGCCGGCGGTCATGGCATGTGGGATGTGGAAGGAGGAGGAAGATGGGGGTCGAGTGTTTATTACCTGCTTGGATAGATGAGGCCGAGCAGCATGAAGGAGGGTCACCGACGAGGAGGCGGCGCTGAAAGCAAGGAGTGAAGGTTTCAACTTGGAAAGGAAGGCGGAAAGAGGGGAAATGTGGCTTTTGGTAAGGGGGAGGGGGCGGGGAGGTAGATATTTTCGCGGAAGCCGAAAATTTGGAATCGCTTCAGCCAAAAAACTGGCGCGCAAAGTGTCATCAGACACTGTCCCTTATTTAGAACTGTGTACGATATGTGAACATCACAAACGATTCAGATAGCTTCACCCGTGTGTGATGAGTTTGAACATCAAAAGTTTTGGTTCGAATTTCCATGGTTACAGTGGTCATCCACGTCATTGGATAATCTGGGTACACAAAGGAGACTACAGCGCACCCACACTTCTTAATCGAGCAAGTTCAGCAATTAAACAGAGCTAGCTGACCTAAACATTGCTCTAAAAAATTGAAGATCGGCTCTTAATTAAACAAAACAAACAATACTACTACGGCTGGTGCTTGTTGATCTCCGCCGCCGCCTCCATGTCCAGCTCATGCTCGACGATCTCCTGGGGAAGGGGCTCCATGGCATCCATCGCACCATACTCGGCAAGCATCTCGCCATCCGCATCCGCAATCTCTTTGGAAAAGGCCGCCACGAACTGGGCATGGGCGGACGTGATTTGGGATTGGACGGGCTCCATCGTCGTAAGGCATGCGACGAAGGAACGGGCGGCTTCTCGAACGCTCTCGGCGATTGCCAGCTCTTCGGTCGTGGGTTGCCGACCATTGTTGGAGAAGCTTTGTTTGATTTGTGCGGTGACCGACAGGAGCTGGGTGTGGGCGGCCCCGACATGGTCATGGGCATCCTCCATCAGGGTAAGGCCGCCACTGCGGAACGAACAGTTGTTGTGCCGCTCTCGCCAGTTGCTATCCCCGAGGCAGATGTTGTCGCCGCCACCTGAGAAGCAACAACAACTATTTGGTCTGCCTTTGCCGTCCGGTCGCAGATTGCGGCCGCACTCATGCACCTTATCAACACGCGCATGGCGGCTGCAGCCGCGCTCTCACCGGAGTGGGCCACTGAAGTTGCCCTCACGACGCGGGTCCACGTGCCCATCTTTCACCAGCGACAATTGAACAGTGAAATGATATTTGGGGAGCGAGCTGGTGTGCTTGAGACGCCGGCTGTGGACTGTAGCTGACGCAACTTCTTGCGTAAGCCATAGGCGTACTATACACCGACGGTGCTCCAGGATATTTTGTGTTGCATCTCACATGGTTGGTGATAATAAACAATGTGCGATCTACTTGATTTTTCATCTTGATTTGAATTACATAATGGGGTCACAACGGCAATGGACGGTGTTTGAATTGAGTGTAAACATAGAACAACAGGAGTGTTGTGTCAATTTTTGGGATTTTTCGGGGTTCGCTAGGACATTTTTATATATTAACTGAGTTTTCTATGCATTCATCTGCATAATTCAAATTTGAACTACAGGCACATGCTCTAATGCATATAAATTAGTTGAAAATTCAAATCCGTGTCCTTGGTTGCTAGCTTAGGTCCCATGCAAGAAATGGGAATGAATGTCGAATACCCTACCACTGTCACTCTGTCGCAAACATTGAGATACTTGGTTTTCAAATTCTAGTAAATCCAAAACTCGTCTGAAATTCATGAAACTTGGCATGCTATCATGGAGCGGCATCAACATGCCGTGGTAATTTTTTTTGTCCCATTTGGGGCAGGTTCTGGTAATGCTTCTCACAAACCAAAGCTTCCCACAACAAGCATGGTGGTTTTGGAAGGGAACGTTCCACCTTTGGGGACGAAAGGATAACCATTGCCTCTTATTGCTTCCAATTTTTTTTCTCGTTTCAACATAGAACAATAGGAGTGTTGTGTCAATTTTTGTGATTTTCGGGGTTCGTTTGGACATTTTTATGCATTAACTTAATTTTTAATGCATTTATGTGCATAATTCAAATTTGAACTACATACACATGCTATACTGCATATAAATTTGTTGAAAGTCAAAACTGTGTCCTTGGGTGTATGCTTAGGTCACATGCAAGATATGGGAATGAATTTCAAACACCAGGGCACTGTTGATTGCCGGCAAAACATTGAGATGTCTGGTTTTTAAATACTAGTAAATCCAAAACTCGTCTGAAATTCATGAAACTTGGCATGCTATCATGGAGCGGCATCAACATGTCGTGGTAAAAATTTTGTCCCATTTGGGGCAGGTTTGGGTATATGCTTCTCAGAAACCAGAGCTTCTCACAACAAGCATGGTGGTTTCGGTAGGGAACGTCCCACCTTTGGGGACGAAACAATATCCATTGCCTCTTATTGCTTCCAAGAAAATTCTCGTTTAAACATAGAACAACAGTAGTGTTGTGTTTATTTTTGTGATTTTTCGGGGTTCGTTTGGACATTTTTATGCATTAACTGAGTTTTCAATGCATTTATGTGCATAATTAAAATTTGAACTACATGCACATGCTCCAGTGCATATAAATTGGTAGAAAAATCAAAATTGTGTCCTTGGGTGCATTCTTAGGTCCCATGCAAGAAATGGGAATGAATTTCAAACATCAGGGTACTTTTGAAATATTGAGATGCATGGTTTTTAAATTCTAATGAATCGAAAACTCGTATGAAAATCATGAAACTTGGCATTCTATCATGAAGCGGCATCAACATGCCGTAGTAAATTTTTTGTCCCATTTGGGGCAGGTTTGGGTATATGCTTCTCACAAACCAGAGCTTCTCACAACAAGCATGGTGGTTTCGGTAGGGAACGTCCCACCTTTGGGGACGAAATGATATCCATTGCCTCTTATTGCTTCCAAAAAAAATCTCGTGCCAACATAGAACAACAGGTGTGTTGTGTCAATTTTTGTGATTTTTCGGGGTTCGTTTGGATATTTTTATGCATTAACTGAGTTTTCAATGCATTTATGTGCATGATTCAAATTTGAACTACATGCACATGCTCTAGTGCATATAAATTGGTTGAAAAATCTAAACATTGTCCTTGGGTGCATGCTTAGGTCCCATGCAAGAAATGAGAATGAATTTCAAATACAAGGGTACCGTTGATTGCAGGCAACACATTGAGATGCCTGGTTTTGAAATTCTAGTAAATCCAAAATTCGTCTGAAATTCATGAAACTTGGCATGCTATCATGGAGCGGCATCAGCATGCCTTGGTAAAAAATTTGTCCCATTTGGGGTAGGTTTGGGTATATGCTTCTGACAAACTAGAGCTTCTCACAACAAGCTTGGTGGTTTTGGTAGGGAACGTCCCACCTTTGGGGACGAAACGATATCCATATGCTCTTATTGCTTCCAAAAAATTCTCGTGTCAACATAGAACAACAGGAGTGTTGTGTCAACTTTTGTGATTTTTCAGGGTTCGTTTGGACATTTTTATGCATTAACTGAGTTTTCAATGCATTTATGTGCATGATTCAAATTTGAACTACATGCACATGCTCCAATGCATATAAATTGGTTGAAAAATTAAAATTGTGTCCTTGGGTGCATGCTTAGGTCCCATGCAAGAAATGGGGATGAATTTCAAACACCAGTGCACCGTAGATTGCCGGCAAAACATTGAGATGACTGGTTTTAAAATTCTAGTGAATCCAAAACTCGCCTGAAATTCCTAAAACTTGGAATTCTATCATGGAGCAGCATCAGCATGTCGTGGTAAATTTTTTGTCCCATTTGGGGCGGGTTTGGGTATATGCTTCTCACAAACGAGAGCTTCTCACAACAATCATGCTGGTGTCGGTAGGGAAGGTTCCACCTTTGGGGACGAAATGATATCCATTGCCTCTTATTGCTGCCAAAAACGTTCTTGTGTCAACATAGAACAACATGAGTGTTGTGTCAATTTTTGTGGTTTTTCGGGGTTCTTTTGAACATTTTTAGGCATTAACTGAGTTTTCAATGCATTTATGTGCACAATTGAAATTTGAACTACATGCACATGCTCCAGTGCATATAAATTGGTTGAAAAATCAAGTTTGTGTCCTTGGGTGCATGCTTAGGTCACATGCAAGAAATGGGAATGAATTTCAAAAACCAGGGCACCGTTGATTCCGGCAAAACATTGAGATGCCTGGTTTTTAAATTCTAGTAAATCGAAAACTCGTCTGAAATTCATGAAACTTGGCATGCTATCATGGAGCGGCATCAACATGCTGTTGTAAAAAACTTGTCCCATTTGGGGCAGGTTTGGGTATATGCTTCTCACAAACCAGAGCTTTTCACAACAAGCATGATGGTTTCGGTAGGGAACGTCCCACCTTTGGGGACGAAATGATATCCATTTCCTCTTACTGCTTTCAATTTTTTTTCTCGTGTCAACATAGAACAACGGGAGTGTTGTGTCAATCTTTGTGATTTTTTGGGGTTTGTTTGGACATTTTTATGCATTAACTGAGTTTTCAATGCATTCATGTGCAAAATTCAAATTTGAACTACATGTACATGCTCCAGTGCATATAAATTTGTTGAAAATCAAATCTGTGTCCTTGGGTGCATGCTTAGGTCACATGCAAGAAATGGGAATGAATTTCAAACACCAGGGCACCATTGATTGCCGGCAAAATGTTGAGTACTTTACTTTTCAATTCTAGTAAATCCAAAAGTCGCCTGAAATTCATGAAACTTGGCATTCTATCATGGAATGGCACCTTGCATGCTGTGGTATTTTTCGTTTCCATTTTGAGAGTAGGCACACTCGAATTATGACATCCAACAAAGGCATTTTGAAAAAACAGCTGCCACTTTTATATGTCAAACGTTTGTATAATTCAAACCATGTGCGTTCTGTTAACCATTCACGTGACGCCACGTGTCTTGTTTTTAATGGTTGTAGGAGGTGTCATGCGGACAACTGCTTGACCTTGACTGAACGGGAGGCGTGCGAGTGTCGTCCGGTGCTTAGGCTGATCGAGAGGCATTCAAGCTGTCCTTGAATGTGCAGGCTCATCGGGAAGCGTGCGAGCTTACGCTGCGCAGGCTCACTCGGAAGAGAGCCCTTTGACTTCCATGGCCGCCCGCCTTGCTAGCATCCTCTCCATTAATGGCGCCGAACCCGTATTTTAATTCGGTTTTTAAATATAAAACACTCATCGCAAAACGTTTTAGTTAGAACACATGTATGCAAACCGCCAGCTTCCCCAGGAAGCCAAGAGAAAATGTGTCGAGCAGGATTTCTCTAGCTCTTGATTGCAAACGTTTTAGATAGAACACCCGTATGCAAAGTGAGAGCAGCGCAGGATTTGTGCATCCCTTCAATGCAAACGGTTGTTTGGATGACCCGTGTGCAACCACGTACAAACAATTTGGTAAGGTTTGTAAATCCTTGTAACACTGCGATTTGTCAAAATTTGAAGCTAAAAATCACTAGCAGTATCTAATTTTTGCAACCAAAATTCAGTAAATAAGCATAGATTTCATTCATAGATTAAGCAGTCGTTCTTAATTTATACAAACAGTTCAACTCGACAGCTGAACCGACCAAACTTTTCCCCAAATGTTGCCAACCACGTACTGAAATAGCTAGTTCAACTATATATACTAGCTAATTTGAAGTACGTTGTACAGTTCCACCACATCTATAGTCTGATGAACTGAACAAAATAGCCCCTAAATATTGCTGCTGCTACTACTACTACTACTACTACTACTACTACTACTACTACTACTACTACTACTACTACTACTACTACTACTACTACTACTACTACTACTACTACTACTACTACTACTACTACTACTACTACTACTACTACTACTACTACTACTACTACTACTACTACTACTACTACTACTACTACTACTACTACTACTACTACTACTACTACTACTACTACTACTACTGCGGAGGGGCTTTGTACTAGTTCCGGCTGCCTCTCCTCTGTCGAGCACGCTCAGTAAGAGGCGGAGGAGGAGGAGCCTACTGATGAGCTGGGCAACCGCAATAGGATGCCGGCCGCTGTTGCAGCTTCAACAACGCTCACCTCAAACACCCTCTGACACTCCAGACGACCCCTCTCGAAGCGGTGGCTCTCCTCCTAGATCTCCTGATTCCTCGCCTCTGAGGCAGCATGTGCCACGGCCACGGCGGCGGTAAGGCTCTTTGCATGCTCGACGAGGCGCTCCTCCTCCTCCCGCTGGAACTCGGTGTAGAGCGCAAGGTCGCTGACGCACATGCAGGCATCCACCTCTGCCTCCCGCTTTCGGGCGGTGGTGGCGGAGCGGGTGATGACCCCGGCGGTTGACGGTGGACTGGCGGCCACGGCGGCCAACCACGGGGTGGTGGCCATGACCACCACCTCCCGCCTTCGGGCCATGGTAGCGGAGTGGGTGATGGCCATAGTGGCCGGCATTGGGGTTGCGGCCATGATGGCCACCTCCGCCTTCGGTCCATGGCAGCGGAGCGGGCGATGGCCCTGGCTTTCGATGGTGGTGTGGTGGCAACGACGGCCGGCAACAACTGACGACGGGCAGCGGCGGCGGAGCGTGTGGTGGGTGTTCCACGCACACCCAATAGGGATGCCACGCACACTACACTACGCTGGGGACTGCGCCGCCGCCGCGGTGTAGCCTCCCAGCTGGAGATGTCCTCTGATGATGGCGGAGTGCCTGAGCGACGACAATGGACCGGTGCCATTAGCGATTGTTGGAGAAGCTGACGAGATAAGCTACAGGGAGGGAGGGGAAAATGCGACGCAAGACTCGCTGGCCGTGAGGGTTTTTATAGCAGGCCAGTAAGCATTGGGATTTTGGGGGATTTCATTGAGTCGGGCGGGAAGCTTGCGCGGGAACCTATGAGGTTGCGCGGTAACGGGCTCACCGACGATTCATTGGTGCCACCGTTTGGCCAAAAGAACACCCCCGTGCGCTACGCAAGCTTGCGATGTAAGCCGTCTGCGGCAGCGGGGTGACAAGACGTGCGAGAGGAGGACGAAAAGGCATGTACACATACGGTTAATAAAAAAATGTTGGCGAGTTAATTACTTACTATACCACCGCCCTGGTTTATAAGTATGATTTAACTAATAAAATAAGAATGCATGTCGGCAAAGGTTATATAGTTGGATTTGTATTTAAACATTGTTTCCAATTATATAATTTTTAAAACATGCACTAACATTTTGTTGGTTAAATTTGAGGGCAAAGTACGACACATAATATAAAGGAGACTATATAGACTAGACGGAGGTGGTAGCACACGCCCACTCTCTACGCAGCGAAGCAACTGTCGGACCGCTTGTAGGCGACCATTTCCTGCGTGTTCAACTGCTCCATGCGTGTGGTTGCTTGTGGTTTAGGCGGCCGCGGCGTGATCTACTCGCATCCCACCGCGCGCTCTCTTCTCTCGCGTCCCTCCGGGTGGTCTGCCCTTGTCCCTCCATGCGCGCTACCAGTGTTTGGGGCCGGCACAGTGCACCGCATGTTCGTGTGCAAGCAGTTACGCCGGGTGCGGCGTGACAATGTAGTTACCCGGTGCAAAAACTGCCATGCGGACGCACCGAGAATCCACGCCGCCCGGCCCCCTTTTATTCCTGTGGCCATTTACCTTCATCTCTCGTCTCACACGACACAATAATCACACCCATGAGGACACATACAGAGAGGACATCTGGCGGTTCCAATGGCGCTCCACATGGCTCCAATGGCGCTCCCAGCGGCTGACGACGACAACAGCAGGCAGTTCACCACGCATCACATAGGGGACACCCACATGAGGGGGAAGGCCCTCTCGGTGGTGTACATGAACGATCCGGTCTCGGTGGAGAGCTCCATCCAAAGTATGGAGCAGTTCCTTGCGGAGGACAAGTACCGAGTGGTCGGCTTCGACCTCGAGTACACCATGGGTTGTGTCGGGCAAGATTAGAAGATTGTCATCTCCCAGTTGTGCGTGCGACATGACATCCTCGTCTACCACTACCACCTTGCCATAAGGCCTTGCAAGCGTTTCTCCAGGTTTATCAACAGCTCCAACAACAGTTTCGCTATGATGGACACCACCAATGATCTAAAAGCGCCGAAGGTTTCGGACTTGAAATGCCCGAATCTTTTCAACATCCAGAACCACTGTAAGGTCTGGAGCAGCGACAAAAACAAACAGAACTCCCTGGTTGACCTCGCCTCGGCCATCATCGCCCCTACTACGCGAAGATGAAAGAAGAGAGCAATAAGGACAAGAACGCCTGGCATAGTGTGTGGCATGAGAGACTGGATGAACAACATGCCAAGTACGTGACTATGGACGCATACACAAGCTACGAGATGTACAGGCGGATCGTTGACATGAGGGACTGTCTTCTTCTTGACCCAGACGAGGGATCGAGCCACATAGCAGTGGCGGGAGCATCACAAGAAGTAGATGACTAGACGATCATTTCTCTTACTTTAGAATGCATGCAATTGTTTATTGAGGTGTGTGCGAATGATCTGTATAGTCACTTATGTAATTGGATGTTTATTTCAGTTATATATATACACACACATGTTATTCTACTGTAGACAGTGCAATTCACATGGCTTATTAGCAGTAATAGTCTGTGTTATTATTGGTCTTCGCACACATTTCTGATTACGGAGTTGTTTGCCGCGTATCACACACATCTTGTTCAGTTGAACCGTTTCCATTGTGTTGCCTAATCACACACATTTCATCCTAGTGAACCGTATGCTGTATATCGCACACACCTTCATCTGGCTGCCCGTTTCTTTTGTTCCTCCTCATCGCAAGCAGTTAATTGAACTGAACTGTATGCCCTTCATCATACACGCAACAAAAATCTGAACTGTGTTTGATGTATCTGTCGTCGCAAACGTTTTGCACCTTTTTTGACAGTTCTTTTACACCATTGTTTGTGATTATGACATCGCATACAGCTTCGTCGAAGGGTCTCTCATCATAGTTTTGTGTTAATACCATCATGCAGTAGCGTTAGTCCGGCGTGCTAGCCTCTCTATTAGCCTAGGTCCGGTTGGGGCGTATTGTTTGGCCGAGGCCGGGCATGACCCACTAAAGTGTGTCCGACCGGAGTTAAGCGAGCGTGGTGGGTAAGTTGGTGCACCCCTGCAGGGAAGAAAACATCTATCGATAGCCTGTCCTACGATAACGGACACTCAGGGTTGTACCCCGATCGGTACAACTAGAACTAGATGTTGTGCCATGAAATGTTTATGTGTCTCCGGGAGTCGAGAAAGGATCCCGGAGCATTGATACAACAAAATAAATATGACTTATGCTATACTACTCTACTCCCTCCTGTTACTGCAAGACGGTGGTTTCTAGATGATGCTAGTCCTCGATAGGACTAGCTTCTCCCCCTCTTATTCTGGCATTTTGCAGTTAGTCCACAGATACTATCCTTTTCATTGACACCGATGCATATGCAGTGTAGATCCTTGCTTGCGAGTACTTTGGATGAGTACTCACGGTTGCTTTGCTACCCCCTTTCCCCCATCTTTCTTCTTTCTGGTTGTTGCAACCAGATGGTGGAGTCCAGGAGCCAGATGCCACCTTTGACAACTGCTACTACCCCGAGGGTGCCTACTACTACGTGACGGCCGCCGATGACCAGGAGTAGTTAGGAGGATCCCAGGCATGAGGCCTTGCCTTTTCGATCATGTTGCTTTTGTGCTAGCCTTCTTAAGGCAAACTTGTTTAACTTATGTCTGTACTCAAATATTGTTGCTTCCGCTGACTCTTGTGTATTCGAGCTTATGTATTCGAGCCCTCGAGGCCCATAGCTTGTAATATAAAGCTTGTACTATTTTATTTGTGTCTTGAGTTGTGTTGTGATATCTTCCCATGAGTCCCTGATCTTGGTCGTACACATTTGCGTGCATGATTAGTGTACGGTCAAAATAGGGGCGTCACATATATGATGAGTTGCTATAAGGTGCTCATGCTGCTGCTATATGATGAATTACTATGAGCAGCTATTGTTGCTGCTATATGATGAATTGCTATGAGCTGCTGCTGGTATATGATGAATTGCTAGCTGCTGCTGCTTCTGTATGATGAGTTGCTATGAGCTGCTGCTATATGATGCTTTCAGGTGGTGCTGCTATATGATAATAACCAGCCACTTGGACCATCGAATTTCTATAAATAATGGTTCTTCATTTAAATTTAGGCAATGTGTTCTTCATTTAAATTAGGCAATGGGATCTCTATGGAAGACAATGACCAAAGTAGATTGTGCCAAGTAGATGGTATCTTTGTATTTGCATTTTGAACAAATATTTATGGTCTGTTTTCCTATCATATTAATTACTACACTGGGTTCAATTTGTGATGTTTGTAAGTCAAATTAATTTTCATACGGGCAACAAAATGACAAAATATAATGCTATCTAGACTTTTCACTGATCATACCATAGATAAGCTAAAAGGCAGGCAATGAAAAGAACTAGTTGGCTTATTACCTGGAGCTTATATTGAAAGGTGCTTACTTTCTTAGGATAACTCGAAATAATTGTCCCTAAGAAACTTGGCCAACAACACTGACATACAAATAACATGTTACGATGATTGCAATGGGAGTGACCTACCATAGAAGACTGTATAGGCTCACCGTTGCCTCTCCTTTTTTGCGATGTTCCATGAAATTGCCACATACATCTTGTACTAATAAATCTTGTACTTCTTCATTGCGTAACACTACACTACAAAAAAATACACTTCCGTGATGATGCGTGTTTGTCACAGTAGGTCACGTTTTCTATCATGCATGTACATCCATGATGAATACATCCATGACGATTTTATGATAGAATCAAGATAGTCATACATGTGCTGTCATAGAAGTGTTCCATGACTTTACGAAAATTATCATCACGAAAGTGTCCACTTCCATAACGATAAATCGCGCGTCACAGAAGTGCTTTCGTCAAGGGTGACCAACACGTGGCATCCACCGTAACGGAACGCTGTTAAGCTATCGGGTCCGGTTTTGGATCAGATAACCCGTTAACAGCCCTGGCCAATGGGGATTTTCCACGTGTAAAATCATCATTGGCTGGAGGAAACACGTGGCGGCTCGCCGTTGGAACAGATGTCATCCACTCATTGGACCCAAAGCGCCTATGATACGCCGACACGTGGCACGGTGATAACCCACAAGTGTAGGGGATCGCAACAATTTTCGAGGGTAAAGTATTCAACCCGAATTTGTTGATTCGACACAAGGGGAGCCAAAGAATACTCTTAAGTATTAGCAGCCGAGTTGTCATTTCAACCACACCTCGAAACTTAGTATCTGCAGCAAGATAGTTTAGTAGCAAAGTAATATGATAGTGGCGGTAGCGGCAATAAAAGTAATGATAGTGTTTTTGTAGTTTTTGTGATAGTAGCAACGGAAAAGTAAATGAGCAACTAGCAATATAGGTGAAGCTCGTAGGCATTGGATTGGTGATGGGAACTTATGTCGGATGCAATTCATCATGTAGAAGTTATAACCTAGGGTGACACAGAACTAGCTCCAGTTCATCAATACAATGTAGGCATGTATTCCGAATATAGTCATACGTGCTTATGGAAAAGAACCTGCATGACATATTTTGTCCTACCCTCCTGTCAAGGATATTACTAGCAGGTATAAACCGGATAGGGAGATCCGGATTACGTTAATGTAGCCGTGTTATTATAAGTTCAGTAGAAGTTACGGCCCATGAAGGCTTAGGGCCCGTGTGTAAAGTTTACGGTTTGTAAACTGTCCTATCATGTAAACTTGAGGTACAAGGAAGAAAGAGTAGAAGCCGAGGCGGACACGATTATGAGCCGGCCTCGGGACTCTGTAAACCGGACCGGGCGTTGCCTCCTATATAAAGGAACGACCCGGCGACGGTTCAAGGACAGGCAACAATCCGTTGAGACACAGGCAAGCAATCTTCTCCCTGTTCATCGACGCCCAAGCAATACCAAACCAAACTAGACGTAGGCTTTTACCTTCATCGAAGGGGCCCAACAAGTATAAACCCTCTGTGTTCTTTGTGTGCTTTAACCTCTGCAAGCTAACCCGCGCGATGGCTCTACACCTAAGTCCTCTAAACCGGACATCTGCCGTGCTAATTCCACGACAGTTGGCGCCCACCGTGGGGCCATCGCACAATGGTTTCGAGTTCTTGAAGGGCAGCTTTGAAGGACTCAAGGGTTGCGCGGTCGGCCGGATGACCAAGAGTCACCGCGGCCGGATCTACATTGACGACGCAGGCTGGGGCCCCGAAGCCGATTTAATCGAATACGGGTACCGGGTCCCCTTCGGCGGCATCCACGTCTTCATCGACAAGATTAGCGAACCGGGACCCGAGCCGGACGTCTTCCCCAACATCGTCGAGCCGGCTCAGCGTAGATCGGCCCGGATTCATCCTGCCATGAAGCGTGTTTTTGTTGGAGCAATACATGGAGTCCAACCCGAGGACGGATCGGATTCTGGTGGCGGGACAGTTGTCTATTCCGACGATGAATCTTCATCTGGAGAGACTGAATCTTTGTATCTGTTGCAGGACGGTCGATCCGGGGGGTGTATCCGATGGCGACAGTATTCCAGACCCCTTTGATCCGCAAAACCGAGTGGCTGTCTTCATGGCCGGATCACAATATGCGCAGCAGCCCACGGTGACCGGGGCCTTCACAGCAGAGGTAGCTGGTGTAAGGGCGAGCAACCAAGCCCCCTCACCATCTGACGCTCTATCTACCTTGGTTGAGGGGTTGACAGCCCGAGCAACGGCAGAGGTGGCTCCTGCTAACAAGGCGCAACATGATGCAGAGATCCTTCAGCTAAAGGGCCGGATCGAGCAAGCCAAACAGGATCTGGACGCGGAGAAAGCCATGATGGTGACAAGGCTAGCAGAGTTGGATTCCCAAGCTTTCCGGCTCAGGATGGAACAAGTTTCTGCGCAGGGAGTAAGGAACAGAAGGTATCAGACTCGTCTACCGCTGGCTATGAGGCGATGAATCTCTTTGGCACGCCAGGAGCGGGTGCCAGCAATAATCTAGAAGTAAACTGGAGGGGAGCCTAGGCAACAGGCGCACCGGTTCAGCAACCAACCGCGGAGCAAAATCGCCGGGTCATGCCCACGCCGCCCGTCTCCACTCCTCCTGGCCATTACTCAAACCCCCTGGATAACATTGTTGCCGCCGCTTCACAACTGGCCGCTTTACCCATTGAGGGAACATCTCCCGTGGCGGCGGAAGCACGCAGGGTCAAGGAATTGCTGGACACAGCGTTGACACAGCAACAGGCATACTCCTACAGCAGGGAGAGACTTCATTCAACACCCCGCCACAGTAGGAGTTACCCTAGGCATTGGGATGAACCGGAGGTATCCAGCAGCGAACGAGACGTCACCGTCACAGGCAAGATAATCCGGCGGGAGCAGAGGCGCACGCCTACGAGGCGATGAACCAGGCCAGACCTACCGCCCGCGAGGATATCCGCCAAACAACGCCGGTTCACCCAACCACAGCAGAGACGGGAGTCAAGGCGAGTTCTTTTGGAGTGCAGTGTCTTATTCCCGCTTTACGAAGCGTAAGGATACCCAAGGACTTCAAAGGTCCACGTAAGGTGCCTAACTATACAGCATATCTGGCTCTAGAGGCTTGGATTGAGTGCTATGAGATGGCTATGGAGATGCTAGATGTGGATGAAGCGGCATGTGCAAAGTATTTTACCATGATGCTTGAGGGTACAACCCAGACATGGTTAAAGGGCTTACCTCCTAACTCCATTGGATCATGGGGAGAACTGCGCCGCCAGTTTATCAAAAAATTCAAGGACACGTGCAAGCAGCCAATGTCAGTAGTAGACTTAGCGGCATGTGTTCAAGGAGAGCAGGAGCCTACGAGCGCATGGGTGCGGCGAGTGTCAGAAATCTTACACTCTTCAAACGGCATCAGTCCCAGTACGGCAATAGTGACACTGGAAAACAATTGCCGGTTCGAGTCTCTGAAGTTGAAGTTGGGACGGCTCAAGCGGGATTGTAATGACATGGGGACACTCATGAGTGCTCTGGTGAAGTATGGGGACTCTGACAACACCAAATACCCAGAAGCGGATGGAGACAAATCCGGGAAAGGAAGCAAGGCTAGTAAACCGGCGCAGGTTAATCCGGCAGGAGCAAGCTTCAATGGTAAGCGAAAGGCAGAAGGTAGCTCTGATTTTGTGGCCAATACCAATGTTCAAGGAAACTTTCAACGTCGCAAGGGTAGACCACCTTCACGGAGCGGCGGAGGATTCATTAATCTGGATCAACAGTTGAACGAGCCTTGCTCGAAGCACAGCACAGAAGAACGCCTAGCTAAACATACATGGGGGCAATGTCGGGTCATGGTAGAGACCATGAGCCGGGCCAAATTTGACAACGGACCATTGGGCGGCGGCTCAGGTCCCGGATTTCATGGTCCGGGTCACCAGGGTAATGGCTCCGGATCAGGATATCATGGTGGCAACAATGGCTACAACCAAGGAAACCACCAACAGCATGGTCAGGGCGGTTACAATAACCAAGGCAACCATCAGCATGGTCAGGGCGGTTATAATAACCAAGGCAACCATCAGCATGGTCAGGGTAGTCACAATAACCAAGGCAATCAGCAGCGCCAGCAGCAGCAATCCGGATATCAGAGTAATCCGAAGGAGCTAAGTAGTGGACAATATCATGTGTTCACTACGAGTTTGTGCAAACGAGATCAAAAAGTCCTAAAGCGAGCGGTACACACAATTGAACCGGCGACACCGCGTTTCCTGCGCTGGTCGGAACAGCCTATTGTGTGGAGCAGAGAGGATCATCCACCACGGGTTGATAATCCGGGCCAGTTGGCATTGGTGGTGGCACCACAGGTCGGTGGCTAAAAATTCACTAAAGTACTCATGGACGGTGGCAGCAGTATCAACATCTTATATTACGAGACCTTCCGTCGCATGGGGTTAACGGACAAGAAGCTAAGACAGTCCAATACGGTGTTCCATGGAGTGGTGCCGGGTAAGTCGGCTTACCCAGTTGGGAAAATTGATCTAGAAGTTACCTTTGGAGATGAATAGGATTCCAGGTCAGAGACGATAACCTTCGAAGTTGTAAAGATCCGGAGCCCGTATCATGCCCTGTTTGGACGGCCGGTTTATGCCAAGTTTATGGCTAGACCGTGTTATCTTTATTTACAGCTCAAGATGCCGGGTCACAAAGGAACCATCACGGTTCACGTAAGTCACAAGATCGCATTGGAGTGCGAGGAAGGAGACGCTGCCTATGCAGAGGCAATATGTGACACGGAGGAATTGAAGTTCTATAAAGACAACGTTGATCCGGTAGATATGTCCTAGTTGAAGAAGCCAATTACAGAGCATGATCCGGCGTTGAAGTTTAAATCGGCAGAGGAAACCAAGCAAGTTGACTTTGTACCAGGCGACTCATCCAAGCAGTTCACTATCAGCGCTAACCTTGACCCCAAATAGGAAAGCGCGCTCATCGAGTTCATCCGTGAGAACCGGGATATCTTTGCATGGAAACCTTCTGACATGCCAGGTATACCGAGGGAACTCGCTGAGCACAGTCTTAATATTGATCCGAAGTTCAAACCGGTCAAGCAGTATCTGCGTCGCTGCAATGAAGAAAGGCGCAAGGCTATAGGTGAAGAAGTGGCCAGGCTTTTGGCCGCAGGGTTCATAGTTGAGGTGTTCCACCCAGAGTGGTTGGCTAATCCGGTTCTGGTGTTAAAGAAAAATGGAAAGTGGAGGATGTGTGTGGATTACAAAGACTTAAACAAGGCTTGTCCAACCGATCCTTTTGCTCTCCCCCGTATTGATCAGATCATTGATGCAACGGCGGGATGTGAGCGGCTAAGATTTTTGGATGCATATTCAGGGTATCATCAGATCAAGATGGCAATTAAGGACCAGGAGAAGACAGCCTTCATAACTCCCATTTGGTGCCTTTTGCTACGTGTCTATGCCTTTTGGGCTCAAGAGTGCCCAAGCAACCTACCAGCGTTGCGTTCAGAACTGTCTTAAGGGGCAGATAGGGAAAAATGTCCATGCTTATGTGGATGACATTGTGGTAAAGTCAAGGAAGGAGGAGACGCTGTTAGAGGACCTAAAGGAAACCTTTGATAACCTCCGAGTCTATAAGATGATGCTTAATCCGGAGAAGTGCGTTTTCGGTGTTCCAGCTGGCAAGCTCCTTGGGTTCTTGGTGTCAAACAGAGGAATAGAAGCCAATCCAGAGAAGATCAAGGCGATCACATCCTTGACTAAACCAGCTTGCATCAATGATGTCCAGCGTATCGTTGGCCGGATTACAGCGTTAAGCCGATTCATCAGTCGAGGCAATCCCGCTTTATCAGATGCTGAAGAAGACAGACCGGTTTATATGGAGTGATGCTGCAAACGCCGCGTTTGAGGACTTGAAGCGGCAACTGGCAGAACCACCGGTCCTTGCTGCCCCTGTTGATAAGGAGCCGTTGCTATTATACGTGGCCGCCAATGCCCGGGCAGTTAGCATGGCAATTGTGGTTGAGCGCAAAGAAGCAGGCAAGGAATATCCGGTTCAGCGCCCGGTTTATTATGTTAGTGAGGTTCTAATTGAGTCAAAACAAAGATACCCACACTGGCAGAAGCTGGTGTACGGTGTGTTTATGGCAAACCGGAAGCTGAAGCATTACTTCCAAGGCCACCCAATAACTGTTGTCAGTTCAGCTCCGTTGGGGGATGTAATCCAGAACAGAGAAGCCACTGGCAGAGTAGCAAAGTGGGCCATTGAGCTTAGCCCACACGGATTAAAGTATGTGCCACGTACTGCTATTAAATCCCAAGCATTAGTAGATTTCATCAATGATTGGACAGAATTGCAAGCACCAGAGGAGAAGCCGGATCATACACACTGGACTATTCACTTTGACGGTTCAAGGCAATTAGAAGGCTCGGGGGCTGGAGTTGTGTTAACTTCCCCGCGAGGTGACAAATTTTGTTATGTCCTCCGCCTAATGTTTCCTTGCACTAATAATGCGGCCGAATATGAGGCACTGCTTCATGGCCTGCGGATGGCTAAGGAGATGAACTTGAGCTGGGTCAAATGTTTTGGTGATTCTGATTTAGTGGCACAACAAGTATCCGGTAAGTGGGACTCTAAAGACCCTCTCATGGCGGCTTACAGGCGAGAAGTTGAAGCAGTTGCAGGATATTTCAAAGGATATCAGGTGGATCACATAGACCGGCGGAAGAATGAAGCGGCCGATGCTCTAAGCCGGCTGGGTTCTCAGCGCAAACCGGTGCCACCGAATACCTTTTTGGACGAGCTACACAGTCCGTCAGTTCAGGTACCATCGGAGGAAGATTTGGCTGTTCCTGATCCGGAAGCGCAGCTGGTTGCGACACTTCATGTTATTCCAGATTGGACGCTCCCTTATTTGGCGTACCTGAGCCGAGGAGAGTTGCTAGATGGTGAGATTGAAGCAAGGCAGATAATCCGGCGGTCCAAGTCCATGACAATTGTAAACGGGGAACTTCATCACCGCAGCGTTTCTAGAGCGTTTCAACGGTGTGTATCATCCGAAGAAGGCTGTGACATTCTTCGAGAGATTCATGAAGGGGATTGTGGTCATCACGCCAGTTCAAAATCCTTGGTAGCTAAGGCTTTCCGTCATGGGTTCTACTGGTTGACATCCCATGCTGATGCGGAGGATCTAGTCCTGAAATGCGATGCTTGTCAGAAGTTTTCACGACGTGCTCTTGTTCCGGCACACGAGCCGCGGATGATTCCAATCACTTGGGCATTTGCGACTTGGGGGCTTGATATGGTTGGACCTTTTAAACGATCCCAAGATCAAAAAACTCACATGTTGGTTGCAGTGGATAAGTTTACAAAATGGATTGAGGCAGAGCCTGTGAGCAAGTGTGATGCGGCAACAACGGTTAAATTCATCAAGAATATAATTTTCCGGTTTGGCTTTCTACACAGCATTATCACTGACAATGGCACTAATCTATCTAAAGGAGAGATGGAAGAGTTTTGTCAAAGGGAGCATATTCGCCTAGATGTGTCTTCTGTAGCTCACCCTCAATCCAATGGTCAAGCTGAAAGGGCCAATCAAGAGATTTTGCGAGGTATCAAGCCCCGGCTTATGACTCCCTTGCAAAGAACACCAGGGTGCTGGGTTGAGGAGTTACCTTCTGTCCTCTGGAGCATCAATACTACGCCGAACAGGTCCATAGGCTACACACCTTTCTTCATGGTGTACGGTGCGGAAATGGTTCTTCCAAGTGATATCCACCACGACTCACCATGGGTGGGAGCTTATGTTGAAGCGGCCAATGAGCATGCAAGACAGGACAGTTTGGACCGACTAGATGAAGAGCGTGACATAGCAGCAGCACGATCAGCGATTTATCAGTAGGACCTGCGCAGATATCACAGCCGCCGGGTTAAAACCAGGACGTTCCAGGAGGGGGACTTGGTACTCCGGCTCATCCAGGACCAGACAGATATGCACAAGCTATCCCCACCTTGGGAAGGGCCCTTTGTGGTCAGCAAGAACCTACACAATGGTTCATACTACCTGGTGGACGTTCGAGAACACAAAGACTCACGGACTTCAGAAGAAGAGACGAAGAGGCCATGGAACATTGCCCTCCTTCGGCCTTACTACACCTGAGCCATGAGCTCCGCTTTATGTATCCTATATATATTATGATTAATAAATAAACCGGCGCCCTCGGTAAACCGGGGGATCAGCCTTTTTTCTTCTAAATAAGTGTCTTATGAAAGTTAATACAGATACTTCGAACAATCTATTTTGTTATGCAGGACAATGCTATAAGGGACCAAACAGGACTTGCCTTTCAAGTGCAAACTCCTTCATAGGAACCCTACCTCCAGGATCACTAGGGGGCTATGGATCACATGTGAATCCTCGTTTAATCTCTTCTGGTCCGATTTACATGATTGTCTTCACATCAGCGCCCTTTGAATTACATCCATCAATTGGCAAACAATGTTCTTGTCCCTAGGAGTACTTCCTTTGATGGCAAATGCAAAAATTCTTGCCCCTTGGTTGATACATCCTTTGATGGCAAAAGAAAAAATGTTCTTGTTCCTAGGAGTACTTCCTTTGATGGCAAATGCAAAAATTCTTGCCCCTTGGTTGATACATCCTTTGATGGCAAAATAAAAAATGTTCTTTTCCCTTGGAGTACTTCCTTTGATGGCAAATGCAAAAATTCTTGCCCCTTGGTTGATACATCCTTTGATGGCAAAAGAAAAAATGTTCTTATCCCTAGGAGTACTTCCTTTGATGGCAAATGCAAAAATTCTTGCCCCTTGGTTGATGCATCCTTTGATGGCAAAAGAAAATGTTCTTGTCCCTTGGAGTACTTCCTTTGATGGCAAATGCAAAAATTCTTGCCCCTTGGTCGATACATCCTTTGATGGCAAAAGAAAAAGTTCTTGTCCCTTGGAGTACATCCTTTGATGGCAAAAGAAATAGTTCTTGCCCCTTGGAGTACATCCTTTGATGGCAAAAGAAAAAAAATCATAGCCCTTTGGGTCGCACCCATTGATTGGCACATATGGAGCCTGGCAGCTCGTAAAAAGCCTCGACTACATGGTCTTATTTGCAAATTGTGTTTTGTGTTTTGTGATTTTTCAAAGTTTTCTATGGTTTTTTGATCCGGAACTAGGCAACTTCAAAGTTGACCACATAAGTACAAAAAGTCTGGGTCATAGAGCACCAGCATGATTTAAACTGGTAGTTATTATAACCCGGAATAATCATTGGGCAAACACCAATAGAGCCAAGAGCTTCCTTAGAATTTACAATGTCCACCGGATTAAGGATGTCAAGCATACTTAATTGAAGGTATGAAAGTATTTTTAAGGTGTAAAGCAGACACTCGTTCAATATATATGCCTGTGAGAGCACTTTAATCGGTCCGGCGGTAAACCGCCAGATATTTTCTTAGCGTTGTCTATGCAGATACAGGTAATATAAAGGATCAACTATAACAGACAAGGGATTAAAATTGGCAGATGCCAAATCAAAGCTGTGACATCCGGATTAAGACGGAAAATGTTTCAAGCTATCCTATTACAAGGCACTGCAAGCCTGAATGGATTAAAGTTTTTTCCGGCAACAGATTACAGCAACTAAGAGTTAAACTGAGCGGCTTATGCTTCTTCTTCTTGCTGCGAAGGCTGAGGGTCGGCTTGTTCCGGAGCTTCTTCATCTTCTTGAAGCGGCTGAAAAGCAGGAACGCGCCAATCGATCTTGGATAATGCACGGAAGTACATCTCCTCAGTAATGAGATCGGACGGATCAACATCTGGGGCGAAAGTATGGGCGCGCACTGGGGGGATTAGATTTTCGGTGTCATAAACCGGCCGGTCCACCCGCTCATTCTCTAAGTCGTATGCCGGATGATACCTAGCCAGGTCCGCTTCATCAGCAAGCTTGCTGGCAAGAGGGCGCATTTCCTTAGTTAAAGCACGAAGATCCTTGCCAGAGAAGGCAGATCCATCCTCTTTGTTGCTGGGGTACCCGTTCATAGCTTCCTCCGGATCAAAGTACGGAACCCATGCCTTGGCTCTGATCAGCGCTACAAGAGAGCCGGCCCGTGCAGCAGATTTCTTCACTTCTTCCAAGCGTACATGCAATATAGAAAGCTTCTCCAAAGTACCTTGGATAGTAGTGGGGGCCACTTTATAATGGGACATCGCACTTATAATCCTTTGAGCACCGGAATACAGCTGCTCAACCAGAGTGTAAGAAGCCTTGAGTTTCTTCCGAATATCATCCCCAAGATGGGTGATACGTCGCCCTACATATGATTATTACAGTTAAACCGGAGCAGAATAAAGATTGCAGAGATGAAAGCATATCAAAGTTAAGTACTTACCAAAGATAGCAGAGGTCATAAGTTCTATTTGCTGCCTTAAACCGGTCATCTCTTGCGTCACCGGGTTAAGGGCCTCTTCAGCATCCTTTGCTCTTTTTTCAAGAGCATTCCTCTACACCTCCCAGGCTGTCCGCTCCGCTTCAAAATCCTTTTTTAATTTTTCATCATTGGTTAAGCTCAGCGCAAGCTCATCTTTGGCTTTGACAGAAGCAGTTTCAGTGACAACAAGTCTATTCCGGAGTTCAGTTATTTCTGCAGCCCTCCGGGTCAAGTCCGCCTACAAGAAAATAAAGTGGAGTAAACGACAATTAAGACAAGTCTCAAGCATATAACCAAGTTATGCACTTGACACTTGGGGGCTAATGGGCAGTTGAAGTATCAACAGAGAGATTCAGACAAGTCCTAGGCACATAAAACAAGTTATACCCCTGGCACTTGGGGGCTAATGTAAGTTCATTTTTTCATACATTTGGAAGTACCGGTTCACCTACAACGAAGCTAAACCGGAACTTGGGGGCTACTATGGCATAAAGACAGAATTATAAAGAAGGCAAAGCAAAGACAAGCGAAGGAAGGTACCTCGTATTTGTCCTTCATCATATTAACCAAGCCCAGTTCATAGTCGCGGCTGGTATGAAGCCGGTTCAAATACCCTGAATAAAGTTCCTGGGCACTCAATTCGGCATAATTGGACAAGTCCGTGCTCCACTTGCCCTTCTCTTGTTGAAGCTTCTCCGCTTTAGCAGTGTGCTTGGCCAAGATGATAGGCTCAGCAGGAGCGGTAAAACCTGTCCCGGTTATTTGGATATCCGGAGAAGTAGTGGTTGGCTGAGAGGGTGCAGCGGTAGGGGCCGGACTAGCAGGAGACGGGTTAGTCCGAGGAGGGCCAACCCGGACAGGACTCGCCGGTTCAACGACATTTTCTACATTTGTATCTTCAGGAGCAGCAATGTCGTCATGGTCCATGAGAGCAGGATCATCAAGTTGAATTACAGGATCGCTCTCTGGAGGGATGACCTCATCCGGATCAGCCGCCGGATCAGCAGTAGCAGTCTCGGCAGCCGTTTTGGTGGCTTTCGCCTTTTTGCTAGGCTTGGGCTTGCTGAAAGAAATTGAAGGAACAATTCAGAATTATCAAGGAACAAATACAAATATAAACCTGATGTGGAAAGGAACTTACCCAAGCACAGTCTTCAGTACAGGGACATGTGTGGCAGTCGATTCACCAGAGGATGACAAAGGTGTCTCCTGATAGTTAGGATCAGACGGTTTAAGCGGTTTGCGTATAAGTCCGTCCTTTGGATGGAGAAGAGTTGGAAAAAGTAAAACCTCAGAGCGGCGCCTGCGTGCCGGAGTGAGAGATATTCCAGAAGATTCTACGACATGGCCACTATGGCGCATAGTCCGGTGTGCTTCATGTTGCTGCTTCTTCAAAAGAAATTTAGGGTCCAGTTGAGCGTAAGGATGAGAAAAAGGGTACTTCCGAGATGCCCGACGAATTTTGGGCACTAGCGGTTCAGAATCTGAAGAAAGAGAGATTACCTCAATTTCTGCCGCTTTATTTCCTTCAGCCAAATCACGTGGAAAGACACTGTTAACATAAATTTGGATAAAGAGAGAACAAAACATATCATGATCAACTCATACCTCAGAATCCGGATCATCCTCCTCAAGATGTGAACCGGAGCCAGCGGCCGCCTTCTTCTTCTTAACAACGCATGTCTTCCGGCGTGGCTGTTTACCTGACTTGTCCTGAGGTTTTCTTTTCCAGAAAGGATTGTTGGCCTGTGCAGAAGATGAAAGATAAATATAAGATAATTGATATGGACGGATTAGAAACAAACATAAGAGGTTGGAAAAGACTTACTGCTGGCAGTTTGTTCTTCTCATAGTATGGAGCCAATCCGGTTTGGCTACATTCTTCCAGAGAGATGTTGAGCATTTTCTTAGCGGATTCAATAACTTCCTTCTCAGGAAGCATTATGTCGATGTGGCGTTGAGGGTCATCCGTCTTTCCGGTATATTCATACATCAGACCGGAGCGCCGGCTCAGAGGAAGGATGCTCCAGGCAAGCCAACAGCGAACGAAATCTACTCCGGTCAAACCGTTGGCCATAAAGGCCTTAAGCTTGGCAAGCTGGGGGGCAAATCGGGCTCGCTCTGAGGAGCTAAGGCGTTGCGGCAGGGGATGATCCTCGGGAAGACGATGTTCACGGTAACCCGGCAGAGGGTTTTCTCCTTCAGGCGAGGTATCTTTGCAGTAGAACCAGGATTGGTTCCAGTCCTTGGGGTGTGTATGGAGAGCAGCATGAGGAAAGACCACATCACTTCTTTTCTGAATACTAACACCGCCCAGCTCTTGATGTGGTCCGGCAGTAAACTCTGTCCGCCGGTTTAAGTGAAAAAAGTCCCGGAACAAGTCTACTGATGGTTCTTCTTGAAGGTATACTTCCGAGAAAACTTGGAAATTGCAGACGTTTGATATAGAGTTTGGACCTATATCTTGAGGATGGAGCTGAAAAGCGGCCAGCACATCCAGGAAATTTTTAGAACCGGGAGGGCTAAAACCCTGGGCCAGATGATCAAAGAAAACGATAACTTCTCCTTCTTTAGGGGTAGGAGGACACTCATCCCCTGGGCCCCGCCATTTCAGAACTGCTTGGGGGCCCAGGATGCCAATTGAAGCAGCATTGGTTAAGTCCTCTTCCGTAATGCGGGAGGGAACCCAGTTGCAAGAAACAAACTGCTTGGCACCCATGTGAGCAAAAGGAAAACGCTGAAAAAGTACAGTGCAAAATCTGGATTATTCAGTACTGAAGCATAAACCGGAGCGTATTATCAAATTATATCGACGGTTTAGACAGGGGACTAATGGCATTGGCAACCCGGAAGCAGAGGTGAAACGAACTGCTACCAGTTTATGATAACAAAAAAGAGGAGACTAAACCGTCGGGCTCATGGTTAATTCTTTGCAAGAGGAATATATGATTGGTTAAACCAGCGAGTAACTTGCAGATCTATCAAGACGAAGAAACAGATTTCTACAGAAGGCTAAAGTAAAAATGGATCTGAGCGGTAAGAAAAAGATGAAATATACGCAAGTCTGACACAGGAAGAATTACGAAGGTTTTCTACAGAGCAAATGAATCTAAGGGTTGAATCTAAAAGTCCGAATCTAAGTTTAAACTACGGAGCAGGAAAGCATTCGAAGCAAATCTAGGGTTTGAATCTACTGCAAATATAACCTACAGAGGTGAACATCAAAGCTTCGAGCTTTCCTGGCGGAAGCAATGGAGGAACCCTAGATTAAAGATCTGCAGCGAGAAGAAAATAATACCTGAGAAAGAAGGAGACGGCGGTGAAGTATTCTGGATGCGTTTCAGGGCGATGCAGCGGCCTGGCTGGACGACGGCGACGAGCTCGAAGGCAGCGGCGGAGCTTCGGGCGACGGAGGAAGAAGAAGTGCGGAAGAAAGATAAAGAATAAGGCTCGGCGGTATTTATAAGGACTGAAGAGGTGAAACGGCAAGCGCGGGAATTAAGGAGGTCAGAGATTGGATAAAGATCCCATTGTCGCCTCGATTCTTGGGATAGCCTTTAAACAAAGGTAACAAACAACTGTGAGCAATAAATGCGGAGGTGATGTCACGACCGAATAAAATGATTTCTGGAGATGACGTCATAGCCGGTTTACAAAACAAAGAAGCTACAAGGAGGAAGTTTATGCAGGATTTAGAAGACTGGTATGAACAAGTTCAAATCACTCTGGGGCCTAATGTCAGGGATATTACTAGCAGGTATAAACCGGCTAGGGAGATCCGGATTACATTAATGTAGCCGTGTTATTATAAGTTCAGTAGAAGTTACGGCCCATGAAGGCTTAGGGCCCGTGTGTAAAGTTTACGGTTTATAAACCGTCCTATCATGTAAACTTGAGGTACAAGGAAGAAAGAGTAGAAGCTGAGGCGGACACGATTATGAGCCGGCCTCGGGACTCTGTAAACCGGACCGGGCGTTGCCTCCTATACAAAGGAACGACCCGGAGACGGTTCAGGGACAGGCAACAATCCGTCGAGACACAGACAATCAATCTGCTCCCTGTTCATCGACGCCCAAGCAATACCAAAGCAAACTAGACGTAGGCTTTTACCTTCATCGAAGGGGCCGAACTAGTATAAACCCTCTGTGTTCCTTGTGTGCTTTAACCTCTTCAAATCATTCTCCGTTGATTTTCAGGCGATTCCGAGAAATTTTTATTCTGTACAAAAACAACACCATGGCAGTTCTGCTGAAAACAGCGTCAGTTCGGGTTAGTTCCATTCAAATCATGCAAGTTAGAGTCCAAAACAAGGGCAAAAGGGTTTGGAAAAGTAGATACGTTGGAGACGTATCAACTCCCCCAAGCTTAAACCTTTGCTAGTCCTCAAGCAATTCACTTGATAAACTGAAAGTGATAAAGAAAAACTTTGACAAACTCTGTTTGCTCTTGTTGTTGTAAATATGTAAGCTAGCATTCAGGTTTTCAACAAGATCATGAACTAACCACATTCACAATAACTTTCAGGTCTCAAGACTACTCACCTAAATGGCATAATCAACTAGAGAGCAATAATAATAAACCTCAGATGACAACACTTTCTCAAAACAATCATGATATGATATATCAAGATGGTATCTCACTTGCCCTTTCTGAGACCGCAAAACAATAAATGCAGAGCACCTTTAAAGATCAAGGACTGACTAGACATTGTAATTCATGGTAAAAGAGATCCAGTCATGATCATACTCAATGCAAATTAATAGTAATACATGCAACGACGGAAGTGCTCTCCTACTGGTGCTCTTTGATAAGAGGATGATGACTCTGCATAAAATTAAATAGATAGGCCCTTCGCAGAGGGAAGCAGGGATTTGTAGAGGTGCCAGGGCTCTATTTTTTAAATAGAGATGAATAACATTTTGAGCGGTATACTTTCATTGTAAACATAACAACCAAGAATCTCGATATCTCCCATGCTACGCACATTATAGGCAGTTCCCAAACCAAATGGTAAAGTTTATACTCCCCCAACCACCAACAAGCATACTCCACGGCTAGCCCGAAACAACAGGTAGCGTCCAAACCAGCAACCGCCCTGGGGGAGTTTTGTTTAAATATTATGATTTTGAGCATGGGACTGGGCATCCCGATTACCAGCCATTTTCTCATGAATGATGAGTGGAGTCCACTCATCGTGAGAATAACCCACCTAGCATGGAAGATATAGACAACCCTAGTTGATACATGAGCTGTTCGAGCATACAAAACAGAATTTCATTTGAAGGTTTAGAGTTTGGCACATACAAATTTACTTGGAACGATAGGTAGATACCGAATAAAGGAAGGTATGGTGGACTCATGTGGAATAAATTTGGGGTTTATGGAAGTGGATGCACAAGCAGTATTCCCGCTTAGTACAGGTGAAGGCTAGAAAGAGACTGGGAAGCGACCAGCTAGAGAGCAACAACGGTCATGAACATGCATTAAAATTAATCAACAATGAATGCAAGCATGAGTAGGATATAAATCACCATGAACATAAATATCATGGAGGCTATGTTGATTTGTTTCAACTACATGCGTGAGCATGTAACACCCATCATACCACATTACAACCATTTTAATATCATGTTGGCACGCAAGATAGAACATTATAAACTCTCAGCTAATTAAGCATGGCATAAGCAGCTATGATCTCTAATTGTCATTGCAAACATGTTTCATTCATAACAAGCTGAATCAGGAACGACGAGCCATCATATTTACAAAAACAAGAGAGGTCGAGTTCATACCAGCTTTTCTCATCTCAATTAGTTCATCATATATCATCTTTATTGCCTTTCACTTGCACGACCGAACGGTGTGGATAATAATAATAGTGCACGTGCATTGGACTAAGCTGGAATCTGCACACATTTAATACAAGAGGGAAGACAAGGTAATATGGCTCAAGGTTAAATTAACAACAAAGCATATGAGAGCCACTAAGCATTTTAATCATGGTCTTCTACTCTTAACCCCCAAAGAAAAGAAAAGAAACTATTTACACGGGAAAGCTCCCAACAAGCAAAAGAAGAACGGGAAATCTTTTTGGGTTTTCATTTTTAACTACTACTACAAGCAAAGAAAGTAAACTAGCTAGAAGCTACAACTAATAAAAATTTTCTGGGTTTTTCTAGCACACAAGAAAAAGACCAAGACAAAGAAATTAAAACTAAGCATGGATGGTACAGTGAAAGAGTGTGAGCACCGACAACTAGAATAAGTGTGTGAACATGAATGTAAAGTCGTTGAGAAACACGTACTCCCCCAAGCTTAGGCTTTTGGCCTAAGTTGGTCTATGGCCAGGGATCGAAGCCACTCCCTCCAGTGTACTCAGATGTGTCCTCTAGGTGCCACTGGTTTGCGAGCTCATCCAGCTCCCACCCATAAACAGATTGACGGGAAGGATCAAGTGGTGGTTCTAGCTCAAGCTCTAAAGCTTGTGCCCGACCTTGGTACTTGTAGAAGGCATCTGATGCGATGAGGAATACGCATGTAGACAAATCAAACAAAGATGGTGCAGGCAAGGTAACAATTTCACAGTATATTTCATCAAACCTTGATTTATAATTTAGCTGCATATTCTTATCTTTAACAATAAAATCATGGGCTACCATACTCTTGTAGTCTATATAAACAGGGGCAAGCAATTTTTCTTCCTTCTCATGATGCCTAATAGGTATTCCAAAATGTTCAGCAAGGCGAGAAGCAAAGATGCCTCCAAAGACGGGCCCCTTTGAGCGGCTCAGACTCAGTCGTTTAGCAACAACGGCACCCAAGCTAAAAGTTGTGTCTTGAAACAAAGCATGGCGTAAAATTACAATTACAGGGACACTAAGATTCTCACTGCTCTCGCGACCAATTAAACATCAACTAGCAAATAAAGCAAAGTAGCGCAGAACAGGGAAGTGTATACTAGTGATTCTTGCCCCTGAAACTTGTCTAGTTTCCCCTATAGTTATCATGTCAATAAACCCTTCAACGTCTTCACGACGTGGTTCATCAAGTCTACCTCCAAAGGGTACTTTGCATATTTCACAAAAATCTAAGAATGATATCTCCTTAATCACATCATATAAACGAAACTCCACCGTAGGTGGTATTTTCTTAGCATGAAAATGAAAACTTTGCGTGAAAATATTGGTGAGTAAGAGATACTGTTCTTTCTGGTCGAGGAGGAAGTCGATGAGGCATGCATTATTTTCCAACCAATATAAGTCTTCGTAGATCCCGGCAGATATCATGAAATCATTACAAGGCCATTCACACCGTCGAACTTCCGCCATACGAGGAAGATTATACTTGGGCTTCTTATTTTCTTATTTCTTCTTCTCCTATGAAATTTTGCTGGAGGAGCCCCTCAATAATCTTTTTAATATTTTCCTTTTCTGAAATTTTTAGTAACTTCAAAATAAAAGTTAACCAAACTCAACAAGATTGATAGCAACTACTCCTATATGTGCCTAGAGACTATATCATGCATTAGAACTACTTGGGACAAAGAAAATTTGACATGCAAGCTCAAGAACAAGGTCAGCACAACAGCATAAATTTGCAACATATAAAGCACTAGAACAAAAACTAATTGGGCCAATGGAGGAGTCACATACCAAGAATCAATCTCCCAAAACAGTTTGGTTAATGGTGCTTTGAGCAAGGAGATCGAAAATGGCAGCAAGATGAGCTATAACTCGGGTATGAGCTAGTTGATAATTTTTTTGGGAGGAAGAAGAAGAGCATGGGTGCAGGATTAAACGGAGGGGTCCACGTGGGGCCCACGAGGCAGAGGGCGCGCCCTGGACCCTCGTGGCCACGTGCTGGCTCCACTCGCTGTGTGTTTAGTGCCATATTTCCTCAAATATTCTAGAAAAAATCATATTTCATTTTCATAGCATTTGTAGAACTTTTATTTTCGGGATATTTTTTATTGCATGGATAAGTGTAAAAATAGACAGAAAATACTATTTTTGCTTTATTTTTCTTAATTAACAGAAAATAAAAGGAGGGTACAAAAGATTGTGCTATCTACATTCACCTATCCCATGCTCATCAAAAGGAATCCATTAACAAGGTTGATCAGGTCTTGTTAATAAACTCTTTCTGAGTAACATGAAACCGGAGAATTTTTGAATAACACTAGGTTACCTCAATGGGGATATGTATGTCCCCAACAATAAGGATGTTGTAATGCCCTAGATGTAACACTTTCCAAATATGGCAATATATGAAACTTTGATTGCATCAATTACATTCTGGGCTCTTCTTTTAATTCAGGTTTCTTCGTTTTGTCATGTGACGAGGTTACAGACCTAGGGTAGGGTCATAGGCCTGACCAAAGGGCCCCACCCAAGGTCACTATCCTAGGAGATCAAAAGACAAGACCCATAACAATGGAGACAGTCGACTGAGACGGTCCAAGGTGACACTTCACTCGACTGACTCATGTACCCAGGACGACTCAACTCCACTCGACTGGATCAGGCACTCGACCTCCGAAGACTAAGCGCCTCTTAGAACAGCAACGGTCCTATATTTACTCACTGTAGTAAACCCCTTAACTACCCTTTACTGCAGGCGTTACCAGTAACGCCTGCCTTAATGTACCTTTAAGCCCTTGGTAACGTGGAGCATGGCTGGGGTCTGGGCATACTATATAAGCCACCCCCTCCTCCAGAATAAGGGTTCGCACCGCTGTAACACATACATACACGCATCAGTCGACCAAGCCTCCGGGCATCGAGACGTAGGGCTTTTACTTCCTCTGAGAAGGGCCTAAACTCGCTAAACACTCTGTGTACAACCTCGCCATAGCTAGAACCTTGCCTCTCCATTCAGACCCCCTACCCTCACTGTCAGACTTAGAACCACGATAGTTGGCGCCCACAGTGGGGCAAGGCGTCTTAGCGACATTTGGTGAAGTTGCATTCTATTCCCCGACCGCTTTCATCATGGTGTCAGGCGGCGCTTTGGCGTCAGGCCACGAGATCCGGCTCGGCGCACTGATCTTCGTCGCCGACGACTCCACGTGGCTTCAGGAAGCCCCGCTCGACGTTGAGGCCCTACCCGCCCGCGGAGCCACTCACTTTCGCGCCGGGGCTGGCGGCGTCCTCCTTCTGCAGCCGTCGACCCGATACTCGTCGGCCACTCTCCCCGCTGGACGCCGCCGTAAGCGATCCGGTCGCTCACGGCTCCAGCGGTGGGTGAAACATGCGGTGGCCCGTCAAACGGCCACCCCACAAGTCGCGGCCATTGAGCCCGACGGTTACCTTTACGGGCCGGCCGATCAGTCGGCCGGGCTCGAAGATTCCGTTTCCGAGTGCGGAAGCAGTGACCCCACGGCGGAAATCCTCATGGTCGATCCGCGCAGCAGACCGCCAGGTTTTCCTCGCGGGGAGAACGGCGGCAGCGGTGGCGATCGGGCGCACGACAACGACGGTTACATCCCTCAGCCCCTCACCTCCGAGCAAAGAGCTGAGCTCTGTCGCCGCAACAGAGATGCGCTCTTCACCCCCATCGTGGGAGATTCCCCAGAAGCTTTGGCCCTCGAAGCCACGCGCGTGGCCACCTTGGCCGAGCGCGCGTTCCTGGAAAACATCCAACGTTCACTCGACGAACAGGCCCGCCGACTGGCCCCCGAGTCCAGTCGACGGCCGCGGCAATCACGTCAGCGTGAGACTCAGGTGTTCCGCACACCCGTCCAAAACCTCGAAGCCGCGGCCCGTATCACGGAGTCGATTCAGCCCTCCCAGTCGGAAGCTGGAAGAGGCCTTCAGCAGATTCGAGCTTTGCTCCGAACGGTTGAAGAGCAAAACGCGGCTGTCTCTCAGTCGCGCAACAGGATTCATAGCAGATCGGTGGCTGCAGACACCGTATGGTCGGCCCATAGTCCAAGATCGCCCCTGAGGCATGAGGAATATGGTCCGCGGCATGACCGGCACCTGGGTCGGAATGACGACCCACTCGACCGTCGACACGGACGCCACGACCGCCGTCGAGCGCCTACCCCTCCTCCCGGGAGTGGGTCGCACTCGCCCCCGCGGCACGTGGGCAGGCGCTTGTGAGACGACGAGCGTAGGGTTCCTCCGGATCCCCGATGGCCGGGCTTCGACGCGAGGTCCATCCTTGTGCAAGGTCGGGTCGACCGCAACCGGGCGTCCAGGGACGAGCGAGGCGGAGACCAACCTTCCGGCAGCTGAGCGCCGGCCTCTGGGCCCGAGTGCTTCTTCAGCGCAATCTGGGCCGCGGAGATCCCCCCGAACTTCAGGCTGGCGGCCGGAGTAAGCAAATTCACCGGTGAGCCGAAGCCGGACACATGGCTAGAAGACTACCGAGTGGCCGTGCAGATCGGAGGAGGCAACGACGACGTGGCCATGAAACACCTCCCCTTGATGCTGGGAGGCTCCGCTCGGGCGTGGCTCAACCAGTTAGCCCCCAGGAGCATATACGGTTGGGAAGAGCTCGCTCGAGTGTTCGTTCGGACCTTCGAAGGCACCTGCAAGCGACCTGCCGGGCTCGCAGAGCTTCAACACTGCACGCAGAAGCCGAGTGAAACCTTGAGAGACTACATTCAGCGGTGGACCACTCTGCATCACACGGTGGAAAACGTTTCCGAGCACCAGGCGGTGTGCGCTTTCAAGGAAGGCGTGCGCAATCGAGAGTTAAATCTGAAGTTTGGGCGAATAGGCGACATGTCCCTGTCGCGAATGATGGAAATTGCCAGTCGGTACGCCAATGGCGAGGAGGCCGATCGGCTCCGTAGCGGCAAGAAACCAGTCGGGCAGGACGACCAGAATCACAATCGGAAGAACAAGCGTAAGGCCGACCCAGCTGCTCAGGGAGAGGCCGCAGTGGTCAACCAAGGGAAGGGCAAGGGAAAGCCCAAAGGCTCCTGGGCCCCCAAGAAAGGAAAGGGTTAGGCTGGAGATGATATGCTCGACCAGCCGTGTCCCATACACACTAAGAAGGACGAAGAGGGAAACTTGGTGTATCCCAAGCACACCACTCGACAATGTCGACTCTTGATCCAGAGTTTCCAGAAGGACCAGTCTACTGAGAAAGAGAAGGAATCGGAAGAGTCCGAAGACAAGGAAGGGGACGGAGGATACCTCCGCATCAACTCCACCTTGGTGATTTTCGCAGACGTCGAGAGCAAGAGTCGACTGAAGATCATCAACAGAGAAGTGAATATGGTTGCTCCAGCGACCCCCACGTTCCTGAAATGGTCGAAGACCCCCATCACATTTGACCAGTCCGATCATCCAGCGCACATCGCCACCCCTGGGCGGCAGGCGTTGGTGGTCGACCCAGTGGTCGAAGGCACTCGACTGACCAGGGTTCTTATGGATCGAGGCAGTGGCTTGAATATCCTATATGAAGTAACCCTCCGGGATATGGGCATTCCGATGTCCAAGCTAAGGGAAAGTAACATGAGGTTCCATGGGGTAATCCCCGGGAAGAAGGCCGCTCACTTGGTCAGATCTCACTCGACATCATCTTTGGTGAGTCCAAGAACTACCGATAGGAGAAGCTGACGTTCGAAGTGGTGGACTTTAACAGCGCCTATCATGCCATCCTGGGTAGGCCAGCCTACGCCAGGTTCATGGCTCGACCATGTTACGTCTACCTCAAGCTGAAGATGCCGGGACCCAACGGTGTCATAACCATCACTGGGAACCGGCAGAAAGCGGAAGAATGCTTCCAGAAAGGCTCGAAGATCGCCGACGAGCAGATGGCAGCAGTAGAGATGGAGGAATACCAGAAGCAAGTGGATCCAGATGACCTGCTAAGGGCAAAGAAGCCGGCTTCCGAGTCAGCTTTTCAGTCGGCTGGGGACACAAAACCCGTACACATCCACCCCACCGACCCCAACGCAGCACCAACCCACATCTCCACCACCCTCGACAGCAAATAGGAAGAAGCGCTCATCCAGTTCCTCCGTGAGAACTGGGACATCTTCGTATGGAAACCATCAGACATGCCGGGTGTACCCAGGAGGCTGGCTGAGCACCATTTGCGAGTCGACCCGAAGGTGAAACCTATGAAGGAACACCTCCGTCGATCCGCTGCGGAGAAGCGAAATGCGATTGGAGAAGAAGTGGCTCGACTCCTAGCAGCAGAGTTCATCCGCGAGATATACCACTACAAGTGGCTCGCCAATGTCCTCATGGTCCCCAAGAAAGACAAGTCTCTCCGCATGTGCATCGATTTCAAGCACATCAATCGGGCCTGCCCGAAAGATCATTTTCCTCTTCCCCGCATCGATCAAATAGTCGACTCGACTGCGGGATGTGAGCGTTTGTCCTTTCTGGACGCTTATTCTGGATACCATCAGATCCGTCTGTATGGGCCCGACGAAATAAAGACAAGCTTTCATCACCCCTTTCGGGTGTTTTTGCTATGTCACCATGCCTTTCGGCCTCAAAAATGCCGGCGCCACCTTCATGCGCATGATCCAGAAGTGCTTAATAAAGCAAATGAGTCGGAACGTCGAGGCATACATGGATGACATAGTAGTCAAGTCACGGAAAGGTTCCGACCTACTGACTGACCTTGCTGAGACATTCGCGAACCTCAGAAGCTACGATATCAAGCTCAACCCGTCGAAATGCACATTCGGAGTTCCTGGTGGCAAGTTGCTCGGTTTTCTCGTTTCCGAACGGGGAATCGACGCCAACCCAGAGAAGGTCGGTGCCATCCTCCGAATGAAACGCCCCGAGCGTATACACGACGTCCAGCAGCTTACTGGTTGCTTGGCCGCATTGTGTCGATTCATTTCTCGGCTCGGGGAGAAGGCACTGCCTCTCTACCGACTCATGAAGAAATCTAACAAGTTCGAGTGGAATCCCGAAGCCGAAGCAGCGTTTGAGGAACTCAAAGCCCTGCTGTCCACCCAGCCGGTGCTCGCTGCCCCAGTCAGCGGAGAGCCTCTTCTGCTGTACATTGCTGCCACCGGACAAGTCGTCAGTACTGTACTCACGGTCGAGCGGGAAGAAGAGGGCAAGGCATACAAGGTCCAACGCACGGTCTATTACATATCCGAAGTTTTGACTCCCTCCAAGCAAAGGTATCCACATTACCAAAAGCTTGTGTGCGGGATTTACTTCACTGCAAGAAAGGTTGCCCATTATTTCTCGGATCACTCAATCTCAGTCGTCAGCGACGCCCCATTATCAGAGATACTAAACAACCGAGATGCAACCGGTCGAGTGGCAAAATGGGCGATTGAACTCCTTCCGTTAGATATCAAGTTCGAAGCGAAGAAAGCCATCAAGTCTCAGGCCATAGCGGATTTTGTGGCTGAGTGGATAGAACAAAAGCTTCCGACTCAAGTCCAGTCAGACCATTGGACTATGTTCTTCGATGGGTCCAAAATGCTAAACGGATCCGGTGCAGGTGTGGTCCTGATCTCTCCTAGGGGCGACAAGCTCAGCTACGTCCTTCAGATCCATTTTGCTTCATCAAACAACGAGGCTGAATATGAAGCACTTTTGTATGGGTTGCGTATGGCCATCTCACTCGGCGTCCGTCGCCTGATGGTCTACGATGATTCCGACCTAGTGGTGAATCAAGTAATGAAAGAATGTGACGTCAGGGGCCCGACGATGACCAGTTATTGCAGTGCAGTACGAAAGCTTGAAAGGAAGTTTGAAGGCTTAGAGCTCCATCATGTGCCCGGAGCAAAGAATCAGCTAGCCGACGATCTCGCGAAAATTGGGTCGACTCGGAGGTCCATACCCAAGAATGTGTTCCTAGAGCATCTGCACACTCCCTCTGTCAAGGAAGACCCCTTCACGGAAGAGCCTCCGCAGCCAGTCAGTGCAACCGATCCGACTGAGGTCGAAGTGCCTGTCGTGGTCGACTCGATCATGGAGGTCCTAGTAATCACACCTGATTGGACTGTACCATATATAATTTCTGCTCAGGCAAGAACTCCCAGAAGATGAAGAAGAAGCGCGCCAGATCGTCCGCCGATCCAAAGCATTCACGGTCATTCAAGGTGAGCTCTACAGAGAAAGCGTCACTTGAGTCGCCCAGCGTTGCATCGATCTAGAGGAAGGTCGACTGATCTTGGATGAAATCCACTCAGGGACTTGCGGCCACCATGCTTCCTCTCGGACTATCATGGCCAAAGCATATCTAGCCGGATTTTACTGGCCCCGCGCCAACGAGATGGCCAAGGATATTGTGGATAAATGCGCAGGGTGCCAGTTCTACTCCAACATGTCGCACAAACCAGCATCCGCCCTCAAAACCATCGCACTAGTCTGGCCCTTCGCTGTTTGGGGCTTAGATATGGTCGGCCCCTTCAGGACAGGCAGGAGCGGATTCACTCACCTTCTGGTGGCAATCGACAAGTTCACCAAGTGGATTGAGGCCAAACCTATCAAGAACCTCGAGTCGAGCACCGCCATCAGCTTCATTAAGGAACTAATATTCAGATATGGGGTCCCTCACATCATCATCACAGATAACGGCTCCAACTTTGACTCAGATGAATTTAGAGCTTTCTGTACTTCCCAAGGGACGCGAGTCGACTACGCCTCCGTAGCACACCCTCAGTCGAATAGACAGGCGGAAAGAGCAAATGGGCTGATTCTCCAAGGCTTAAAGCCACGGCTCATGCGCGACCTCAAGCATGCCGCCGGGGCTTGGGTAACCGAGCTTCCCTCCGTCTTGTGGGGTCTGAGGACAACTCCGAATCGGTCGACTGGCCGTACCCCTTTCTTCCTGGTCTATGGGGCCGAAGCTGTATTGCCAAGCGACTTATTATACAATGCCCCCAGAGTAGAACTCTTCTCCGAAGCTGAGGCAGAGCAAGCTCGTCAGGATGCAGTCGACCTTTTAGAAGAGGAAAGAGAGATGGCCCTGATCCGATCGACCATCTACCAACAGGACCTGCGTCGATTCCACGCTCGCAACATGAGAAGTCGAGCGTTCCAGGAAGGAGACCTGGTCCTCCGGGTGCATCAGAAACGTCCGCACAAGCTCGCCCCAGCATGGGAAGGCCCGTTCATCATCACGAAGGTGCTGCGCAACGGAGCTTACCACCTCTACAATGTAGCCCAGAAGAAAGACGAACCTCACTCGTGGAATGCGGACCTACTCCGCCGTTTTTTCACTTGAAGCACTCGACTGTCGAGTTGTAATAAAGATTCCCCAATTTGTTTCAAAAGCAAGATAGCAGTGATTCCCTAATGATTGGTGTCCTCTAAATCCCCCAGTGGGTGCTTAGCTGCGATCCGCCGAGCTACGTCACAAGTACAAGGCGGTTCGGTCCTCCGAACTCCGTCACAAGCACAACGTAGCTTGGAATCGCCTAAGTTATAAACATTCTACTCCGAATGAAGAGCGACCCTCTCACTCGGGGGCTTAGCTGCGACCCCGTGACTCGCCTAAGTTACAACTATCTACTCCGAGTGAAGAGCAACCCTCTCACTCGGGGGCTTAGCTGCGATCCTCCGAGCTACGCCACAAATACAAGGCGGTTCGGTCCTCCGAACTTTGCCACAAGTACAACATAGCTTGGAATCGCCTAAGTTATAAACATTCTACTCCGAGTGAAGAGCGACCCTCTCACTC
>LR738714.1:366562861-366634483 GCA_902687465.1 Secale cereale | reverse complement strand
CTCGAGGGCTTAGCTGCGACCCCGTGACTCGCCTAAGTCACAACTATCTACTCCGAGTGAAGAGCAACCCTCTCACTCGGGGGCTTAGCTGCGACCCCGTGACTCGTGTAAGTTACAAATATCTACTCCGAGTGAAGAGCAACCCTCTCACTCGAGGGCATAGCTACGATCCTCCGAGCTACGCCACAAGTACAAGGCGGTTCGGTCCTCCGAACTCCGCCACAAGTACAACGTAGCTTGGAATCGCCTAAGTTATAAACATTCTACTCCGACTGAAGAGCGACCCACTCACTCGGGGGCTTAGCTGCGACCCCACGGCTCGCCTAAGCTACAACTATCTACTCCGAGTGAAGAGCAACCCTCTCACTCGGGGGCTTAGCTGCAATCCTCCGAGCTACGCCACAAGTACAAGGCGGTTCGGTCCTCCGAACTCCGCCACAAGTACAACGTAGCTCGGAATCGCCTAAGTTATTAACATTCTACTCCGAGTGAAGAGCGACACTCTCACTCGGGGGCGAACTTAGTCAAAGACGTCGACTCAAAGGTTCAGCTAGTCAGAAGAAGAGCGATGAACCAAAAGATCGAAATCAAATAAAAGCCCCACAAGGTTCGGGCAAGAGTACTTGGGCCATAGACCCACCAGAGTTTAACGAGTACAAATCCACGCGGCATTCTGCGGCAAATAAAGTCAATGTGTCAAAGTCATGGCTCGGGAGGAGGCGGGCTTGTAGGCGCGACAAATTCGTCCAAATCAGTCCCATCGGCGATACGAGTGGCAGCCTCCAAGAAAGTCTCCATGAAGGACTGGAATTGAAGCTCTTTCGTGTTTGCGACCTTCAGCGCAGCAAGCTTCCTCTCCTTCATCTCCCTGCAGTGCACACGGACCAAAGCCAGCGCCACGTCTGCTCCTCCCCGGGCGGCTGACTTCTTCCATTCTTGCACTCGGTCGGGGACCTCATTGAGTCGAGTCATCAAGGACTCGAGGTCGTTCTCCTGCACGACTCCCCGCCAGAGCGCGGCGTCGATTCGGGCCATCACCGCCTTCAGTCGTTCCAGATAATCAGTGGCCGCGGTAAGGCGAGACTCCAGCCTCAGTATGTTCATGGAAACCTCGTCCTTCACAGTGGAGTTGGTGGGGTCCAAGCCAGGCTCGACCCGGCCAGTCTCCTCTTCGAAATTATGACAGAACTCTGCACCAAGAACAGCAGTCGAGTTAGCAGATGGAACACGGGTCGACCAGCTCAATTTCAACCAATCTAAAGAGGACATACCTTCGAGCACAAGGTACCATTTTTTGGTGATGTCGCCCAGATACGCCTCAAGATCAAGCCTCTTCCGAAACAGAGCCTCATACTTGTCGTTCAAGTCGGCCCTGGACTTCTTCAGCTGAGCCACCTCCTTGTTGGCCGCGTCGAGTGAGCCTCTCAGTCGGATAATCTCCGCCTCGAGTGCGCCCACAGAAGCCAGCTTCTTCTCCGCCAGCTCCGACTTCTCCTGGGCCGCCTGCTGCGCCGCCGCCAAGTCAAGATCCTTTTGCTCCAAAGCTGCTCTCAGTTGACCTACCAAGGCCGCCACTGGACAGATGAACATGAAGGAACACTCTAAGCGAAAAGTCAGTCGACAGGAGACAGAAGTAAGTTACCAGCCGCATAATCTTGCATCTTCTTCAGATGGTCCCGGGCCAACTGCAAGTCAAGATTAAGCTGGATTTGCTTCCGCTCAAGATCTGCAAACTTGGCCCCGAACTCGTAAGATTTCTGCATCAACAAGACAAAGCAAAGGTTATAAGACTATAGTCGAGTCAGATCACTCAACCTCAGCCTCGGGGACTACACCCAGTGGGTGCACTGAGCGTGCCCCCATTGGTTTCACTCGGCCAAGATCAGTCTGGCGCGAGCTCAAAAAAAACAGCATGGAAATTCTATAGTAAGACCATGGCCGACTGCAATCAGTCGACCACGGTCTCGGGGGCTACACCCAGTGGGTGCACTGAGCGTGCCCCCACTGGTTTCACTCGGCCAAGATCAGTCTGGCGCGAGCTCAAGGAAGACAGGAAAAGAAGAACACCCAGTGGGTGTGATACCTCACAAAACAAAACTAGCAGATTTCTCCCGAAATCAGAAAGCACTCCGACAACATACCTGGACGTTGGCGCGAAGAGCAGAGCTGGCGTCGTAAGCCGCCATGCTGGCCTCATACGCCGCCTTCGTCCGCCCCATCATCATCTCCGCCTGGCGAACGGCCTCTTGTGCCGCCCCCACAGGGTCCTTTGGGAGGCGGTAGGTGGAGAAAAGGACAGACGAAGCAGTAGTCGTCGAGCCGGCCGCAGGCGCAGACGCTGGATCGACGACGCGAATCGGTGCTGAGTCGACAACCGGAGTGGACGCTAGGTTGACAACCAAGGCGGGCGCCGGGTCGACGCTCGGCGCAGGCGGTGGGTCGACGACGGGCACGGTTGACACAAGGACGACGAATGAGACCGCGGTTCGGGCCGCATCCTCTAGTCGCTGGGCCCCCGAGCCAGAAGGCGCCTTTCGGCCCTTCTTCCTTGAGCGCCGGCGGTCCTCCCCCAGCTGCTCCTCGTCCTCGTCGTCGTCCGGCAGCTCTATGACAAGGCGTGGCGCTTCGAATCAAACAGGGAACCAAGTCAATCGACTATCGCCCGCGAAAGAAAAGAAGGACAAAAACGAGTCTCATAGAGCCCATACCTGCTCGAGATGTCGCGGCATCCGCGATCTCCTCGTCATCTCGACCACGGTCGATGTCCATCGAGGTCGTGGAAGCGGCGGCTCTGGAAAATTTGGTCAAGAAATGAGTCGACCAAAACTGCAGTCGACCCCCAAGAAACAAAGAAAAGCAAGCCCGCGTGATACTTACGTGGAGGCGATGGGTACGTCCACCTTGATCCTTGGCAGGGCCTTCCGGGGCTTGTTGGTGGTGACTTTGGGCTGCTTGGGCATCTTCTCAGCTGGCTCGGGGGTGGTCGTGCGAGTACGCTTGGGTGTCCGGGACCCCGAGGGACCCACATGAGGTCGAGCGGCCCCTGGGTCGTTCTTCTCCTTGGAGCGGCGCTCGACACGGGGAGGTGACTCGACCTCCTCCCCGCTGCTGTACTCCTCGCTCTCCTCGGTCTCCTCCTCCGACTTCCACTCGGCGGCATCGCCCGTACCCTCCTCGACCTCTTGGCCCGAGTCTCCGTTGGGCAGTGAGTACATCTCTGTATATATCTGCAAAGAAAGGAAGTTCACCAAATACCAGTCGGGACCATCAATAAGATCACAAATCAATCGACAGATACGTCACTCGGAAGAGGAAGGCTAACCTTGTCCGGCAGGTGGTCGGCGTCGAATGGGATGATCCTCCCCGACCCCCTGGGGTTGTCCTTGTTCCCGGTGATGCTCTTCAAGCACCGCACCATGTACTCTGGGTGGGCCGCCTCCGGGTGGACTCATGACGAGTCGTCAGTACCAGAGTACAGCCACATCGGGTGGTCCCAGGCTTGAAGCGGCTGAATCCTCCGCGTGATGTACACCTCGAACAAGTCCATCCCCGTGACCCCCTCGCGGACTAGCTGGACAACCCTCTCCATCAGCATGTCTACCTCGGCCCTCTCGGCCTTGCTCACTACCATGGAAGGAGGCGGGCTGGCTCGACCTAGGGTAAATGGAGGAAGGCCAGTCGACTGACCCGGAGTCGGACTATCCCTGTAATAAAACCAGGTCGACTGCCAGCCCCAGATCGACTCTGGAAGGTTCATGGGAGGGAAAGCGCTCCTATGCCTAAGCTGAATCCCGAGCCCACCGCACGCCTGGAGGACGTGCGTCTTGCCGTCACTTGGGTTCACTCTCTTGACAGTCTGGGAGCGGCAGGTGAAGATGTGCTTGAACAAACCCCAGTGCGGTCGGCAATCGAGGAAGTTCTCGCACATGGAAACGAAAGCGGAGAGAAAGGCGATGTAGTTGGGCGTGAAATAATGCAGCTGGGCACCGAAGAAGATCAGAAATGCACGGAAGAAAGGGTGCGGAGGAGTAGAGAAACCTCGATCGACGTGGTGGCGTGGAGTACACACTCACCCTCCTGCGGCCGGGGCTCAAGCTCTCCTCCCGGCGCCCGCCAGGAGCCGCCGGCGATCAGCCCCTCCTCCTCCAGCTCCTCCAGATCCTCCACCACGACACTGGACCGGATCCAATCCCCCTGGATCCATCTAGCGGGGAGCCCGGACCTCGACGACGATCCGACCCGGCCAGCTCGCCGCCCCTTCCCCGACGCCGCCTTCTTGGAGCGCTCCATGGCCTCAGTCTTGTCCTTAACCATGGCTCACGAGACGGCGGTTGCGGCGGAGAGTAGCAGGGAGGATTGGGGGCGCGGTAGAGAAGCAAGGACGCTGCGGAGAAGACAAGGCGAATGGGAGAAGGCTAGGCGCACAGTACCCCCCCGCAGCGGACTCGGCGCACCTTTATAACGGCTCGGTCGAGTGGCTGACCGGTTGCCCCGGGCGATCTTATCCGATCCCGTAACAGGCGCTGACGCGATACGTGGCGAAAAAGGGGGCGCTGGAATCGAGGCGTTCAAACCGCACCCCTCGGATTGATGCGGCACGCCCCATCCCGCGCGCTTCCCCAAATTTCAAAATCCCCACCGAATCCGGCGGACAGAAGGCAACCGATTCCGTCGAAAACGTCAAGCACTCATGGCGCCCGACGCCTGGCGCAAAACTCAGTCGACGCAAGACACCCAGTCGACGCAAGACATCCAGTCGACGCAAAAGCAATTAATTCACCAATGGCTTTGGAATCGATCGAGGCGACCAAGACACGGCTGAGGGGGCCTACCCGAGTCACGAGCTCCAAAACAATATGCCCCAAGGACGACGAATCAAGACCAGAGCCTCCCTCAGCATTCCCTTGCTCAAACCCCGATCCATTCGGGAGCTATTGACGAGGTTACGGACCTAGGGTAGGCTCATAGGCTTGACCAAAGGGCCCCACCCAAGGTCACTATCCTAGGAGATCAAAAGACAAGACCCATAACAGTGGAGACAGTCGACTGAGATGGTCCAAGGCGACACTTCACTCGACTGACTCATTTACCCAGGACGACTCAACTCCACTCGACTGGATCAGGCACTCGACCTCCGAAGACTAAGCGCCTCTCAGAACAGCAACGGTCCTATATTTACTCACTGTAGTAAACCCCTTAACTACCCTTTACTGCAGGCGTTACCAGTAATGCCTGCCTTAATGTACCTTTAAGCCCTTGGTAATGTGGAGCATGGCTGGGGTCTGGGCATACTATATAAGCCAAACCCTCCTCTAGAACAAGGGTTCGCAACGCTGTAACACATACATACACACATCAGTCGACCAAGCCTCTGGGCATCGAGACATAGGGCTTTTACTTCCTCCGAGAAGGGCCTGAACTCGCTAAACACTATGTGTACAACCTCGCCAAAGCTAGAACCTTGTATCTCCATTCAGACCCCCTACCCTCACTGTCAGACTTAGAACCACGACATCGTGTGCGTGTGTGCATTTCATCCATGTCATGTTGTCATGTGTATTGCATTGCCTTTGTGTTGTCACTTGCACCCGGTTCCACTCGTCTCTTCCCGTTGTTCGTTTCGAGTTTCGACGCTCACACATGTGCCCGTGGCATCCCCGAGTCCTTCTTTCGTGTGTGGACGTGTAACATTTCCGGAATGACGTGAGACTTGTCGTGCGTTGTTGTTTTGGTACGTGTAGGCCGCCTGTCAAGTTTCATCGCGTTTGGAGTTCGTTTGGTACTCCAACGGTTAACCTAGTGGGCTAAAAGAACCTCTTCTTTAATGCCCAAGACCCCCTCCACAACATCCCACAAACCCAGCAAATCCCTTCCCATCACCTCGGTCGTCGAATTGTGATCGCGTGGCCGAAAACCGCTCCTGATTTGGAGTTTCCTAGCTCCCAGGAACTATAAAACTGTCCCCATCCCCGAAATCCCGGTGCAACCCTAATTTTTCCTCTCCCTCCACGCGCCGGACACATCCGCGCAGCCGCCGGACACGTCCGACCCGCTGCCACCTCACTCCAACCAACCAGAGGCCGCGACGTCACCTCCACCGCCACGTGGTGACCCCCGTTTGGCCGGGCCACATCATCCCACTTCCACCACCGCCACCTCACCCGCCGGCCGCCGGACGCCTCGCCGGACCTCACCACCGCCTCGCCGGAATCCCGCCGCCTCGCCGGAACCCCGCCACCGACACCACCGCCGCGCCGCCACGCGCGCCTCTGCCGTCGCCGGACCACCCCGCCGCCGACGCCGGGCCGAACCACCGGCGCCGGCCTCGCCTTCCCACGCACCGCCGCCACCGGCCTTCTACCACCGCCGCCGCCGCGCCCCCACGCGCCGTCGCCGCAGCCAAGTTCGGCCGCCGCCGTCAGCGCCAAGCCCGGGCGCCGCCGCGGTTCGCCCCACCGCCGGCCTCCTCCTCCTCCGGCCGACCTACGCCTCCGGTCGCGCCCGCCATCTCCGGTCATCTTCCCCGCCTCCGGCCTCCTTCTTCCTCGTCTCCGGCGACTTCTCCGGCGATCCCGATCCGGTTCGTGATCGGGACGAGATCCACCACTCCCTCCATCCAAACACCGCCCCGCAGCCCGGATCCCTCCATCCCACACGGATCCATCCACGTTTGAATTTTGGAGGTATAAAACCACTAAGTCCCAGATCTGTAACTTTTTGTTGCCTCCTTTGCATGGCTGTAACTTTGTGCTCATAGATCCGTTTTGGGCGTGTGATATATCAAAATGATCATGGTGATGTGCTCTACATTTTGTTCTATTGTGGCATTCTTGTTTGAGATCATCTAGATGCCCTAATCTTCGTGACAAGAGTGCTACTTGTTATAAACTGCTGTTACTTGTTATTTTTATGCCATGTTTGAGATGTGATAAGTTGGTGCATGTTTATCCAAATGAAGCAAATGATATGTCAAAATGTTCATTGTGAAATGCTCTACATGATGGTTGCTGTAGCATTCATGTTAGGGTTCATATTGCCATGTTAATCTCTGTTGCAAAAGTGCATGTGGCTGTTAAGTTATGAAACATGTTATGAGATGCTGATTTGAAGTGCTCGTTGCTATTGATGTGTTTGTCCCCATGTCACATGTCAATATGTTTTAGAATCTCCATCATATGGTCTCTGCTGTGGTGCAAACCACTTTCCATGATATGCCTTGAGGTGACTTAAACATGCTTGTAAACATGCCATGCCAACATAACTGTTTTTATACTTAGTGAAATTTCTGCCAAGTCTGGAATCTGGCATAACCTGATGCTATGTTTGCTTGACGCCCTAGTCAAATCCATGCTTGTTTTGGAGTGGCCAATGATCATTACTTGTTGTCCATGTTTTTGTCTATCCATTCATGCCCTCACTTGCTCATATGGCTTGATGTAGCTTATTTTTTTCTTGCTCTCAAGTTGCTATAAATTATATCTGTCAGGTTTTTAACAACATGATCAATTTGGTGTAGCTTGTAGCTATTGATCCATGCCTCCTATGGAGTTGCTCCAATTGAGTTGTTTGCTCTAGGATATGTCTACTTCATGTCCATGCTTATTGTCATCACGTTTGCGTGCTGTAGAGTATATATTTCTTGCTCCAAAGTTGCTATGTGGCTGTTAATTTTAGCTTTGCATTGTATGTTGTTTCGTGTGTATGTGTTGAACCGTTGCTCCGTTTAGAGTGTGCCCTATATGAAACTTGTGTGATTTTGCATGTAGAATCATAACATCATGTTGTTTACATGTTTGGAGTGTGTTTGCTTGATGTTTGGGTGCATCTTGCACCGTTGCCATGTTTGTCTTGTTATGCTCATATCTTCTAGACCGTAGCTCCGAATTAAACAAACTTTATATGCAACTTGACTAGAATTTCATGTAGATCATCATGGTGCATGTTAACTTGCTGTTTAACAACTTTAACTTAAGGTTTGTTCAGATCTGGACCAATTTAAAAATATGCATATGAGGACTTACCGGATTCGCCATATGATGATTCCGGCCTCATTTAAACTTGTTGTTTTGTGTTGTTCTTGTGTGCTTCATCCCTTGACTTGTATTGCATCGTATATGCATCATACTTGCATCATGTTGATTGTGCATTGCACCTTGTTTGACATCGTGCCTTGTTGTCATCTTGTGTTGTGTAGAGCCGGAAGACGAGACCGAGAACGAGGTTACTACCGAGGTTGAGTACGAGGAGCCGTCTTACGATCCCATCGACGACTCGACAGGCAAGATGACCTGACCCAGATATCATTACTATCTTTGCTTATTGCTAGATGTCTCGCTCTTTAGCTTATTTCCTCGATGCCCATGTTTGTTTGTCCGCCTCCTATCGTAACCATGAATCTGTCTAACCACCCAACCTCGCAAACCTTTGTTTGGCTACGTAAGCTTCATTCAGCCCCTCTTATAGCATTGTTAGTTGCAGGTGAAGATTTGAAGATTCTTGCTTCATGTTGAAGTTTGTTGGGATATCACACTATATAATCTGTTTAACTAAATCATCTATATACTTGGCAATGGGTGGAAGGCTAAGCCTCTCGCTTGGTGATTTGTTCCACTTATGCCACCCTAGGAACCGTATAAACCGGTGTTATGTTCCTTGATTATGCGTTCCTAACATAGTTGGGGTTATGGGACCCCCTCGATAACCCGCTTAGCGCTAAAGCTTTTCCAGCGAGGCCCGACATTGGTTCTACATTTTCCTAACAACTAAAACTTTCCGAGGGAGTAATTAACCCGAGGATTAATTAATCAACCCCCCTGGGCCAGTGCTCGATTTGAGTGTTGGTCCAAAGTAGAGCCACTTGCGGTGCCAGCCGGCTTGCTCGGGTCTTCGGTATCTGTACGTAGTGCTCATACGGTTGTGGCCTGAGACTAGATACGCGCGGCTACTGTCAGGGTGTCGGCACGCCGGGAGGTCTTGCCGGATTAGTTTTACCTTAGTCGGAATATCTTGAGCACGGGATTCCAAGAACACTCGGGCCTTCCCACCTTGGAGTTGCGACTCCGCAGATCATGAGCTTCTAATGGGCTAAGTTGGGACACCCCTGCAGGGTTTTGAACTTTCGAATGCCGTGCCCGCGGTTATGTGGCAGATGGGAATTTTTTAATATCCGGTTGTAGAAAACTTGACACCATGTTCAGAACACAATACCAGCGTGAGTAACCGTGACGGTCATTTTCCAAAAGGGGTTCGGGAAGTGAACACGGTGGGGTTAAGTTTGACGTGCTTAGATAGGATCACTTAGTGATCACTTTGACGCTCGTGGCATTTCGCTTCTCGCTCTCAACACGTAAGCTAGTGCTAGTGCAGCTGCAACCTTTATTTTTTCTTCAGCCTTGCTCCACACCCAAGGCTTAGATAGTTTTGTTACCCGGGAACGGGATTGATGAGTCCTCCGTGGCTCACAGATTCTACACAACACCAGATGCAGGTACTATGGTGGACTACACAGGTGACGACACCGAGCTGTACTGGGAGTTCGATGAAGAACGTAGTCGATACTATGTGCACTATCCCGATGATCAGTAGTGGCTTCTACTAGGTGCGATTCGGACCTTGTGGCTTTATTTTTTTTTTGTATCTTTCATTTGGATCTTCGTCCGTAATCGGACTGTGATGTTATTTGGATGATGTTTGCTTATGCAATGTATTGTGTGACGTGGCGAGTGTAAGCCAACTACTCTTTTGCAATTTCATCCCTATTTTTACATGAGTCGTGCAAATATATCATACTTGAGATCATTCTAGTAAGAGCTTATACCTTTAAGTCGTGCCTCGACACGTAGGAGGTATAATCTCATACTGGGCATTACAAGTTTGTATTCAGTGCCTTCTCCGACCTAGAAGCCCCCACTGATTGATCGAATCGTTGACGGTTGAGTCTAGGCACACACTTGAAAATGTTTTGAGTCCTATATATATCGGAGAGTAGGATTTGTTTTTGCTCATCATCTCTTTTCACTCTGGTGAGGACTCCTGACGATTACTTGTCTCTTCTACTCTCATAATTTCACAAAACAAATTTAGGATCGCGCGAGTATTGTTTGGATTGTTCCGATGTCTTTGTGACGAGAACATTGTTCTCGATGCCTCCTGTCATTTAGGGGTTGTGGCAGTGTCCCGGGGAGTTGAGCTCCGAGGTGTTGTCGTCACAAATATATTGCAGCAGTTCTGGAATACTTAAGACGGCTGACATAAAAAACTCTCCTATGCGGTTAGTGGCAAGATAACCCCGACATCACCCAGTACTGGGGAGGTAGTTCGGGAGTATTGCCATGTATAGCAGATGCGTTTCGAAGGTCCGAGGTAAACGGTTTCCGGAAATAACTGGTTATGTGTTGAAGGATGGATACAGCTGGATGTAGGATTAGAGTTGAGTGCGCGATGCTTCCCTAACACCTGATTGCATAACTGGAAACTTTCGGAAATTAATAGGTGGGTTCATCTAGTAGTTTGTAGGCATTCTTCCAACGAATGCATGATATGGAGTTCGGGGTTCTACATTGAGTGAAGTAGTTTTATGGGCGTTGTTCCGATCGGGAGTTGCATCTTAAAGGGTCCTTGTCTATGCTGAGCCGGGGATTGCACAACCCTTTTGTAACACGTTCCATAAACTTTCAGCACGAATTTGTCGAACGAAGCTTCTATTTTGTATTTGTTCTATCTGCTCCTTGTTGTTTTTTTATTTACCTTTTGTTCTCCCAAGTGGCTTCTCATGAAGATTGTTGTACCATTAAACTGTGGATTACATTCGTTCATCTTGTTCGAATGTTCTTGTGAAGACTTATGTTGCAATTTCTAGCCGTTGATTCAACTTATATATTTTCTCAATCAATGGCTAATAGTTGTCATCTCATTCAGGATGGCTCCTAAAAGGGTTCCCAACGCTAACCCAGAGGGTGAAGAGGTTCCTGATCGTCCTCCTTCCCCTCCTCCTTCGTCTGAGGCCTGGAGAGCAATTATGCAAGCGACGAACCAGAACACCCAGATGCTTATGCAAATGATGCAGAACATTCAAGCAAATCAAGCAAATCAAGGTGGTCATGGGAACCAAGGCCAAGGCAATTTGTTCAACCAACCTCACTTTGCTACACTCAACCAGTTCCTGGCAAACCAACCAAAGGCATTCAGTTACTGTGTGGACCCTCTAGATGCTGAAGACTGGATAACAAACATCAAGAAGCATTTCGAGTGCAGTAACGTGAGACCTGAGGACTATGTGAAGTTTGCCGCCTTCCAACTCAAGGACCAAGCCGCAGATTGGTGGCAGCAGTACAAAGATTCCAAAGAGGGACGTGAAATCTCGTGGACTGACTTCTGCAAGGATTTTCGCTCTCACCACATTCCAACTATTGTCATTGAAGGTATGCGTGAGCAATTCCGCAACCTGAAGCAAGGCACCATGTCTGTTTATCAATACAATGTGAAGTTCCAGAACCTTGCCCGCTATGCCAAGCAAGACATCCCAGATGCCAAGAGGAAGATTTATCAGTTCCGTGGTGGTCTGAAGGATGAACTCCAACTAGCTCTCACCTTGTTTGAGCCGGATGAATTTGATCAATTCTATAACATGGCACTTAAGCAAGAGGCAGCCCAGCTCAAGATGGAAGCTTCCAAAAAGAGGATCAGAGATGCTGTTCACTCCTCCTCTTCTTCCCAAGTGGTTGCAAAGCAGCAGAAGTTTTGGCTTCCACCTCCTCCAGTGATCCGACCTCCCAACAACAACAACAAGCATTCTGGTGGCCGTGGTTTCTCCCACCCACCCAACCCAAGCAATCAGTCAAAGAATCACTTTCAAGCTTCGAAGTCAAGTGCTCCTTATCACCGTCCTCTCTCAGAAGTGATTTGCAACAAGTGTGGCCAGAAGGGTCACTATGCTAACAAGTGCCCCAACCCAAGGCGCCTTCCGCCTCCTCCACCTGTCAGTACTGCTATTGTCAACCACAATCCCAAGGTTGCAAGAGTGAATCTGATGAATGCAGCTCAAGTAGAGAATTCTTCAGATGTGATACTTGGTAATCTTCCAGTTAACTCTATTCCTGCTAAAGTATTGTTTGATTCGGGTGCATCGCTTTCTTTCATTTCAAGACCATTTGTTGCTAAGCATGACTTGGTTTCCGAGAGCATTCCTAGACCTTTAAAGATTATTTCTCCGGGATTGCAAATGACTTCCAACTCAGTTGTTCCGGACGTATCTATTCGCATGGGTGATTACCGCTTTCTGGCTTCTCCGGTTGTTCTCGCAACTCCGAAATAGATCTTATTCTTGGGATGGATTGGCTTTCCCAGCATGATGCTCACATTGATTGTGCAAAGAAGGAAGTCAAGCTTACTCATTCCGATGAAGACGTTATTATCTTCGCCTCTCAAGATAACACAATCAGGCTATTCTCTCTCAATGACAAGGGCGAGATTAATGTCATCTCTCAAATTCCGGTGGTCAATGAATATGAAGATGTTTTCCCTGAAGAGTTTCCAGGCATGCCTCCGCATCGTCAAGTTGAATTCATTATTGAACTCGAGCCCGGTACCGAGCCAGCATGCCGGTGTCCGTACAAGCTTTCCCCTGATGAGTTGAAGGAGCTAAAGAAACAACTCGATGAGCAAGAGCGAATTGGTCTAATCAGGCCTAACACTTCACCTTGGGGCTGTGGTGTTCTTTTTGTCAAGAAGAAGGATGGCATGGAGCGCCTTTGCGTTGATTACCGGCCATTGAACAAGAAGATAATAAAGAACAAGTATCCGCTCCCCAACATCAATGAATTGTGCGAGCAGCTCAAAGGAGCAAAAGTGTTCTCAAAGCTCGATCTCCGGATGGGTTATCACTAGATCCGTATCCGTGAAGAAGATATTCACAAGACTGCATTTAGAACAAGCTATGACTCCTATGAATACACAGTCATGTCTTTTGGCCTCGCAAATGCTCCACCCACCTGCTCGAGGATGATGCACTACATATTCAATCCCTAAACCAACGAATTTGTGCTCATCTATCTGGATGACATCTTGGTATTCTCCAAGAATGAAGAGGATCATGCCAAGCACCTCCGTTTGGTTCTCGATAGACTCTGTGAACATAAGTTCTATGCCAAGTTCTCTAAATGTGAATTCTGGCTAGATAAGGTCTTATATCTTGGCCATATCATCTCTGCTGAGGGTATTTCTGTCAACCCCGAGAAAGTTGAAGCGATTGTCAACTGGGAACCCTCGCAGAACATCAAGCAACTCCGAAGCTTCCTTGGTCTCGCTAGCTATTGCAGAAGGTTCGTTGAGAACTTCTCCAAGATTGCCAAGCCTCTATCCAACTTTCTGCAAAAGAATGTCAAGTACAACTGGTCTCCGGATTGTGATGTGGCATTCAAAACACTCAAAGAAAATCTCATCTCTGCTCCGGTTCTTACTCCTCCAGATGAGTCCAAGCTCTACGAAGTATTCTGTGATGCTTCTCTTCAAGGACTTGGTGGTGTGCTAATGCAAGACAAGAAAATTGTGGCATACACTTCTCGTCAATTGAAGCCAAATGAGAAGAACTACCCCACACATGATCTCGAGCTAGCAGTAGTGGTACACGCCTTGATCACGTGGAGACACCTTCTGTTGGGCAGAAAAGTGGACATCTTCACCGATCACAAGAGCTTGAAGTACATCTTCACACAGCCAAACCTGAACCTTCGCCAGACTCATTGGGTTGAGATGATCTAAGAGTATGATCCAAGCATCGAATACACACCTGGCAAGGCCAATGTCATTGCAGATGCCTTGAGCAGAAAGGCATATTGCAACAGTCTCCTTCTCAAGCCGTTCCAGCCTGAGCTTTGTGAGTCATTCAGGAAGCTCAACCTCCAAGTTGTTCCGCAAGGCTTTCTTGCAAATCTTCAAGTTGCTCCTACCTTGGAAGATCAGATCCGTGAGGCCTAGCTCAGTGATGCTATGGTGTAGAAAGTGAAACATGGTATTGCTAAGGGTACTCCCAAATACAAGTGCTATTGCGTTGATGAGAAAGACACCTTGTTCTTTGAGGACAGACTTGTGGTTCCCAAGGGTGATCTCAGGAAGGTCATAATGAACGAAGCACATGACTCCATCCTCTCCATTCATCCCGGAAGTTAAAAGATGTACCAAGATCTCAAGCAATCTTACTGGTGGACTCGCATGAAAAGGGAGATTGCCCAATTCGTGAATGAATGTGATGTCTGCACAAGAGTGAAGGCAGAGCATCAACATCCAGCCGGTCTCCTCCAACCTCTTCCTATTCCCATGTGGAAATTCGACCATATTGAAATGGATTTCGTCACTGGGTTTCCTAAGTCCAAGAAGGGGAACGATGCTATCTTTGTTGTGATTGACAAGATAACCGAAGTAGCTCACTTCCTTCCAGTCAAAGAATCCATCAATGCAGCTCAGCTGGCAGAGTTGTACACTTCCAGAATTGTGTCGTTACATGGCATTCCTCAAGTTATCTCCTCAGACCGTGGAAGTTTTTTCACATCCAAGTTCTGGGACTCCTTTCAGTCAGCCATGGGCACTAAGATCCGTTTCAGCACTGCGTTTCACCCTCAGACTAGTGGTTAAGTCGAAAGAGTGAACCAGATCCTCGAAGACATGCTCAGAGCTTGTGTCATCTCTTTTGGCATGAAGTGGGAAGATTGCCTTCCGTTTGCTGAGTTCTCTTACAACAATAGTTTCCAAGCAAGTGCCGATAAAGCTCCGTTTGAAATCCTCTATGGCAGAAAGTGCCGTACCCCTCTCAACTGGTCCGAGACTGGTGAACGTCAACTTCTTGGAAATGACTTGACCTCAGAAGCTGAAGAAATGTGCAAAGTCATACGTGAGAATCTCAAGGCCGCTCAGTCACGTCAAAAGAGCTACTATGACGGCAAGCATCGTGATTTGGCTTTCGACATTGGAGATCATGTCTATCTCCGTGTTTCTCCTATGAAAGGAACCCAAATATTCGGTATCAATGGGAAGCTTGCTCCGAGATACGTGGGCCCTTTCAAGATCCTTGGCAAAAGAGGCGATCTAGCCTATCAACTCGAGCTTCCATCCAACTTTGCAAATGTTCATGATGTGTTTCACGTGTCTCAACTCCGCAAGTGCTTCAAGACACCTGAATGCACCATTCCGTTCGAGGAGATTGATCTTCAACAAGACTTGTCTTACCGTGAGCACCCTGTTGCTATTCTTGAAGAAACTGAGCGCAAGACCCGCAACAAGTCAATCAAGTTCTTGAAAGTTAAGTGGTCACACCATACCGACCGAGAAGCTACGTGGGAACGAGAAGATCACCTTCGTTCCGAGTATCCTTCCTTCTTCCAGTCCTAGATCTCGGGACGAGATCTTTTCGTAGTAGAGGAGAGTTTGTAATGCCCCAGATGTAACACTTTCCAAATATGGCAATATATGAAACTTTGACTTCATCAATTCCATTCTGGGCTCTTCTTTCATTTCGGGTTTCTTCGTTTTGTCGTGTGCGTGTGTGCATTTCATTCATGTCATGTTGTCATGTGCATTGCATTGCCTTTGTGTTGTCACTTGCACCCGGTTCCACTCGTCTCTTCCCGTTGTCCGTTTCGAGTTCCGACGCTCACACACGTGCCCGTGGCATCCTCGAGTACTTCTTTCTTGTGTGGCCGTGTAACGTTTTCGGAATGACGTGAGACTTGTCGTGCGTTGCTGTTTTGGTACGTGTAGGCCGCCTGTCAAGTTTCATCGCGTTTGGAGTTCGTTTGGTACTCCAACGGTTAACCTAATGGGCTAAAAGAACCTCTTCTTTAAGGCCCAAGACCCCCTCCACAACAGCCCACAAACCCAGCACAACCCTTCCCATCATCTCGGTCGTCGAATTGTGATTACGTGGCCGAAAGCCGCTCCTCATTTGGAGTTTCCTAACTCCCAGAAACTATAAAACAGTCCCCATCCCAGAAATCCCGATGCAACCCTAATTTTTCCTCTCCCTCTGCGCGCCGGACACATCCGCGCAGCCGCCGGACACGTCCGACCAGCTGCCATCTCACTCCAACCAACCAGAGGCCGCCACGTCACCTCCGCCGCCACGTGGCGACCCCCGATTGGCCGGGCCACCTCATCCCACTTCCACCACCGCCACCTCACCGGACGCCTCGCCGGACCTCGCCGCCGCCTCGCCGGAACCCCGCCGCCGACACCACCGCCGCGCCGCCACGCGCGCCTCCGCCGTCGCCGGACCACCCCGCCGCCGGTGTCGGGCCGCACCACCGCCGCCGGCCTCGCCTCCCCACGCACCGCCGCCGGCAGCCTTCTACCACCGCCGCCGCGACGGCCCCACGCGGCGCCACCGCAGCCAGGTTCGGCCGCCGCAGACGCCGGGCGCGGGCGCGCCTCCGCCGCCTCCAAGCGCGGGCGCCACCAACCGTCGGCGCCGCCGCGGCTCACCCCGCCGCCCGCCTCCTCCTCCTCCGGCCGACCTCCGCCTCCGGTCACACCCGCCGTCTCCGGTCATCTTCCCCGTCGCCGGCCTCCTTCTTCCTCGTCTCCGGCGACTTCTTCGGTGATCCCGATCCGGTTCGGGATCGGGACGAGATCCACCACTCCCTCCATCCAAACACCGCTCCACAGCCCGGATCCCTCCATTCCGCACGGATCCATCCACGTTTGACTTTTGGAGGTATAAAACCACTAAGTCCCAGATCTATAACTTTTTGTTGCCTCCTTTGCATGGCTGTAACTGTGTGCTCGTAGATTCGTTTTGGGCGTGTGATATATCAAAATGATAGTGGTGATGTGCTCTACGTTTTGTTCCATTGTGGCATACTTGTTTGAGATCATCTAGATGCCCTAACTTCGTGACAAGAGTGCTACTTGTTATAAACTGCTGTTACTTGTTATTTTTATGCCATGTTTGAGATGTGATAACTTGGTGCATGTTTATCCAAATGAAGCAAATGATATGTCAAAATGTTCATTGTGAAATGCTCTACATGATGGTTGATGTAGCATTCATGTTAGGGTTCATATTGACATTTTAATCTCTGTTGCAAAAGTGCATGTGGTTGTTAAGTTATGAAACATGTTATGAGATGCTGATTTGAAGTGCTCGTTGCTATTGATGTGTTTGTCCCCATGTCACATGTCAATATGTTTTAGAATCTCCATCATATGGTCTTTGCTGTGGTGAAAACCACTTTCCATGATATGCCTTGAGGTGACTTAAACATGCTTGTAAAAATGCCATGCCAACATAACTGTTTTTATACTTAGTGAAATTTCTGCTAAGTCTGGAATCTGTCATAACCTGATGCTATGTTTGCTTGATGCCCTAGTCAAATCCATACTTGTTTTGGAGTGGCCAATGATCATTCCTTGTTGTCCATGTATTTGTATATCCATTCATGCCCTCACTTGCTCATATGGCTTGCTGTAGTTTATTTATTTCTTGGTCTCAAGTTGCTATAAATTATATATGTCAGGTTTTTAACAGCATGATCAATTTGGTGTAGCTTGTAGCTATTGATCAATGCCCCCTATGGAGTTGCTCCAATGGAGTTGTTTGCTGTAGGATATGTCTACTTCATGTCCATGCTTATTGTCATCATGTTTGGGTGCTGTAGAGTATATATTGCTTTCTCCAAAGTTGCTATGTGGTTGTTAATTTTAGCTTTTTATTGTATGTTGTTTCGTGTGTATGTGTTGAACCGTTGCTCCGTTTCGAGCGTGCACTATATGAAACTTGTGTGATTTTGCATGTAGAATCATAACATCATGTTGTTTACATGTTTGGAGTGTGTTTGCTTGATGTTTGGGTGCATCTTGCACCGTTGCCATGTTTGTCTTGTTATGCTCATATCTTCTAGACCGTAGCTCCGAATTAAACAAACTTTATATGAAACTTGACTAGAATTTCGCGTAAATCATCATGGTGCATGTTAACTTGCTGTTTAACAACTTTAACATAAGGTTTGTTCAGATCTGGATCAATTTAAAAATATGCATATGAGGACTTACCGGATTCGCTATATGTTGATTCCGGCCACATTTAAACTTGTTGTTTTGTGTTGTTCTTGTGTGCTTCATCCCTTGACTTGTATTGCATCATATATGCATCATACTTGCATAATGTTGATTGTGCATTGCACCTTGTTTGATATCGTGCCTTGTTGTGATCTTGTGTTGAGTAGAGCCGGAAGCCGAGACCGAGAACGAGGTTACTACCGAGGTTGAGTACGAGGAGCCATCTTACGATCCCATCGGCGACTCGACAGGCAAGATGACCTGGCCCAGATATCATTACTATCTTTGCCTATTGCTAGATGTCTCGCTCTTTAGCTTATTGTCTCGATGCCCATGCTTGTTTGTCAGCCTCCTATTGTAACCATGAATTTGTCTAACCACCCAACCTAAAAAACCTTTGTTTGGCTACATAAGCTTCGCTCAGCCCCTCTTATAGCATTTTTAGTTGCAGGTGAAGATTTGAAGATTCTTGCTTCATGTTGAAGTTTGTTGGGATATCACACTATATAATCTGTTTAACTAAATCATCTATATACTTGGCAATGGGTGGAAGGCTAAGCCTCTCGCTTGGTGATTTGTTCCACTCATGCCACCCTAGGAACCGTATAAACCGGTGTTATGTTCCTTGATTATGCGTTCCTAACACGGTTGGGGTTATGGGACCCCCTCGATAACCCGCTTAGCGCTAAAGCTTTTCCAGCGAGGCCCGACATTGGTTCTACATTTGCCTAACAACTAAAACTTGCCGAGGGAGTAATTAACCCGAGGATTAATTAATCAACCCCCCTGGGCCAGTGCTCGATTTGAGTGTTGGTTCAAACTAGAGCCACTTGCGGTGCCACCCGGCTTGCTAGGGTCTTCGGTATATGTACGTAGTGCTCATCCGGTCGTGGCCTGAGACTAGATACACGCGGCAACTATTAGGGTGTCGGCATGCCGGGAGGTCTTGCTGGATTAGTTTTACCTTAGTCGAAATATCTTGAGCACGGGATTCCGAGAATACTCGGGCCTTCCCACCTTGGAGTTGCGACTCCGCAGATCGTGAGCTTGTAATGGGCTAAGTTGGGACACCCCTGCAGGGTTTTGAACTTTCGAAAGCAGTGCCCGCGGTTATGTGGCAGATGGGAATTCGTTAATATCCGGTTGTAGAAAACTTGACACCATGTTCATAACACACTACCAGCGTGAGTAACCGTGACGGTCATTTTCCGAAAGGGGTTCAGGAAGTGAACACAGTGGGGTTATGTTTGACGTGCTTAGATAGGATCACTTAGTGATCACTTTGACGCTCGTCGCATTTCTCTTCTCGCTCTCAACACGTAAGCTAGTGCTAGTGCAGCTGCAACCTTTATTTTTTCTTCAGCCTTGTTCCACACCCAAGGCTTAGATAGTTTTGTTACCCGAGAACGGGATTGCTGAGTCCTCCGTGGTTCACAGATTCTACACAACACCAGATGCAGGTACTATGGTGGACTACACAGGTGACGGCACCGAGATGTACTGGGAGTTTGATGAAGAATGTAGTCGATACTATGTGCACTATCCCAATGATCAGTAGTGGCTTCTACCAGGGGCGATTCGGACCTTGTGGCTTTATTTTTTTTGGTATCTTTCATTTGGATCTTCGTCCGTAGTCGGACTATGATGTTATTTGGATGATGTTTGCTTATGTAATGTATTGTGTGATGTGGCGAGTGTAAGCCAACTACTCTTTTGCAATTTCATCCCTATTTTTACATGAGTCGTGCAAAGATACCATACTTGAGATCATTCTAGTATTATCTTATACCTTTAAGTCGTGCCTCGACACGTAGGAGGTATAATCTCATACTGGGAATTACAGATGTCATACGTCTTCTTGATAGTAGGAACAGGAAACTCAAAACCACCAATAGTAATAGTTGAATTTTTTCCAATATAATTGATACTCTGGACTTCAGGTTATTTCCTTGGCAAGTGTACCGTATGCTCATTACCATTGACATGAAAAGTGACATTGCCTTTGTTGCAATCAATAAAAGCCCCTGCAGTATTCAAAAAGGGTCTTTCAAGAATAATAGACATACTATCATCCTCGGGAATATCAAGGATAACAAAGTCCGTTAGAATAGTAACATTTGCAACTACAACAAGCACATCCTCACAAATACCGACAGGTATAGCAGTTGATTTATCAGCCATTTGCCATGATATTTCTGTAGGTGTCAACTTACTCAAGTCAAGTCTACGATATAAAAAGAGAGGCATAACACTAACACTAGCTCCAAGATCACACAAAGCAGTTTTAACATAGTTTTTCTTAATGGAGTAATGTATAGTAGATACTCCTGGATCTCCTAATTTCTTAGGTATTCCACCTTTAAAAGTGTAATTGGCAAGCATGGTGGAAATTTCTACTTTAGGTACCTTTCTTTTGTTGGTAATAATATCTTTCATATACTTAGCATAAGGATTTGTTTTAAGCACATCAGTCAAACGCATACGCAAAAAGATAGGTCTAATCATTTCAGAAAAGCGCTCAAAATCCTTATCATCCTTTTTGTTGGATGGTTTCGTAGGAAAAGGCATGGGTTTCTGAACCCATGGTTCTCTTTCCTTACCGTGCTTCCTAGCAACAAAGTCTCTCTTATCATAACATTGATTCTTTGATTGTGGGTTATCAAGATCAACAGCAGGTTCAATCTCTACATCATTATCATTGCTAGGTTGAGCATCATCATGAACATCATCACTAATATTATCACTAGGTTCATGTTCATTACCAGATTGTGTCTCAGCATTAGAAATAGATATACCATTGGGATTCTCAGGTGTGTCAGCTACAGGTTTACTAGAAGCATGCAAAGTCCTATCATTTTTCTTTTTCTTCTTCTTAGAAGAACTAGGTGCATCTAAAGTAGCTCTCTAAGAATCTTCCTCAATTCTCTTACGGTGGCCTTCAGGATACAGAGGTTCCTGAGTCATTTTACCACCTCTAGTTGCAACTCTAACAGCATAGTCATTATTCTTACTATTTAATTCATTGAGCAAATCGTTCTGAGCCTTAAGTACTTGTTCTACCTGAGTGGTGACCATAGAAGCATGTATACTAATAAGTTTCAGTTCACCTTTAGCTCTAGACAGATAATCACTCAAGCGTTCAATCATATAAGCATTGTGTTGTAATTGTCTACCAACATGAGCATTGAAGTTTTCTTGTTTCACAATGAAATTGTCAAACTCATCTAAGCATTGGCTAGCAGACTTATAACGAGGAATATAACCTTCATCAAATCTATAAAGAGAATTTACCTTTACTACTTGTGTCGGGTTATCAAGACCATGTATTTCTTCAGTAGGCGGTAAATTCTTAACATCTTCAGCTTTAATACCTTTTTCATTCGTAGATTTCTTTGCCTCTTGCATATCTTCAGGACTGAGAAATAGAACACCTCTTTTCTTTGTAGTTGGCTTAGGGGCTGGTTCAGGAAGTGTCCAATTATTTTCATTGGCCAGCATATTATTCAATAGTAATTCAGCTTGATCACCTTTTCTTTCCCTGAAAACACAACAAACACAACTATCCAGGTGGTCTCTAGAAGCATCACTTAGTCCATTATAAAAGACATCAAGTATATCATGCATCTCAAGAGGATGATCAGGCAAAGCATTAAGCAATTGGAGAAGCCTCCCCCAAGCTTGTGGGAGACTCTCTTCTTCAATTTGCACAAAGTTATATATTTCCCGTAAGGCAACTTGTTTCTTATGAGCGGGAAAATATTTAGCAGAGAAGTAATACATCATATCCTGAGGACTACGCACACAACCAGGATTAAGGGAATTAAACCAAGTCTTAGCTTCACCCTTTAACGAGAAAGGAAACAACTTAAGGAAATAGTAGTAGCGAATCTTTTCATCATTGGTAAACAGGGTGGCTATAACATTCAACTTAGTAAGATGTGCCCCAATACTCATAGCCATGGAAAGGATCAGATTCAACCAAAGTAATTAACTCAGGATCAACAGAGAATTCATAATCCTTATCAGTAACACAGATAGGTGAAGTTGCAAAAGCAGGGTCATGTTTCATTCTAGCATTCAAGGACTTTTCTTTCAGCTTAGCTAATAACTTCTTAAGATCATACCTATCATTGCAAGCAAGAAAGTCTCTAGCAGTTTCTTCATCCATAACATAACCCTCAGAAACAACATGCAATTCATATCTATTGGGAGTAGTTTCATCATCACTTTCATAAATATCATCAGTTTCAACATCTGCACTCTCCCTTACCTTAGCAATTTGTTCATCTAGAAATTCACCTAGTGCACAGTATCAGGCATAGATGTAGTTTCATCATACATAGCATAAGTAGCATCATCAAGAACATACGACATATCAGGTTCAATAGCAGGAGTAGGCGTCGCAAGTTTACTCACAACATAAGGAGAATCAAGTGCAGAGCTAGATGGCAGTTCCTTACCTCCCCGCGTAGTTGAGGGTAAGATCCTGGTTTTTGAGTCCTTCAAATTCTTCCAAGTGATCAACAGATATAAATCCCAAGTGACTTAAAGAATAGAGCTATGCTCCCCGACAACGACGCCAGAAAATAGTCATGATAACCCACAAGTGTAGGGGATCGCAACATTTTTCGAGGGTAAAGTATTCAACCCAAATTTGTTGACTCGACACAAGGGGAGCCAAAGAACACTCTTAAGTATTAGCAGCTGAGTTGTCAATTCAACCACATGTGTAAACTTAGTATCTGCAGCAACATAGTTTAGTAGCAAAGTAATATGATAGTGGCGGTAGCGGCAATAAAAGTAACGATAGTGTTTTTGTAGTTTTTGTGATAGTAGCAACGGATAAGTAAATAAGCAACTAGAAATATAGGTAAAGCTCGTAGGCATTGGATCGGTGATGGGAAACTATGTCGGATGCAATTCATCATGTAGAAGTTATAACCTAGGGTGACATAGAACTAGCTCCAGTTCATCAATACAATGTTGGCATGCATTCCGAATATAGTCATACGTGCTTATGGAAAAGAACTTGCATGGCATCTTTTGTCCTACCCTCCCGTGGCAGCGGGGTCCTATTGGAAACTAAGAGATATTAAGGCATCATTTTAATAGAGTACCGGACAAAAGCATTAACACATAGTGAATACATGAACTCCTGAAACTATGGTCATCACCAGGAGTGGTCCCGATCATTGTCACTTCGGGGTTGCCGGATCATAACACATAGTAGGTGACTATAGACTTGCAAGATAGGATCAAGAACACACATATATTCATGAAAACATAATAGGTTCAGACCTGAAATCATGGCACTCGGGCCCTAGTGACAAGCATTAAGCATAGCAAAGTCATAGCAACATTAATCTCATAACATAGTGGATACTAGGGATCAAACCCTAACAAAACTAACTCGATTACATGATAGATCCCATCCAACGCATCACCGTCCAGCAAGCCTACGATGGAATTACTCACGCACGGCGGTGATCATCATGGAATTGGTGATGGAGGAAGGTTGATGATGACGATGGCGACGATCTCCACTCTCCGGAGCCCCGAACAGACTCCAGATCAGCCCTCCCGAGAGAGATTAGGGCTTGGCGGCGGCTCCGTCTCGTGAAACGCGATAATTCTTTCTCCATGACTTTTTTCTCCCTGAAAGTGAAGATATAGGATCTGGGGGTACGTCGATAAGGCACCAGGGGGCCCACGAGGTAGGGGGCGCGCCCCCCACCCTCGTGGATAGGCCCTGGGCCCCCTGGTGTGGATCTTCTTGCAGATATTTTTTATATTTTCCAAAATAATTCTCCGTTGATTTTCAGGCGATTCCGAGAACTTTTTATTCTGCACAAAAACAACACCATGGTAGTTCTGGTGAAAATAGCGTCAGTCCGGGTTAGTTCCATTCAAATCATGCAAGTTAGAGTCCAAAACAAGGGCAAAAGGGTTTGGAAAAGTAGATACGTTGGAGACGTATCACACGGCCCAACAGAGGCCCATTCGTGTGAAAAGTCCGGCCCATTTGACTTGGTTAAAAGGTGGCGGGGCGGCCCACGGCAAGCCTGGTAACGACCTGTTCGCATATAACCCATGTACAACCCGCTAACCCAGGGCCCGTTTCTGGCCTATCCAAATTAGGCCCAGTATAATCATCTGGGCCGTCCAATATAAATCCAGCCCGTTTTAACTTCCGGCCCATGTATGGTCCATGACGTCTTTCGGCCCATATGAGGCCCTTATTACTCTCGGCCCAATAATGGCCCATCGTAAAACTGGCCCGTAATGAACAGTGTATCACTTCGTAACCATTAACGGCATGTGGTGAAACTGGCCCGTAATGAACAGTGTATCACTTTATAGCCATTAACGGCCCATTATTCCGTTGGGCCGATTCCAGCCCATGTTATCTTTTGGCCTTCTCGGGGCCCATTTATTCGTGGGCTCATTTCCACATTCGTCTACTTACGGCCCGTTAACGTCATTTTCTGCTTGTGGGCCAAATTCAGCCCGTGGTTACAGTCAGCACGTTTGTGGCCCGTTAGTACGTTGGGCCGTTTTCATAGCGTCATCAAAATACGGCCGATTAACGACGGCCCGTTATGGTCGGCCCATGAACGGACGATTTCAACTCTAGCCCATTTACGTCCATAATGTGGTCTGTGATTGGCCCATGTTTGGCCAACCGATCATACGACCCGTAGAAGGCCCATTGATGATATAGCCCATAGAAGGCCCATTGTGTCTACAACCCGCATAAGGCCCATTATTTCTACGCCATGTAGAAGGCCCATTGTTTTTTAAGAAAGAAGGCCCATTGTTTCTACGGCCCTTAGAAGGCCCATTGTTTCTACGGCCCATAGGAGGCCCATGTTGACTACAGCCGGTGGGCATCAAAGTTCACCACCAATGCAAATATAGGGAACACCCTACACTATACAAAAATGGCTTGCTATTTTCTTCAGCCGGTGGCTGCACGTTAAGAACAAATTTGTATCGCACCAAAACAAATTACAACTATAAAACAAAAGGAAGGTTGGCATAAAAATTAACAGTCTAGCAGATAAATGCACCACCAGAAGTTCAGAAGCTCAGTTCATTTGACCCGACTATTACGTTTTCATGATGTATTGTCCGATGGAGCACCATAACCTTCACCTTCAGTTCTCCTAGGCTCCTGAACAACATAGCAAATGTCTGATAGTATGGTTTTTCAAAACCATGCATATCTTGACAACATCGAACAATGTCTCTCCTTGTTTCATAAAGGGTCTCTATTAGGGAATGGACTAGTGTCTGGAGCGCAGATACAACATTGTTTTGAGCTTGCATATCTTGATCATGAGGCAGTTTGGACGAGATTGCCTTAACAACCAAGCCAATATTACACAGGAACGTGCTTTTGGCACTGTTAGTGGCCAGGTACTGACCCACTGCAGCAAGAGCTGACATCACTGAAAAGTTGAGGTTTTACATTAGTAGTACCAGAACAGAAGATATTACAGAGGCAGCAAAACCAAACAAAATAACTTTGGTCTATATACAGAACTTATTCTGGTGAACCCATGTAAAATAATAGTTGTATTTTATTGCAAAGTACATAATAAAACCAGGTTCCAAACATATGACCATGTACCATCGCTAATGTATTGTCTATTTCTTCACATTATATTGAAGGCTAAGGATAAAGAGATGAAGTTTATAATACGGTAAGCATAGTATGACATCACTGATATGTCTCCAACGTATCTACTTTTCCAAACACTTTTGCCCTTGTTTTGGACTCTAACTTGCATGATTTGAATGGAACTAACCCGGACTAACGTTGTTTTCAGCAGAATTGCCATGGTGTTGTTTTTGTGCAGAAATAAAAAGTTCTCGGAATGACCTGAAAATTTACGGAGAATTATTTTCATAAATATAAAAAATACCTGCGAGAAGATCCAGATCAGGGGGCCCACACCCTGTCCACGAGGGTGGGGGGCGCGCCCCCTCCCCTAGGGCGCGCCCCCTGCATCGTGGGCCCCTAGGTGCTCCACCGATGTATCTCCGCATCCTATATATTCACTTTCGGGGAGAGAAAAATCAGAGGGGAAGAATTATCGCGTTTTATGAGACGGAGCCGCCGCCAAGCCCTAATCTCTCTCGGGAGGGCTGATCTGGAGTCTGTTCGGGGCTCCGGAGAGTGGAGATCGTCGCCATCGTCATCATCAACCTTCCTCCATCACCAATTCCATGATGCTCACCGTCGTGCGTGAGTAATGCCATCGTAGGCTTGCTGTACGGTGATGGGTTGGATGGGATCTATCATGTAATCGAGTTAGTTTTGTTAGGGTTTGATCCCTAGTATCCACTATGTTCTGAGATTGATGTTGCTATGACTTTGCTATGCTTAATGCTTGTCACTAGGGCCCGAGTGCCATGATTTCAGATCTGAACCTATTATGTTTTCTTGAATATATGTGTGTTCTTGATCCTATCTTGCAAGTCTATAGTCACCTACTATGTGTTATGATCCGGCAACCCAGAAGTGATAATAATCGGGACCACTCCCGATGATGACCATAGTTTGAGGAGTTCATGTATTCACTATGTGTTAATGCTTTGGTCCGGTACTCTATTAAAAGGAGGCCTTAATATCCCTTAGTTTCCAATAGGACCCCGCTGCCAAGGGAGGGTAGGACAAAAGGGATGTCATGCAAGTTCTTTTCCATAAGCACGTATGACTATATTCAGAATACATGCCTACATTACATTGATGAACTGGAGCTAGTTCTGTGTCACCCTAGGTTATAACTTCTACATGCTGAATTGCATCCGACATAATTTCCCATCACCGATCCAATGCCTACGAGCTTTTCACATATTGCTTGTTGCTTATTTACTTTTCCGCTACTACTATTACAAAAACTAAAAAACACTATCGTTACTTTTATTGCTGCTACCGCTGCTATCATATTACTTTGCTACTAAACTATCTTGCTGCAGATACTAAGTTTCCAGGTGTGGTTGGATTGACAACTCAGCTGCTAATATATAAGAGTATTCTTTGGCTCCCCTTCTGTCGAATCAACAAATTTGGGTTGAATACCCTAGAAAACTGTTGCGATCCCCTACACTTGCGGGTTCTCAAGACTATTTTCTGGCTCCGTTGCCGGGGAGCATAGCTCTATTCTTTAAGTCCCTTAGGATTTATATCTGTTGATCACTATGAAGAATTTGAAGGACTCAAAAACCAAGATCTTACCTTCAACTACGAGGAGAGGTAAGGAACTGCCATCTAGCTCTGCACTTTATTCGCCATCTGTTATGGGTAAATTTGCGACACCTACTCCTGCTATTGAATCTGATATGCCGTACGTTCTTGATGATGCCACTTCTGCTATGTATGATGAAACTACTTCTATGCTTGATAATATTGTGCCACTAGGTGAATTTCTAGATGAACACATTGCTAGAGTTAGGGAGAATGCAAATATTGAAACTGATGATATTTATGAAAGTGATGATGAAGCTTTTCCCAATAGATATGAATTGCCTGTTGTTCTTGAGGGTTATGTTATGGATGAAGAAACTGCTAGAGACTTTCTTGCTTGCAACGATAGATATGATCTTAAGAAATTATTAGCTAAGCTAAAAGAAAAGTCCTTGAATACTGGAATGAAACATGACCCTGCTTTCGCTACTTCACCTATCTTTGTTACTGATAAGGATTATGAATTCTCTTTTGATCCTGAGTTAATTACTTTGTGAATCTGATCCTTTCCATGGCTATGAGTCTGAAACTGTTGTGGCACATCTTACTAAGTCGAATGATATAGCCACCCTTTTTACCAACGATGAAAAGATCTGTTATTACTATATCCTTAAGTTGTTTCCTTTCTTGATAAAGGGTGATGCTAAGACTTGGTTTAATTCTCTTGATCCTGGTTGTGTGCGTAGTCCCCAGGATATGATGTATTATTTCTCTGCTAAATATTTTCCCGCTCATAAGAAACAAGCTGCCTTACGGGAAATATATAACTTTTTGCAAATTGAAGAAGAGAGTATCTCACAAGCTTGGGGGAGGCTTCTCCAATTACTTAATGCTTTGCCTAATCATCCTCTTGAGAGGAACGATATACTTGATGTCTTTTATAATGGACTAACCGATGCTTCCAGAGACCACCTGGATAGTTGTGCTGGTTGTGTTTTTAGGAAAATAACAGTTGATCAAGCTGAATTACTATTGAATAATATGCTGGCCAATGAAAATAATTGGACACTTCCTGAACCAGCCCCTAAGCCAACTCCGAAGAAAAGAGGTGTTCTATTTCTCAGTCCTGAAGATATGCAAGAGGCAAAGAAATATATGAAAGAAAAAGGTATTAAAGCTAAAGATGTTAAGAATTTACCACCTATTGAAGAAATACATGGTATTGATAACCCGACATAGGTAGTAAATGTAAATTCTCTTTATAGATTTGATGAAGGTGATATTCCTCGTTATAAGTCTGCTAGCCAATTCTTAGATGAGTTTGACAATTTTATCGTGAAACAAGAAAACTTCAATGCTTATGTTGGTAGACAATTGCAACACAATGCTTATATAATTGAACGCTTGAGTGATTATCTGTCTAGAGTTAAAGGTGAACTGAAAATTATTAGTAAACATGCTTCTATGGTTACCACTCAAGTAGAACAAGTACTTAAGGCTCAAAATAATTTTCTCAAGGAATTAAATAGTAAGAATAATGACTATGATGTTAGAGTTGCAACTAGAGGTGGTAAAATGACTCAGGAACCCTTGTATCCTGAAGGCCACTCTAAGAGAATTGAGCAAGATTCTCAGAGAGCTAATTTAGATGCACCTAGTTCTTCTAAGAAGAAGAAAGAGAAAAATGACAGAACTTTGCATGCTTCTAGTGAACCTGTAGCTGACACACCTGAGAATCCCAATGATATATTTGTTTCTAATGCCGAGACACAATCTGGTAATGAACATGAACCTAGTGATAATATTAATGACGATGTTCATGATGATGCTCAACCTAGCAATGATAATGATGTAGAGATAGAACCTGCTATTGATCTTGACAACCCACAATCAAAAGATCAACGTTATGATAAGAGAGACTTTGTTACTAGGAAGCACGGTAGGGAAAGAGAACCATGGGTTCAGAAACCCATGCCTTTTCCTCCTAAATCATCCAAGAAAAAGAATGATGAGGATTTGAGCGCTTTGCTGAAATGATTAGACCTATCTTTTTGCGTATGCGCTTGACTGATGTGCTTAAAACAAATCCTTATGCTAAGTATATGAAAGATATCATTACCAATAAAAGAAAGATACCTGAAGTAGAAATTTCCACCATGCTTTCCAATTACACTTTCAAAGGTGGAATACCTAAGAAACTAGGAGATCCAGGAGTACCCACTATACCTTGCTCCATTAAAGGAAACTATGTTAAAACTGCTTTATGTGATCTTGGAGCCGGTGTTAGTGTTATGCCTCTCTCTTTATATCGTAGACTTGACTTGAGTAAGTTGACACCTACTGAAATACCTTTGCAAATCGCGAATAAATCAACTGCTATACCTGTCGGTATTTGTGAGGATGTGCCTGTTGTGGTTGCAAATGTTACTATTCTAACGGACTTTGTTATACTGGATATTCCCGAGGACGATAGTATGTCTATTATCCTTGGTAGACCCTTTTTGAATACTGTAGGGGCTGTTATTGAATGCAACAAAGGCAATGTCACTTTTCATGTCAATGGTAATGAGCATACGGTCCACTTTCCAAGGAAGCAACCTCAGGTCCACAGTATCAATTATATTGGAAAAATTTCAACTATTACCATTGGAGGTTTTGAAATTCCTCTTCCTAATGTCAAGAAGACATATGACATTCTTATTTTTGGGGACATACATATCCCCATTGAGGTAACCTAGTGTTATTCGAAAATTCTCCGGTTTCATGTTATTCGGAAATAGTTTATTAACAAGACCTGATCAACCTTGTTAATGGATTCCTTTTGATGAGCATGGGATAGGTGAATCTAGATAGCACCACCTTCTGTATCCTCCTTTTACTTTCTGATAATTACGATAAATAAAGCAAAATTAGTATTTTCTGTCTATTTCCAGACTTATCCGTGCAATAAAAAATACCCCGAAAATAAAAGTTCTCCAAATGCCCTAAAAATTTAATATGATTTTTTTCTAGAATATTTGAGAATATATGGCATAGAACACACAGCGAGGGGAGCCAACACCCGGCCACGAGGGTCCAGGGCGCGCCCCCTGCCTCGTGGGCCCCACGTGGCCCCCCTCCACTTATCCCTGCACCCATACTATTCTTCTTCCTCCCAAAAAAATCACCAACTAGCTCAAGCACGAGTTCTAGCTCATCTTGCTGCCATTTTCGATCTCCTTGCTCAAAGCACCATTCACCAAACTGTTTGGCGAGATTGTTCCTTGGTATGTGACTCCTCCATTGGTCCAATTATTTTTTGTTCTAGTGCTTTATTTATTGCAAATTTTTGCTGTTGTGGTGACCTTGTTCTTGAGCTTGCATGTCAAATTTCTTTGGTCCCAAGTAGTTCTAATGCATGATATAGTCCCTAGGCACTAGTAGGAGTTGTTGCTATCAATCTTGTTGAGTTTGGTTAACTTTTATTTTGAGTTACTAAAAATTTCAGATAATTTCAGAAAAATGCATAGGAAAATCTTCCAAGGTGGTTCTTCAAGGAAGCAAGAACCGAGGCTCGCGTTTCGTGAGCCGGACGATGAAGTACCGAGGGAAGCGGAAGTGCGGCCTTGTGAATGGCCGTAAGATGACTTTATGGATTAGGTTGGCATCAAGGAGGAATTTTACGCATATGTGCGCAACGCTGACTTCGAGGGCTTCATACAAGATAAGTGCCCTCAATACCGTCGCTTAAGTGATACCTTTGTGAGAAGGTTTAAATTTTCATCTTCACGTAATTCTCACACTATCCTATTTGACCTTTATGATAAATCTTACACCATGGACTTAGAGGATTTTAATGATGCTTGTAAGCTCCCGCAGTGGGGCAGTATGGGTGATCCTCGCAAATCTGAGTATAGAGATTTCCTTGCTAGTATCACAGTGGGGGAATCTAGAGAAATCACACGGGCTACCATAGCGAGCATTCATTTTTCGGCTATTCATTACTTTGCTCTCTTTATCCGTAGATGCATAAACGGTAAGGATGAGGCTTGCCACATGTGTGTCCCCGATCTTAGTGTTCTCAAGAGTGATGTACTAGGTGATAGACAATATAACTTGGGAGCCACTGTTGCACGTAGGCTACATCATAATGGCTTGCAAGGAGATTTATTTGGTGGAATTTATGCCACTCGCATAGCCGGTCTTGGTGTACCTGTCCATGAAAATGATGAACCTTTACCGCCTGCTCATTTGGATTACCTTGCTATGACTAGTCACTGGTTTATAGAGAGGGATGAACAATCCCTCAAATATCGACTAATCTTTAACAGGCGTCATGTCGTCCCTATTATTCTTCCTGCCCCTACTTTGTTTAACTTTCAGGCAAAAGGAAGATACACTATAACCAGGGAGGAGGCAAATGAGTATCATAATATGACGGAAGCAGCCCGCCTTCGAGCTGTAGCTCAGCAGGCAGTAGCTGCTGCATTTCAGTACAACCCCAACTACGACTTTGGATATCCGTCAGGCCAATACTGGCCATAGACCAACTTAGGCCAAAAGCCAAAGATTGGGGGAGTACGTGTTTCTCACCAACTTTACATTCAATGCTCACACACTTATTCTAGTTGTCGGTGCTCACACTCTTTCATTGTACCATCCATGTTTAGTTTCATTTCTTTTTCTTAGTCTTTTTCTCGTGTGCTAGAAAAAACCTTAAGAAAAACAAAAAAAATATTAGTTGTAGCTTTTAGCTAGTTTACTTTCCTTGCTTGTAGTAGTAGTTATTAAAAGAAAACCCAAAAAGATGTCTTGTTCTTCTTTTGCTTGTTGGGAGCTTTCCCGTGTAAATAGTTTCTTTTCTTTTCTTTGGGGGTTAAGAGTCGAAGACAATGATTAGAATGCTTAGTGGCTCTCATATGCTTTATTGTTGATTTAACCTTGAGCCATATTACCTTGTCTTCTCTCTTGTATTAAATGCTCGCAGATTCCAGCTTAGTCCAATGCACGTGCACTATTATTATTATCCACACCGTTCTGTCGTGCGAGTGAAAGGCAATAAGGATGATATATGATGAAATAATTGAGATGAGAAAAGTTGGTATGAACTCGACCTCTCTTGTTTTTTGTAAATATGATAGTTCATCGTTCCTGATTCAGCTTGTTATGAATGAAACATGCTTGCAATGACAATAAGAGATCATAGCTGCTTATGCCATGCTTAATTAGCTGAGAGTTTATAATAGTCTATCTTGCATGCCAACATGATATTAAAATAGTTGTGATGTGGTATGATGGGGTGGTATCCACCTTTGAACGATTCACGTGGTCTAACTTGGCACATGTTCACGCATGTGGTTGAAACGAAATCAACATAGCCTCCACAATATTTATGTTCATTGTGATTTATATCCTACTCATGCTTTCTTTCACTGTTGATTAATTTCAATGCATGTTCATGACCGTTGGTCGCTTCCCAGTCTCTTTCTAGCTTTCACCTGTACTAAGCGGGAATACTGCTTGTGCATCCACTTCGATAAACTCCAAAGTTATTCCATATGAGTCCACCATACCTTCCTATATGTGGTATTTACCTGCCGTTCCATGTAAATTTGTGTGTGCCAAACTCTAAACCTTCAAATGAAATTTTGTTTTGTATGCTTGAACAGCTCATGTATCAACTAGGGTTGTCTATATCTTCCATGCTAGGTGGGTTATTCTCGCGATGAGTGGACTCCGCTCATCATTCATGAGAAAATGGCTGGTAATCGGGATGCCCAAATCATAATAATTAAACAAAACTCCCCCGGGGTTGTTTCTTGTTTGGACGGTACCCCGTGGATTCGGATGGCCGTGGAGTGTGCTTGTTGGTGGTTGGGGGAGTATAAACTTTACAATTCTGTTTGGGAACCGCCTATAATGTGTGTAGCATGGGAGATATCGAGATTCTTGGTTGTTATGTTGACAATGAAAGTATACCGCTCAAAATGTTATTCATCTCTATTTAAAACTCGAGCTCTGGCACCTCTACAAATCCCCGCTTTCCTCTACGAAGGGCCTATCTATTAACTTTTATGCAGAGTCATCATCCTCTTATCAAAGAGCACCAGTAGGAGAGCACCCCTGTCATTTGCATGTATTACCATTAATTTGCATTGAGTATGATCATGACTGGATCTCTTTTACCATGAATTACAATGTCTAGTCAGTCCTTGATCTTTAAAGGTGCTCTGCATTTATGTTTTGTGGTCTCAGAAGGGGCTAGCGAGATACCATCTTGTTATATCATATCATGATTGTTTTGGGGAAGTGTTGTCATCCAAGGTTTATTATTATTGCTTCCTAGTTGATTATGCCATTGATGTGAGTAGACATGAGACCTGAAAGTTATTGTGAATGTGGTTAGTTCATGATCTTTGTTGAAAACCTGAATGCTGGCTTACATATTTGCAACAACAAGAGCAAACAGAGTTTGTCAAAGTTTTTCTTTATCACTTTCAGTATATCAACGGAATTGCTTGAGGACAAGCAAAGGTTTAAGCTTGGGGGTGTTGATACGTCTCCAACGTATCTACTTTTCCAAACAATTTTGCCCTTGTTTTGGACTCTAACTTGCATGATTTGAATGGAACTAACCCGGACTGACGCAGTTTTCAGCAGAATTGCCATGGTGTTGTTTTTGTGCAGAAATACAAAGTTCTCGGAATGACCTGAAAATTTACGGAGAATTATTTTGCAAAATGTAAAAAATACCTGCGAGAAGATCCAGACCAGGGGGCCCACACCCTGTCCACGAGGGCGGGGGGCGCGCCCCCTCCCCTAGGGCGCGCCCCCTGCCTCGTGGGCCCCCTGGTGCTCCACCGACTTATCTCCGGATCCTATATATTCACTTTCGGGGAGAAAAATCAGAGGGGAAGAATTATTGCGCTTTACGATACGGAGCCGCCGCCAAGCCCTAATCTCTCTCGGGAGGGCTCATCTGGAGTCCGTTCGGGGCTCCGGAGAGTGGAGATCGTCGCCATCGTCATCATCAACCTTCCTCCATCACCAATTCCATGATGCTCGCCGCCGTGCGTGAGTAATTCCATCGTAGGCTTGCTGGACGGTGATGGGTTGGATGGGATCTATCATGTAATCGAGTTAGTTTTGTTAGGGTTTGATCCCTAGTATCCACTATGTTTTGAGATTGATGTTGCTATGACTTTGCTATGCTTAATGCTTGTCACTAGGGCCCGAGTGCCATGATTTAAGATCTGAACCTATTATGTTTTCATGAATATATGTGTGTTCTTGATCCTATCTTGCAAGTCTATAGTCACCTACTATGTGTTTAGATCCGGCAACCGCGAAGTGACAATAATCGGGACCACTCCCGGTGATGACCATAATCTGAGGAGTTCATGTATTCTCTATGTGTTAATGCCTTGGTCCGGTACTCTATTAAAAGGAGGCCTTAATATCCCTTAGTTTCCAATAGGACCCCGCTGCCATGGGAGGGTAGGACAAAAGATGTCATGCAAGTTCTTTTCCATAAGCACGTATGACTATATTCGGAATACATGCCTACATTGTATTGATGAACTGGAGCTAGTTCTGTGTCACCCTAGGTTATAACTTCTACATGATGAATTGCATCCGACATAATTTCCCATCACCGATCCAATGCCTACGAGCTTTACATATATTGCTTGTTGCTTATTTACTTTTCCGTTGCTACTATCACAAAAACTACAAAAACACTATCATTACTTTTATTGCCGCTACCGCCACTATCATATTACTTTGCTACTAAACTATCTTGCTACAGATACTAAGTTTCCAGGTGTGGTTGAATTGACAACTCAGCTGCTAATACTTAAGAGTATTCTTTGGCTCCCCTTGTGTCGAATCAACAAATTTGGGTTGAATACTTTACCCTCGAAAATTGTTGCGATCCCCTACACTTGTGGGTTATCAATCATTCATATCACAAAACAACAGAGAACAGACAAACGGGCAATTGTAATGTTGTGTGGGCAAGTCTAGCACGAAACTAGATTACAGGTCAAGATTAAAGGAACATCACTCCTCTGTTTTAAACCTTTTAAGGTGCAATGATACACTAAGACAATTGTGTATAAAATTGAAAAGATTAATAGACATTGGCTGCAAACCATGCAGTTCAAGGCACAAGTCAGAGTTAGTAGTAGTTAAAAGGCATGACTTACAACAGTGGCTTTGACTGGTGTAGTCATGCCCTTCTTCTTGCTGGTGTGACAGTCCTTGAAGATTTCCACATCATTTGGTTTAGGTACTTTTTGGTCCTTGCGAGCTTTCCTCTGCATTTGGAACAAGTCAATATAGATCTGATAATATGGTACAGCGAAAAGAGTGAAACAGCAGTTAATTACAAGAGCCTCTCAGTGTGCAATATAGCTACGAGATCCTGTCGTCTGTTGGAATTTCACTTTCGTACGGTTGGCCTTGTTTTTTGAACAGTTCACCTACAAGAAGATAGATTTGTGTGGCACATGCATTAATAGGACTTCAACATGTGATCTGATCACATATATATATAATATACCTGATACTTCGGATCGGACCAGTGTTTAACAAGGCCTCTCGAGTCTTCATCAGATATATTTTCAACTGGAGATGTTTGGGCAAGTTCACTGTTAGCCTTGCCTTCAAAGTGAGTTTTCCTCCATTTATACCAATACTGTCATAGAGCAGACTTGAAAACATGGGTGCAAGCTTGTCTGGTTGCATCATCTTGGCTATCCAACTTGAACCTCATTTGTTGAAAATTATGGGAGTCTCATTATCAGCAACCTGGAAAGTATTGGACAGAGCAAGATGATATTACTAGTTTCCATACATAACCATACTTACAGATAAATGGTCGAGGAAGGTGTTTAACTGGGTTTCGTCTTTGTCATTCCTGTACTGAATCCATGTTGGGAGGATATGTACATGACACCTAACATCAACCGCTACCTCTGATACTAACTTGGCTGACTCTGTAGCATCACGTGGCCTTTTCAAACCTGCCTCAAAACGGATCTCCATTCTTCCTCCTCTAGATTTAGTTAAACTATCGAGCATTATCCCTGATGTTTGTTTCCTGTTGCGCCTAGGTGCTAGTCCAACAACAAACATAGGAAGTGTTAGTGTACATCAGACTGTGAGACTACATATAAAGAAGCTTGCAACTGTAACTTGACTCCAGCAACTACCTTCTTGCTGTTGAAGCTCACAAAGTTCATCTGATCTTGCCAACTCATCTTGTGTCAAGAGTGCTTCGGAAGTAGTGTCAGGTGGCAAGGGAGCTGAGTTGACCGACGAGTAAATCGTGCAGCTGGTGGTACTGTGGAAGGTGTTGCAACAACTAGGGTTGTCTCTGCTTGTTTGGTGGCATCTATTTGTTTCTGATTGGCTTGTTCTGCAGCTCGTGTAGCACGGGATACCCTGTCGGCACAATTTTCCGCTGGACTTTGACCTTCTATTGCACCATCAGTACTAGCAGAATCTGCAGGATTTTTCCGCTTATGTTTCCCTGTCGTTCTGTCTTGCTTCCTCTTGCTCTGTGCCATGTTAAGTCAATCCGACAAGAAAAACGAATATCAATTTAGTTCTTCAAAACAAATGTACTTTGATGTAAGAACATGGTGTGATAGACAGATATTGTATGTTCTAGAAACAGGAACACGTGTCTTAGTCACAAGTATAATGTGTAAAGTAAGAAGATGAAATTCAACAAAATTAGAAGCAATACAAGCTAGACATCATACATAACATGCAACCACATATAACAGTGCCAAGTTAGAGGGAGCACCTATGATGGTGCACTAGGGGAGACGTGATCATCACCATCACAACTACGTTCAGTGTCTATGCATGTGTTGTCTTGGAAATCATCTTGGGGGGATGGAGGAGTAGAATCTGTAGAGGCCCTCCATTTGGAAGGAGCACCTTCATCCGCTGCCTTGCTAACTTCCTTCCGCTTTATTGATTTTGAATTGTCAAGTAAAACCGACAAGAAAAGCAATAAAATTCACTCTTCAAAACTCATTCGTGCATGATACCGACAATCACTACTTTGATGTAAGGCAAACACATGATTCCAGGATGGAATAATACGAAAAACAGGACGACATGGCATATTCACAACTGTTAGTGTAAACTAAGCAAAAACCATTTCACCAAATAAGAAGCAATGCAAGCTAGACACCATGTGAAAGATGCAACCAATATGACTCTGCCAAGTTAAAAGTGTCCCATCATAAATGGCATTTCAACAAATTAGAAGCAGCGCATGCTATAAATCATATCAAAGATGCAACTAATATCACACTGCATATACTGAAGGTGTCTCGTCATATTGATTTATGCGGGATACAAAAAAACAATAGTTTTATGTGAGGACATGCTTAATAGACAGATGTACTATGTACTAAATACAGGAAGGCATGTCACATTAACAGGTATAATGTATAAGCTAAGCAGAATAGCACATGCAGTTTAACCAGATTGAAAAAATTACAATCTAGACACCATATGCAACATGCAATTACATATCACGCTGCCAAGTTAGAGCAAGCACCTGCGATGCTAGTGTAGGGGAAATGCGGTAATCAACTACAGAGCTACGTTCATTATCTTCATCTAGCCTTACTGTTTCTTGAGAATCATGTCGGGAGGCTGACGTTGCATTCTTTAAATGAGGAGTAATCGACTTACCTGACTGCCTCATCATAGGTGATTGATGAGGGATACACAAGAACATTAGTTTGATGTAAGAACATGGTTAATACACAGATGTACTAGTATGTACCAAAAACAGAAAGGCATGTCATATTTAAAGGTATAATGTGTAAGCTAAGGAGATGCAGTTTAACCAAATTGGAAGCAATACAAGCTAGACATCCGGCTGGAGTGGTGAGCATGATCATCTAGGACCTGAGAGCCTGGTGGGAGGCAGGCTGCTTCGCCACCATCGCGACTTTTTAGTTGGCTTCCAGGTGATGCCTCTCTTTGTTGGGCTTGTCACTGGCTCGGCTAGTGCCCTGACTAGCTATTTGTCTTCTGGTGCTCATGGGATGGTGGTTCATGTAAAAAATATCTTTCCTTATCTTAATAAAGACCGACTTTGGCCTTTCAAATACAAGCTAGACACCATATGGAACATGCAACCACATATGACACCGCGAAGTTAAAGCAAGCACCTGGGATGGTGGTTCATTGCGAGCGAGGTCATCAACTTTAAAGCTATGTTTAGCGTCTCCATCTGCTGACACTGCACATTTTATATGTCTCAAACGTGTATGGCATATCTGCCTAGCACGCTGGAGCGACTTCTCTCTTTTCTTTGTTGCTTCTATCATAGCAGCGGAGTTTGAAATACCCTTGCATAAAAACACAATAGTGAGAGTATGGGTGAAGTGTGTGCAGAACTAGTGTACTGTAAAAGTAGCAGTAGCAGGTGGCTGAAAAATAAATGACAGGAGACATATGATAGATCTACAACATTGCATGGCAAAATTAGATTCTACTCCGTATGATTTTTTAATATATGAGCACAGGAAATGCAGGTACTCCTCCAGCACACCACCACATGTGGTCATATCAAGATAACAGTCGACTGAAAATAAATAGGTCAGTCAATTTTTTAATGAACCGTCTGATCTATAAGGAACGGGCAGATGGCCTTCGTCTACCTCCCGCTAGTCACTGTTGACAATCTTTCTTGAACTGCCAGCGACCACCGGCCCAGACCCCTGCCTCCGCTGCTCCGCCCTCCCCTCAACCTCACACCACCGCCGTGCTTGGCAGCGCCCCAAGGCCATCCCTTTAATCCCGGCCGACCTCCAGCTCGGGCGCTAGTAGCTCTAGGCCCCACACGCCCCAAAGATAAACACCGAGGCGCTGCTTCCCCGGCATAATAGGCGGACTAGCGCCTGTTACGCCGGGGAATGCTTCCGTTAATTGGGAATCAACGGACCAGGAATTGAAATTCAGGGGGGGGGGGCGACGGACCTCTAGCGAAGGTGAAATGGTATTTGAGGAGAAACCTTGTGCATCGCGAGTTACTAGGGACATCTAGTATCAAGAAGAAGCGGTCAACTAGTGTCTTCTATGGGATGAATACCGTGCAAGCAGACGCATAAGATTTGCACGAATAAGGGAAGAGGAGTACCATTTTCGGTTGCCGGTGTGGTCGCCTCCACGTGTCGCGCCGATCTTCTTCTTTCTGCCGGGGAAAATGATGTTCTGGAGGAGGGTTCAGGCTTGGACGAACCCATGGCCAAATTGTTGACTGTGTTGATGTGGCCGTATGTTGGCGGAGGGGAAGCAGATCCGAGGCGGCGAAGGACGGCGTAGCAGGGACAGCTCCGGTGCGGTGGAGGGTGGCAAAGTTGGAGCGGCAGCGGTGAGGCACAGGACGGCGTGGTTGAACTGGCTCGGGTACGGACGGCTCGGCCTCGGCTTCAACTACTAGCCGTGGAGGGCGTTGCGGTTGAGGTTGCGGTGGACGACGACGTCGGGGTACCGCCTCCGGCGTGATGGAGGAGGGCGGCGGTTGATGGGTGGAATGGGGTGGCGGACGGAGGACGCCGGGGTTTCGCGGCTGGTGGAGAGGTAGTTTTCGCGCCCACAGAGTACGAATGGGGAATCGGACGGGTGGGCGGGGGGAGGAGGAGATGCATGTTTCGGGTCTGGGACACGCTTGTTTTTGGTTTTTGAACAAAAGATGGGACACGCTTGTTTGAAATTTGGGGAAAGTACAAACTTTGCCCCCCTCTTAAATTTAGGACCTACTGCGGGTTGGGGGTAGGATCGTAATCCCAAGTGTCCCAAATAGTGGGCGGGAGCGATTTCGGCCGCGCGCATGTGTGCTTAGGCGGCCATTGTGTATGAATGTTTTTCGGAGGCAGTTGCGTGGCGTCTAGATGAAGCTACGAACCTACCCCAGTTTAGACCTTTGGACGTCGGGCCGGTAGGTTTCACAGGTCGGAGTTATTAGAAAAGTAATTTCCTTGTACTACAAAACATTGGTCTCACGCGGTTTCGGGCGAGTAGAGGATCTTTTGGCGCTTCATTTAAAATTTTGAAACACAAGTATTCACGTTTAGAGTACTCTTGAACTTTGAGGATTGACCTAAATAGACAACGTTAAATTTGACCTTGTATGTTTGAAAACCTCATTAAATTATCCGCTTCTTTTTTATATTTTGACACTTGAAAATCCTATAACTACGATTATTTTGGAATGGAGGAGCTAAATTAGAATCTATTTTGTACACGACTACATATGCTATTATGTACAAAATCAGAGCAAAGATTGGTACCCCATAATTTAGGTATGATTTACAAATGCCATGATATCAAATTCAAATAATTGAATGGACTTCATGTTGAATTCGATTTTTTAACCACCTTAGTTGAATTCAAATGTATGCTAGTCCATAGGTAGCTATTTATAATGTTCATTGTGTAACTTTCGTATGTATAATGTGCTTTACACACACAACATGAACTATACTCACGTTTATATTCGATTGCTAAAGCGATGCATTGTCTGGAATTCAAAATACTAACTATGTGGATCAATTGTGTCGAATAATAACATAGACATGCTAAAATTCGATAGAATCTAGATGTCTGATGGATCAATGATCGTTCCTTACGCGAATTGCAAATATCATGATCCCATCCTAATATTTGGATACAATTTATATCTTTAATCAATGTGTACAACAGTCTTGTACGTGTAGTTTCACTCTCCATCGGTGGTCTCTCACACATGCTCACACACTCTCTCCCGACGTGTCTTTCTCGCACACATGCTCTCGATATAACCCTCCCTCCCTCTCGTAACCATTTACGACTGTTTTCACTAACCTTTCTCACAAGCACTCGCCCTCTCGCAAGCATACACACGTACAATATGCATCGACCCTTTCTATATACATAGACTTGCCTACGTGTCTCTTGTACGCACATTATCTTTAGGCATGTCTCACACCTCTCTTCCTAATCGACGAGTATGATTCTAGCAGAGCATTCTGTAGGATGCCCCTTAAAGTTAGGTTGGATGAATAGTAATATCAGAGATAAAGGGGTTACCTTAGTCCGAGAACCTAGGGTTACAAAACCTAGCCGGCTTTGTCAGTGGAAATAGAGTCCTTCACAATTATGCTATCTCTGTCTTGTACGACTACTCATCCATGGGTCTCCTTAAATGCGTCATAGGCCGACCAATGTGGCGCGGGACGGAACCGAAGGAAGGGCCTCACCTCGACCCACCGGACATCACGCGGTGACACACCCTCTGCCCCCACGTCTCGTTATCTTCTCACACCCACACATACCAACACAGACACCAGACACAAAAAATATGCTCCTGGTGCCTCTATCCACTCCCCCTTTCATATACACACTCAAGGGAATATCTCACCGTGATGTCATATTCATCTCTCTCTCTCTCTAGACCACTCTCATTTCTCGTGCTATCTCTCACACGCCCCCCTGCCGGCCCCTCTATCCATGCCTCTCTCGAATATGTAATACAGACACATACCTCTCTAGGCCCTGCCAAATGCATCAACTACAGATTCACACATGTTACATCACGTACCCCATTGATCTAAAAATCCATCTCTTCACATCTATTTCGCATACAACATTCCTTTTGAATAAAGTGTGGCCAAAAAATATTTTAGAATTTCTACATATATACAACATTACAAAGTTGTATGGAGGAGTATGAACGCTTGCATTGCATGGTGCCCACAATGATATTTATTCCGCACTGTGAATTTGTATATTTTTATACTATATATAAAGTTAGTCATGGTAAAGAGAAACGAAGAGAATCTCTCTCTCTCCATCGCAAACCCCCCTTCTACGCCCCTTTCACATACGCACACAAACTATCTCCAGGTCCTCTAAAAGTAAGTCCCCAGCACATTCACGCATGCTTCATCTTTCTCTCGCGATATATACAATGACGATCATTGTATTTGAAGTGAAAGCACGATACGTACATTGGACTTCAGAATCCACTCATTACGGTCACTATTTACGTTTTGTGGTTATTATACAGTCACAGGCTCACCATACAACTCTGTATTTGCTCAAGACATGACTAGTTAACCAGTTAAACGCTCCACGTGGCACCTCTAGTGTTGCATCACATTATCTCACTACCATCGGGCCCACCTGTCGGCTTGTATCTACTCTACATCTACACTCTTATAAAATACTAGCAAGATGCCCATGCGTTGCACGGAACATCAAGATGCATTTGTATTTGTAGTTTATCTTGTGGGAGAAAAGGATGAACAAGGGAAGGCCTTATTTGCAAGTGTGGAGAGGGGTGTGGGTATCTTTTTGCAAAATTGCCATAGTTTCCTTCCTATCCGTTAGATATAGATGAGACGACCTATATTGAAGGATGGCAGGCACACGATCATCACTGACTATGCTCTTTATAAGAGTAGGGATAAGATACACTCTTATAAAAAAAACAGAGTTGGTGATGATGGTGTGCCTGCCATCCTGCAATATAGGCCGTCCGATGTATATCTGACGGATAGGAAAGAAACTATGACAATTTTGCAAAAAGGTACCCACACACCTCTCCACATTTGCAAATAAGGCCTTCCCTCGTTCATCCTTTTCTCTCACAAGATAAACTAGTCATACAAATGCATCTTGATGTTACGTGCAACGCACGGGCATCTTGCTAGTAAGAATGAAAACAAACGACAACAAAATATTGGACGGTGGTTCAAAGTCATGACCGCGGGGCACAACGGACAAGGTGGCCTTGTATTGGTATGCTGAGCCGTCTGTTTTAACACACATGAGTTGGTGTGGTGATTATACACACACGCACGCATGCACACGAACTGCATGCAGGCAACACTCACACGAACACATGCACCCATGCACGCACGCAACACTCACACGTACACACGCAGCCACGCATGCACGCAACACTCACACGCACACACGCACGCATGCATGCACACACCAGTACACCACACGACCAACACACACTCTCACGCTCAAGTGCTCAACCTACACGTGCATGCGCACACACCAGGCCATGACAGACACATACACAACCAGGTGATTCCCGTGCACGGGGTGGAGTCTTGTCGCGCCTGCGTAAATTTGTGTTTATCTGACCTTTTCCCTATGCGAACTAACAGGTGGGACCCACTATGAACGTGTTCAATTTAACTAGTCAACATGGTGCCATGCAGACTATTTGGCTGGTCAACAGAGTGCAATCTGATGCCGACTCGTGAGCAAGTGACCGTATAATCACCGCAAAATGTATATAGTGACCGTAATCAGCTTATTCTAAAGTTCGGTGAACGTATTACGCTTATGTAGGCCCTCCAAAACTACATCTCTACACGTTCTCGCATGATACATCTAACAACTATGCAATACAGCACCACTACTACACTCTAACACAATAAATCATATGTGTTTTTAGTTTTACTAGATATCATATTGTTACTTAATTATTCAGTTTGCATACATTAAAATTGCCTTTGAAATGTATGGCCAGTATCATATACCACACGGGAAAAATCCCGCCCTTTCCTGTTTAATCGGAGTTGTATCGATGGATCGTGCGAAACAGCAAAACTATAGTACTATATATAGTACAAGTGGCAGTTCACTCGGCCGTCGTGTCGTGTACTCTTCCATCGTAAGAGTGGAGCGCTCGCTTTCATAAATCTTCTAGTCCCTTTCGCCGACATGTGGGGCATCAAGCTATCGGGTCCACGTGCCATACCGGAATACAGTGCAGAGCAGCCGGGGTGAAGCACCCAGTCATGGCGCTTGCGTAGTAATGAGCAATGAGGCGTCAAATCACAAAGATGCACCTTTCCCGCAGTTAAGATGGAGGGACGGAAGTAATAATGCTAAAAAAGAAGAAGTTGGAGGGACGGAAGTAATAATGCTAAAAAATAAGAAGTTGGAGGGACGAAGCAACCATCATTTCACTCGTTGCTGAATCCGCTTCTCCCTCATCTTCTTCAAGTTAACCATGTGTTGCTTCTACCGTTGTTCTGCCTCATGTGGGAAGCGGATCGGCTTGGTGAAGCACTGACACGTGGGACCGCATGTTAGCGAACCGCCAGGACAACATCCTCTAAAAATAAGAAACCTCCCCCGCCATCCGCGCGGCAAAATCACCTCCTTTTTACTAATCTTGATTCTATATTTTTTTAGATCAATATAATTGATATTTGTATAGATAGCACACATGAGCAAAACCAAGTGGTACGGTTAAGGGCATCCACAATGTGTAGCCAAATGTGAAAATAGCTTTTGGCATCGTGGGAACCATTGTGGACGGTGTTGCCAAAGCCAAAAAGGATGGAACCGAAGCTCCCTGATTGATTGATTGAAGGAATAGAAAAATGCAACGTCTCTCCTCTTTCTCCCGTGCTTGGACGCATGTATAATATAGAGGACAAAGTCTACTCCCCTGTCCCTTCTATCACAAATCACAAAGCAGTGAGGCGTCAAATCACAAAGCACGGACGAAGCAACCATCATTTCACTCTTCGGTGACTCCGCTTCTCCATCGTCTTCTTCGAGAAACCATCTCACCGCACTAAGCTGGACAGACGACGCTATTGTGTACGAGTTGTACTAGTACATTTACGCGTCCTTTGGTTCAACGGACTTCCTGGATGCAAATATGGCGGTTGTCTTGATTGGCAGGCGGCACTTGCGAATGACTTACTATGGTCTCCCTCAATGGTGTTCTCCGTCGAACGCACTTCGCCAAACCACAACGTTCGAGATATCGTCGACGTCACAGCAATGGGGAAGGAACTCCAATATAGTTACTACCTCCATTTTTTTGTTCACAAGGCCAGTATATCAAAATTACAATTTGCAAAAGGCCACTAACACTAATCGAGGCAAAATTGCTGGGGTTTGCCTCGTACTAGCAACCAAGGACATTAATATCCCCTTCATGCATGCGGAAGTGAGAAGGTTGGTTTGCATGGCGCTGCATTAATCAAGCGATGAGGAGTGAGATGGTTAGCTCTTTGGGCTTTGGAGAAAAAAATACACATTAATTGACACGTGAAACGAGGATTTGTATCGATTAATCCCGCGAAGGAAAACCCCGCCTTTCTTTTTTAACACTAGTACTCCTAGTACGTACTTAGCCTGTTTGGGTCTAGGCCTTGCATTGCCATACTTCGCCACACATTTTTGCCAAGCTTGCCTAAAGTTTACAAAATAAAAAGGAGGTACACTTGCGCACGGCTGTCGCGGTCGCACCGCACCCTCACACGGGCGCTCCTGCACGCTGCGGTCGCACCACACGCTCACATGCACAGTCGCTCCTGCACACTGCAAACCCAACCAAGGGAACGCACGCTCACTGACACGTGATGTCACATGTCAACAAAGCGAACTCAGCCATCCTACCACTGACACATAATTTTTGTTCATAGAGTATGTTTATCCAACCATATGTTGGGGAGTATCCATACGGCCCGTGCGGTGGTCTGTTGGGGAAGAAGAAGAGGTGAGGAAGAAGGGTTAGGAGACGTAGGATATTCATCCAACCGCCTGAAATGGTAGACTGACCCAAGTCAGGCGACTTGCATAACAATATATGTTTTTACAACGCAAAAGATCCATAAAACAACAACATAAAGAAAAATATCACTGCTCGCAGAACGAGACGACCTCGTCGTCTTTGGCTGCCGGCGCGAACCAGCCGTAGCTGCCGACGTGTGTCTCCGCACCATGGTTGTCCTCGGCCTCCAGCTACTCGTTCACGCGGAGCGTGCGGGCGCTCTGCACGGACGAGAGCACCGCCCGGTTCAAGTCGAGGACGCCCGGTTCTGCCTGCAGGAGGGCCTCGATGGCAGCGGCATCCGCGCGCTCCGCGTCGAGTCGAGCCTCCACCGCCCGGTTCAAGTCCAGGACGTCCGGTTCCGCCTACAGGAGGGCCTCGATGAGAGAGGCATCCGCACGATCTGCGTCGAGTTGAGCCTCTGCCGCCCGGTTCAAGTCCAGGACGTCCGGTTCCGCCTGTAGGAGGGCCTCGATGGCAGCGGCATCCGCGTGCTCCGCCTCAAGTTGAGCCTCCGCCGTCCGGTTCAGATCCACGACATCCGGTTCCGCCTGCAGGAGAGCCTCGATGGTAGCGGCATGCGCGTGCTCCGCATCGAGTTGAGCCTCTACCTCCCGGTCCTCCTTTAGTATTGCCAGGTTGAACCGCTGGTCCGCCTGCACCATGGGGGACTCGGACGTCGGCACGAAGTCGATGTCCATCGTCTCATACCCATCAGGAGCCTTCTGCGCCGCGACCTCTGCCATGAATATTGGATCGGCTTCCTCCTCCTCGTAGGTTGGCTCCAGAGAATTCGGGGATTGGCCCGCCGCAAAGCGATCTTGGGAACGGTGGTCTCTGGCGCCGACCGCCGCCGCGATTTCTGCGCGGCGCTCCGGCGTCAGCATCTTGTAGTACGTGATCTTGCGGCACACCATGGCTTTCGGCGAACTAGGGGACGCTTGATGCGGGCTAGGGGATTGAAAGGTGGGGGAAGGGGATGGAGTAGGCGGAGCAGCGAAGGTTCTGATATGAATAGTGGTTCCGGTGACGACCGGTCAATCGGTTTTGATTGTACATCACTCTTGTCGCGTTCGCGTTGCAGCCCGGCACGCTGGACCCTCCACGTCGCTCACCGAATGGAACACGCTTCGTCTTGCATTTTCGCTCGCTTGTGGGACCGCAGTTGAGAGCAAACCGACGTCCCTCCCCCTCCATCGCCCGCGTCATTTTATGTGGAGTAAATACAAACAGAGGGAGTATACTACGGATGAGGATCCCCTGACGTGGCCGAACCCATTGAGTAACTAACATGCGGGGCCTAGCAAGCATGGGGTCCGCCAGTAAGTGACCGAAAGGGAGGGTAAGGCAGGGATATGTATGTGAAAGGAGCTTCCAATGATATAATTTTCACATTATACATCTCATGTACTATTAATCTTCTCAATAGTCAAATTTGGTTTTGAAAAACGCATTTGAGCATGGTTAATAATATAGCCAGTCGATGGCTATAAGGAACTGCCATGTCATCTATCGATCTCGTCAACATGAACTGAATGGGATGTCAAAACTAAGACTCAAAGCGACACGTAGTGGAGGCAAAGTGAAACTTCAAAGGAATCGTTTTTTGTATGCATGTCGGACAAATTAGAAATAAACATTGGAAATACAAGCATGGTCTAGGCCCACATGCGAATGATACTCAGCGGAATGTTAAAATGAGGCATGCGGCAGGATGGACTCGACCGGAGGGCGACGTGGTCGATGGAGGGGAATGAGAAATAAGAAAACGCCACATGATTATACTTGAAGGGCTCAAATAAACAATAAGTTGTCTCGCTTGGCCTACATAGTGAAAGGCCTAATGTGCAACGCGGAGCACTGACGCTCGAATATGGCCGGGAAAACAGGGAATACGACATGTGGGGCACACCTGTCGGGACGACGTAGCGCAAACTAGTCCAATGGAGGAGCTGGCCCATGACCTCTTCGCCACCGGTAACCGTTCATGTGGGTCGTGGGGGCCAACAACGTGGCACAACTCCAGCACCACCTCTGGACACGGCGACCGTGGTAAGCGACACGCTCATCGTCACTAGACACGGTCGGTTTCATTGTGCCGAGGGTGGCGTTAGTGGTGTGGCACGACCAACAGTATGTTTAGTTTGTGCCCAAGGTTGCCCCATCAAAGCATTGGGTAGCCAAAACTTTGGTTGAGGTTTTGGTTGCCCATGATTTGGCCAACATCGGCAAGAGAAATGAACTAGAGTTGGCTATAGTTCATTGGCATGCCAATAAATAATGGCAACCATCCAAACAAAGACCAATCTTTGGGTCATGACCAAAATTTTGGTAAGGTGCACTATAGCCACAATCCAAACACATGCCAACACCTAGCTCGTCGAGGATGCACGGGGCGCTGGGACGCGTCCGCGGAGTGGTGTAGCGCGGCCAACTGCATCCTCAGGACCTGAGACCATGTCGGGTCGTCTTGCTTTTTCAATGACATGCGTCGATCGCATGTGAGCAAAGGGCATCTCCAACGTTGCCACGACCGCAGCTGACTACCCTGGCACACCAAAAACCCTCGTCCCTTGCACGTTCGCGCGGTGCGTTCCCAGCCGGCGCCAGCTGCCCGCATTCATGTCGTCCGTCCGTATGCCGTCGTTAAGAGGCTCGGTGCCCGAGGAACCAACTCCGGCGACTTAATGATGCACTAGGATGCTTGGCCTCACCGGAATGCGCTACTTAAAGCGGCAACGCCCAGCTAACCTCCACACCATAGCGCATTGTCCTCCTACCTGGCACCACATCCGCCATGACCGCAAGCGCGAACGCTCTACGGGTGAGCTTGTCTTCAGGGATGGAGCTCGAGGTCACCGCCCTCGCTCAAGTCGCCGCACAAGTGGTGGCCACGCTGGCGGCCGGTGATGGGAGCACCATCAGCCACGCGTCCTACTTTCCGCCGTCCAACGTCCAGCACCGCCGAGGTCGGGGACTGGCATGGGAGGCGGCAGGGCATGGTGTGCCAACTGGCCGGTCTGTCTCCCGTGTTCTACTTTTCCTCGCCGGAGATCGCACCTTCACTTCACGGGTCTTGAACCCCGCCCCGTACATGGAGATCGCAGATGGAGGACGTCGGTCGCCGCTATAGAATAGGTTTAGGGTCGGGTTTCTTTTAAATTTTTTGTCCTATAAAAGTTCGAAATGTTATGAAAATCTGCCATGTTTGCATTAATCTCGGCCAGTGTATATGAACTTTCACAATAATATAGTATATTGTAGGAGTACTAGCAAGATGCCCATGCGTTGCACGGAAGATCAAGATCTTGTGGGAGAAAAGGATGAACGAGGGACGGCCTTATTTGCAAATGCACATTCACGCATTTCACATCTACGGGAACCTACGAAAGGGTTAACATAAATTGCCTCTCTCTCTCCTCCGCTGATTTTCATGGTGGTGGGCCCCTCCCTCCCCCCAATCTACAATCAACAGCTCACACGTTTCACATTATGTTAATTACGTAACTGGGACTATGTAGGTGTAGCATTACTCATCCTAAAAAACCGAACTATGCCAACCTCCCAGCATATCGCGCGGGGGAAGACCCGGCCGCGCCGTTTTAGTCGGGATTATCGGATTACTAATAGTAGTATCGATGGATCGCGCGAAGCAACAAGTTTTTATTTGAGGGGCGAAGCACCTAGTTTAAAAGGAAAAAAGGCGGTACACTCACAGCACCCCTGTCGCGGTCGCATTGCACCCCACACACGTTCGGTCCTGCACACGGCTCACGCAAACGGAACGCGCTTCGGCTTGCCTCTTCACTGACACGTGGGACTGCACTTGGAGAAACCAACCATGCGCCAAACTCCCCCCGCCCACCGCGCGAAAATCCTCCCCCCACCCAAAAATTCCCCCCAAATCCTAGATTCAAACGCCCTTCGGCCAACTATCCAATAATATTCCTCAAACCCCCCTCCCCGTCCCCCTCCACTCCATTCGCTCCGCCAAAACCGCTCTCCCCGCCACACCGATACGTCGGCGCCGCGGTTCATCGAGGGGATGCACGATGATCCTCTCGCTCCCACAGTACGCTCTCGTAGACTGCCGTCCTCTAGCCGCGCTGCCACCGCTGGCGACGTTCTTGTGGAGGCGCACGGTGGTCAGCGCCTGTCAGGACCGGATTTTTAGGTTATCAATTTCCCAGAAAGTGGCCCTTGTGCTCACCAGCCCCAGGATTACTGTTAGCTGATGAGGCACCAACTTGATATAGAAATTCCAAGCAAAGTACATAACATGTAGTACAAGACCATTCTGGCCTGTGAGTACAACACAAGGTTTCTAGTGGCTGATGGCGGAAGCGGTTTGTGGTTCATCGGTGTCTATGGGACTCCATTTCCCACAGGAACAGCTGACCAGGATAACTCCTATCTTCGCGAGGCTGCTATCACCATTGCGTAGGTTCCGGGGCTGTCATCGCAACGCTCCTCTTCATGCAAGAAATCTGGCCAAGACAATAGCCAGGGACAAGCCAGTGAGGACTTTGAATGTACTCGCAAACATTATGAACACTAGTATAATATAACAAATGGTAATCATGCTCCGAAATATTCTATGATCACAACATCAGTCACGAAATAAAAATCCATGATGCAAGCAGGTTGTTCATATAAAACATGAATATGCAATCAGAGAGTAGAAATAGATAGTACCGACCGGGTGTCTGAAGCGACGCCTCGAAAGGACAATGATATAAAGCATGCCTCAGTCGGGCGTCTGAGCGACACCACATAAAGGGCTTATAAAGTAAATAAATAACAAGTATGCCACAGTCGGGTGTCTGTGCGACACCACATAAAGGGCTTATAAAATGAAATAAATAACCAACATGCCATAGTCCGGCGTCTGTGCGACACCACATAAAGGGCTTATAAAGTAAATAAATAACAAGCATGCCACAGTCGGGCGTCTCAGCGACACCCCATAAAGGGCTTATAAAGTAAATAAATAACAAGCATGCCACAGTCGGGCGTCTTAGCGACACCACATAAAGGGCTTATAAAGTAAATAAATAACAAGCATGCCACAGTCGGGCGTCTCAGCGACACCACATAAAGGGCTTATAAGAGGATAGTCACAGTGAATATCCAGGAGGTAGAACCGTCCCAGGGATACTCAATAACTCAAATAATATAAATGGTTAGTCCATAATAATAATAATAATAATAATAATCATATGTCACAAGTCATGATCCATGTTCTGTTTTAGCAGTTTCTCTTCCGAAGACCGACACTTGACCCATCCCAGACTGTAGTCCTTAACCATGGACACGGCTATTCGAATAGATATAATCTCTGCAGAGGGTGTACTCTTTACCCACGAGTAACGGATTCCTTTAGTCCATCAGGACTAATTCCATCTACGGTCTTTTAATTGAAAACACACCTGACCGCACACACCAGCCTAACTTACCGGTGTCTGGAATGACCCACGACACCCGTTAAGCGAAACTGTAAGTTGGGAGGCTACAACCTCGACTAGCATGGGATCACAAAATTTATAACGTGCGCAAACTAGGGGAGCTACCCCTTCGGCTCCAACCGAAAACACCCATGCCCCCGGACCAGGTGGCATGCCTATCGGATGTCACCGGTATCTTCCACCATGGCCTCTCTGTACGGTGTGTGCTAGAAAGGGGTTGACAACTTACTGAACTGTACCCTACCTATGGCAGGGACAAGTGGTAGTACGAAACAAGTATGGGGGTTACTAGAACAAGACTCGATCTATGGTCGACTCAGGAGGTTTATGTATTCCCTGCATGGTTAGCATAACAAATATATTTCAACCAACAGACAGAATAACCACCCATCATACCTCACCATGCCATACCGGACACAACCGTCTCGATGAGAAACTAGGGACAAGCTCGTGTCTACACAAGACAGAGGCTTTCCCGAATTCCTTCCGGTAGGCATGAAAGCCATACGAGGGTGATTACTATCACAAACATATCAAATTCCAATAGCGTGGAATCATCAATATGCACTCATGAGTACGATCATATCATCACATAAAATAATGAAAACTCCGTGTCAAGGTGGTGTTATAACCGTATCAAACAACACACAACCATGTTATGCCAGGGTTCGGAATGCTTGCCTTCAAGAGTATGCAAGTGGGGGTGCACTTTTTCAAAGTTGCCTTCTTCTCCAAAATCCTATTTTATGAAATTTTGAATTAACACATAGTTTCAAAACAGTACAAAAAAAGTTGTTTGGAAAATTTTCAAATAAATATGAAAATAAACTACACAAAATTTGAGAAACAACATAAAAAGAATCAAATCAATTTGACTTATATTTAAAAAGTTACAGCTAGTCAAAGTTTAGTCAAAATCTGTTTTTAATAAAAATCAGAAAAAGAAAACAGTTCAGGGAGTAATACGTTTTCGAGGCAGAGAAGACGTACTTCTGGGTTTACGTCTTCACTTAAACCAGCGCGGGCCGTTGCTGGGTCATTGACAGTGGGTCCATCGGGCCCACTGGTCAGGTTTGACCAGTCGCCCGCGTCTTCTTCTTCCTCTGTCCGAGCGGAGGCGAAGCTCCGGCGCTCGCCGTCGACGAATGGCGTCTCCCCACGGCTTTCCGATAGCAGGGATGGATCCGCCAGTCCAGGGCGGTCCTCCCGGAGGTCGACAGGCCGGCGGGGACGAAGGGAGTCGCCGGCGGCGAGCTCCGTGGCGGACGGCGGCTTCGGGAGGATTGGGGACTCATGCTATGATGGCTCCCGATCGGGTCTGAGGGGTGGGGCGGCTCTACAAGGTCGAGGGGAAGAGGATGGTGGCACTGGATGGACTGGGGGAGGCTCTGCTTGCGACGAACAGGACCGGAGCATAGCGGCGGCCGAACTGGCCAGAGGCGGGGAAGACGGCCTCCCTCCGCCGATTGCTGGCTGTGGAAGCACTAGAGGGATGGCCCGAGGTCGCTTGGGGGTCTGGTCGAGCTCGGGGTCTCCTTTTATAGGCGGTCGAGGTCGGTTCGACGGCGGCAGTGGATAGGAACGGCGAACCGCCATTCTGTAGCCAAGGGGCGCGTGGCGATGGCTGGCGGGGTCTGGCAAGGCGTGGGGATAAGCTCGAGCTGTTCAGGGGCGAGCTGCCGCGCGGCTGTGGCTCGGGCGGCGCCGTCCATGGCAGGAGCCTGTGGTGGACGCCGGCGTGCCGCCAAGGGGGCTCTGACGGCGACGCTGTAGGGCGCCAGGGTGGCTTGGAGGGTTCTAGCGAGTGGACGGGACCGAGGCGTGGCCCTGCGGGCGAGCGAAGGTCAGGGGCAAGGCGCGGCGGCTCTGTGCGCGCGCGTGCAAAACGTGCGCTCTGGGCGCGCCCAGAGCACGCACACCAGGTGTTCGGCAAAATGCCAATGCCTGCCAGGGGGCTCTAATCCACATGAGGTTTAGCAGAGTGGGGCTATAGACTAAGGTAGATCCATGAGACATGCTAGTTAGGCAAAGCAAGCAGGTTCAAAATGCAAACTAGGGTTCATGCCAATTCTGTTCATGCACTCAAGGTGTTTGACAGAATGCTATGGTCATCTAGGCACCTCTTGGGGTGGCCAAAACTCCAGATCATAGTCTCTTTAGATGATAAAGAGGGTGGCAAGGTTAGTTTGGTAAAACTAGAAACTTGTTAGTGCAAACTTCTGAGAAAACCAAATCTGGACAGAAAATAAAGGCTATTATTGCATGGACCAAAATTATTCCAATGGGTCCAATCTCCTAGACTTAAGGGTTTGGTAGAGTGGTCTATAAGCAGGAAAAAGAATCATGGGTAAAAGGGCAAGTTAAAATATGGTTGCAGTAGAAAATACCAAACTGGACCAGAGAGCAAAAGAGGATGATTTGCTCAAATTTTTCAAAGAACACCAATGGGTTTTTGCTTAAAAATGATGTAGGAACTTCACATGACATCCCCAAATTTTGGTGGGAATTTTAAAGAAGTATCTAAAAGGGTTGTAGTGCAAATGGAACTCTGAAACCTATGAAAAAACATTTTTAAAGAAATAAAGCTTAGGAAGAAAAATTGTAGAAATAATTCCACTGATAAAAGAAATGTTTCTTGAGAGGGTATACAAGTCCAACAATATTTTTGAAAGGTTTTCTTTTTGGAGGGAAAACTCCACAATTCAAAAGAAAAGAGTGGTTCTGAAAAAGAAAATCCAGAAAACAAAAATTTAAATTTACCATGGCAAAGTTTTAATTAATAAATCATGGTCAAATTTTTGGGGGTGTTACAACACTACCCCCCTTAAGAAAAATATCGTCCTCGAGATTTGCTAAAGGCTGTTATGAAAAGAATTACTCCTACTATCACAAAGTAATATCACAAAAATGACCATCCTACTCATGCAATAAAATGTGGCTACAGTGAGTGGGCAATAAATGGTGTAAAACTACAGTGTGGAATACTGGAGCTGCATGGAAAAATCTACAGTTGGGAAAAAACGAGATACTTCTACTTTTGGTTACAGTGAATTTAGAATAAAATTTCTAAATTCTAAAATACGTTGGTCGCACCCCAGGGCATAGTGCTCTCTCTGGCTGATAGGTGGACCCGGGGCCCACTGTCAGTCTCTTCTTCTACCTCTGGCTCTCTCTTCTTCCTCTCTCTTGCGCGCTTTCCCGCGCTTTCTGCACCGGCGACGTCTAGTGCGTAGGGCATCTAGGCCGTACTGCGGTAGTGCGCGGCATGCTAGCTGCCGGTGCAGCATGCACTCACCTCGCGGGCCAGTGCGCTGTCGGCACTGCTCGCGGATTCGCCTCCGAACACCGGCGATTGAGCGACGAGCGGCGATGTTGGACTTCGCCCACCGTACACCGATCTCGAGCTATAAAATGACCGAGGTGCTCCTTTCTTCTTCCTCACACCTGGCCTCGCTTCACCTTCTCCTTCCTTCTCCTCCATTTCTGTTTGCAGGAGCTCGGGACGAGGCTCAAATGGCGGAGGTGATGCCGGACTAGTGCATGATCCTGGTGTGCGGAGGGTTGGCGGCATTGCTGGGGTTCTCTGCGCTCTTGTGCGCGATGATCCTCGATGATCATCATGATGCTGCTGCTCGAGTGCTAGCTCTTCGTGGCAGCGGCGATCATGAGGATTAGGTGCTAGTGTCGGGTGCTAACTGTTGTCAGTGTGTTGTAGGCAACCTGTATCTGAATAATTACCCACAAATCTCTCCTTCAGAGATGGTGGTGTGTTAGGGAGGTGACCAGTAAGATGCAACATGCGCACGGGGATTTGCAATTAGTGTACGTGGTCGAGTGGTTGGGGTTGTGAGTCTGCTATTGTGGTGTTGCGTGATTAAAAATCTATGTCGTGAAGAGACTTATGCTGCAACAACTCAGGGAAAAAAATCTCACTTCAGTATTTATCGAGAGCGAATTTAGTTAATCAAAAAGTTAACAGCAGTAAAAACTACTCGCATTAATTGAAACCAAATATTTAATTCATCACACAAATTTAGGATACCACGCATAAGTTGCAACTCATAAATAAAAGTTGGGACAATAAACATAGCAGTGACGTCTACAATGAAAACGGTAAATAGACAGGGTCCTGAGAAAACGTCTCTAGTACTGGGGCACACACTTCTTCTATCCGAGGAAGCGGATTGACTAGTCGATGAATGCGTCTCTCCTATCCGGGCCTCAGTGGTCTGCCGATGGCGATCTGAGGATTTAAATCAGCGAGGCTCTGGAGATAACCCATTACCCGCTGGGTCAAACGCTCTTGAGCGATAACATACTGGGCAAGGTTGCCCAGCACTGGGTCTCTCTCAATTCGTCCATCGGGAAAAGATGCTACCCCTCCGGGTGCTGCACGGCTCGGAAAGTAATAATACCCTCGTTCGCTGGCATAGGGCACCGCGAATCGACGGCGAGCAAGCGCTTCATATGCAGCAGCCTCTACGGCCATCTGCGGAGTCGGCATAGATTTCCCCACGAAGGAGACTTCCGTTGGGTCTTGGTTTGGGTTTGCGGGAGGGATGTGCACCACTGCCCAATATTTCGAGGTGGATGGGGTGATCCTCGATTTGAGCAACTCGTACTAGGGTGGATGGATAGAACTCATGGTACTGCAGGTAAAGTCCCACAATATTTTAACAAAACTACCTGGGGTGGCATCTGGGGTTCTCAGATAAATACTAGGGCTTGGCATGGCAAGGAATGGCTGTGAGAGTTGTGCACAAGGTGAGGGGTACTTGGCAAGGTCTCGAGGTGGCCTTTTATATAGCAACTGGGCTGGGTTATTAAGTCACGGTGAGGGGCAACTAGTTTATCGGTTCTGCTCTATGGGGTCAGGGTCAAAGCTATAGATACACATATCTCGCAAAAGTGACGTATTACTGTGGGAGTCGTCGGGGTGGTTTTTGGAAGCTACGCCCGGAATTAAAAATGCAATCGTACACCAACATACTTATGCATGGCTACTTATTAAAAAAATAGGGGCGCACAAGCAGACCGCATTTAATTATGGTGATACAAGATCACACAATGACAGGGCGTGGACATACTAAGACTCGGTACTACTCGAGTGACTTAGTCTACCTCGTTTATATCTAAGCGGGTGTGCCTTGTGGATGCCGAAGCTTCTCCAAGGGCTTCACCCTCGGGGTTAGCTGGAGGGGGTTGAGGGACTGCAGGGTCGGGGTAGCGATGATGACCATTGCGGGGGTTGTTGGCCACAATCCCGTTGGAGCGTGTTCCCAAAAGGCGACGAATCACTTCTGGGGACACCAAAGCATTTTGGTCGATGGCTGGGGCAGACCTCAAGGACTCGATCGGTTGTCCGAATAGCACGACTGGGTTGTCGGCGTCGGGCTCATCTTCTCTTCTTGCCGGGGCTCGGCGAACCAGTTCTCCACGAGTTGCGATCAGATCAAGAGTGATTTGATCGAACAGTTCCTCTAGTGCACTTACATAGCGCACTAGATGCAACAATGCAGGATCCGTCTCGTGATCTCCGTTGGCAACCTCGGGTGTCCTACCATACCCGTCACGTTTGGGGTAGTAGTAGAACGAACGACAGTTAACTCTGGGCGACAAGTGCCGGAGTTGAACTATAGCGTCCCGAGCAGCTAGTTGGATGGCTTGTGGCTCAAAGTAAGTTATCCTTCCGGTGAACCTGTAGGGGCGTTCTGGCGATAGACCCCTACCATAGACGTGCACAGTGGCCCAGAATTGACGGCTCTCACCGCCCATGGGCCCTTGGTACACAACATATTCTGGGGGCTCTTCTAATGCAAAGGCACGGCGGGTGAGGTTTGCTAGCACGGTCACAAAACCTCCAAGGTTGGTTGCTATGATTTTATTGTGAACAATGGGTCCAGGCATTAAAGCTTGGTTTGGGGTAGAGGTTGTGTTGTGCTAGGTTGAGGCTAGCGTGCCCTTTTTATAGAAAAGGGGACGGAGTCTTCCTTCGCACGCTTGCAGAGGAGACTATTCAGGTGTCGGTCACTGGCGCGTGATTGACAGGCTAGGCTGATAGGTTGGGCACCGACTGACAAAAGATGTCACGTCACTGTGTGGCTATCTTATACGAGAAGCTTGGCCGGGGTTAGGTTAAGGTCTGGTGGGTTAGTTAACCTAGGTTTTTCGACATGGCTAAGATAGGATTAGCCAATGGTCAGCCTGGCTCTGGTACCGAGATTGTCAGGATCGGATTTTTGGGTTATCAATATCCTAGAAAGTGGCCCTTGTGCTCACCAGCCCCAGGATTACTGTTAGCTGATGAGGCACCAACTTGATATAGAAATTCCAAGCAAAGTACATAACATGTAGTACAAGACCATTCTGGCCTGTGAGTACAACACAAGGTTTCTAGTGGTTGATGGCGGAAGCGGTTTGTGGTTCATCGGTGTCTATGGGACTCCATTCCCCACAGGAATAGCTGACCAGGATAACTCCTATCTTCGTGAGGCTGGTATAACCATTGCGTAGGTTCCGGGGCTGTCATCGCAACGCTCCTCTCCATGCAAGAAATCTGGCCAAGACAATAGCCAGGGACAAGCCAGTGAGTACTTTGAATGTACTCGCAAGCATTATGAACACTGGTATAATATAACAAATGATAATCATGCTCCAAAATATTCTATGATCACAACATCAGTGACGAAATAAAAATCGATAATGCAAGCAGGTTGTTCATATAAAACATGAATATGCAATCAGAGAGTAGAAATAGAAAGCACCGATAGGGTGCCTGAAGCAACGCCTCGAAAGGACAATGATATAAAGCATGCCTCAGTCGGGCGTCTGAGAGACACCACATAAAGAGCTTATAAAGTAAATAAATAACAAGTATGCCACAGTCAGGTGTCCGTGCGACACCACATAAAGGGCTTATAAAATGAAATAAATAACCAACATGCCACAGTCGGGCGTCTGTGCGACACCACATAAAGGGCTTATAAAGTAAATAAATAACAAGCATGCCACAGTCGGGCGTCTCAGCGACACGACATAAAGGGCTTATAAAGTAAATAAATAACAAGCATGCCACAGTCGGGCGTCTTAGCGACACCACATAAAGGGCTTATAAGAGGATAGTCACAGTGAATATCCAGGAGGTAGAACCGTCCCAGGGATACTCAATAACTCAAATAATATAAATGGTTAGTCCATAATAATAATAATAATAATAATAATAATAATCATAATCATATGTCACAAGTCATGATCCATGTTCTGTTTTAGCAGTTTCTCCTCCGAAGACCGACACTAAGACCGACACTTGACCCATCCCAGACTGTAGTCCTTGACCATGGACACGGCTATTCGAATAGATATAATCTCTGCAGAGGGTGTACTCTTTACCCACGAGTAACGGTTTCCTTTAGTCCATCGGGACTAATTCCGTCTACGGTCTTTTAATTGAAAACAAACCTGACCGCACACACCAGCCTAACTTACCGGTGTCTGGAATGACCCACGACACCCGTTAAGCGAAACTGTAAGTGGGGAGGCTACAACCTCGACTAGCATGGGATCACAAAATTTATAATGTGCACAAACTAGGGGAGCTACCCCTTCGGCTCCAACCGAAAACACCCATGCCCCCGAACCAGGTGGCATGCCTACCGGATGCTGCCGGTATCTTCCACCATGGCCTCTCGGTACGGTGTGTGCTAGAAAGGGGTTGACAACTTACTAAACTGTACCCTACCTATGGCAGGGACAAGTGGTAGTACGAAACAAGTATGGGGGTTACTGGAACAAGACTCGATGTATGTTCGACTCAGGAGGTTTATGTATTCCCTGCATGGTTAGCATAATAAATATATTTCAACCAACAGACAGAATCACCACCCATCATACCTCACCATGCCATACCGGACACAACCGTCTCAACGAGGAACTAGGGACAAGCTCATGTCTACACAAGACAGAGGCTTTCCCGGATTCCTTCCGGTAGGCATGAAAGGCATACGAGGGTGATTACTATCACAAACATATCAAATTCCAACAGCGCGGAATCATCAATATGAACTCATGAGTACGATCATATCATCACATAAAATAATGAAAACTCTGTGTCAAGGTGGTGTTATAACCGTATGAAACAACACACAACAATGTTATGCCATGGTTCAGAATGCTTGCCTTCAAGAGTATGCAAGTGGGGGTGCACTTTTTGAAAGTTGCCTTCTTCTCCAAACTCCTATTTTACGAAAATTTGAATTAACACATAGTTTCAAAACAGTACAAAAAAAGTTGTTTGGAAAATTTTCAAATAAATATGAAAATAAACTAGACAAAATTTGAGAAACAACAGAAAAAGAATCAAATCAATTGGACTTATATTTAAAAAGTTACAGCTAGTGAAAGTTTAGTCAAAATCTGTTTTTAATAAAAATCAGAAAAAGAAAACGGTTCGGGGAGTAATACGTTTTCGAGGCAGAGAAGACGTACTTCTGGGTTTACGTCTTCACTTGAACCAGCGCGGGCCGTCGCTGGGTCACTCACAGTGGGTCCATCGGGCCCACTGGTCAGGTTTGACCAGTCGCCCGCGCCTTCTTCCTCCTCTGTCAGAGCGGAGGCGGAGCTCTGACGATCGCCGTCGACGAACGGCGGCTCCCCACGGCATTCCGAGGGCAGGGATGGATCCGCCAGTCCAGGGCGGTCCTCCCGGTGGTCGACAGGCTGGCGGGGACGAAGGAAGTCACCGGCGGCGAGTTCCGCGGCGGACGGCGGCTTCGGGAGGATTGGGGACTCGCGCTATGATGGCTCCCGATCGGGTCTGAGGGGTGGGGTGGCTCCGCAAGGTCGAGGGGAAGAGGATGGTGGCACTGGATGGACTAGGGAGGCTCTGCTTGCGACGAACGGGACCGGAGCGTGGCGGCGGCCGAACTGGCCGGAGACAAGGAAGACGGCCTCCCTCCGCCGATTGCTGGTTGTGGGAGCACTAGAGGGATGGCCCGAGGTTGCCTGGGGGTCTGGTCGAGCTCGGGGTCTCCTTTTATAGGCAGTCGAGGCCGGTTTGACGGCGGCAGTGGATAGGAATGGCGAACCGCCGTTCTGTAGCCAGGGGCGTGTGGCGATGGCTGGCGGGGTCTGGCAGCGCGAGGGGATAAGCTCGAGCTGTTCAGGGGCGCGCTGGCGCGCGGCTGTAGCTCGGGCGGCGCCGTCCATGGCAGGAGCCTGCTGTGGACGCCGGCGTGCCGCCAAGGGGGCTCTAACGGCGGCGTTGTAGGGCGCCAGGGTGGCTTGGAGAGTTCTGGCGAATGGACGGGAACGAGGCGTGGCCCTGCGGGCGAGCGAAGGCCACGGGCAAGACGCGGCGGCTCGGTGCGCGCGCGTGCAAAACGTGCGCTCTGGGCGCGCCCAGAGCACGCACGCCAGGGGTTCGGCAAAATGCCAATGCCTGCCAGGGGGCTCTAATCCACATGAGGTTTAGCAGGGTGGGGCTATAGACTAAGGTAGACCCTTGAGACATGCTGGTTAGGCAAAGCAAGCATGTTCAAGATGCAAACTAGGGTTCATGCCAATTCTGTTCATGCACTCAAGGTGTTTGACAGAATGCTATGGTCATCTAGGCACCTCTTGGGGTGGCCAAAAACTCAAGATCATAGTCTCTTTAGATGATAAAGAGGGTGGCAAGGTTAGTTTGGTAAAACCAGAAACTTGTTAGTGCAAACTTTTGAGAAAACCAAATCCGGACAGAAAATAAAGGCTATTATTGCATGGACCAAAATTATTCCAATGGGTCCACTCTCCTGGACTTAAGAGTTTGGTAGAGTGGTCTATAAGCAGGAAAAAGAATCATGGGTAAAAGGGCAAGTTAAAATATGGTTGCAGTAGAAAATACCAAACTGGATCAGAGAGCAAAAGAGGATGATTTTCTCAAATTTTTCAGAGAACACCAATGGGTTTTTGCATAAAAGTGATGTAGGAACTTCACATGACATCCCCAAATTTTGGTGGGAATTTTAAAGAAGTGTCTGAAAGGGTTGTAGTGCAAATGGAACTCTGAAACCTATGAAAAATAATTTTTTAAGAAATAAAGCTCAGGAAGAAAAATTGTAGAAATAATTCCACTGATAAAAGAAATGTTTCTTGAGAGGGTATACAAGTCCAACAATATTTTTGAAAGGTTTCTTTTTTGGAGGGAAAACTCCACAATTCAAAAGAAAAGAGTGGTTCTGAAAAAGAAAATCCAGAAAACAAAAATTTAAATTTACCATGGCAAAGTCTTAATTAAGAAATCATGGTCAAATGTTTGGGGTGTTATAATGCCGCCACCGCTGGCGACGTTCGTGTGGAGACGCACAGCGGTCAGCTTCTCCCACGGTACGCGCATTCTAGACTGAGGCCCCGTGCATGTCGGTGTAGCGTTGAATCTTAGCTGATAGACGATGTTAATCTCACTGTTCGCCAAAGTAGTTTACAGTCAATATGCTCTGCTTCAGAAGCTTCCTTGCCGTGTTCTGCACTCAATCTGCTTAGCTGAGATGGCATGCCAAGGCCGATTAGTTGCTAAAATATCCTGCCATATATTTATTGTGACGTAGATTGCCATGGTCTAGTAGCCAATCTGTTAGGTGAAATAGCTCTACACTGTTTTATACTCGATCTTTGTTGCTGCGATGGCCTTCGATAGTTCGATGGCTGTGTGCTCTGTTGGAAATACATAATCCATCATGCTCGGCCTCATTGACTGCTGAAACAGCCTACCATAATTTAGCACTCAAATTTGTTTGCTGAATTAGCTTTACATATATTTCGTTACTTAGATTTGCTCGTCCAAATATCTTGCCATAGCTTTAGACATCGACCTATGTATTTTCTTCTAGACTTCATAAAAAAGCATATATGTTTTTCCTGTAATATCTAGTAGAGAACTAATTTGTATGTCTAACAGATGGACAAGACTTGGATAATTTCTGCTCGAAGATTCTCCGCGGCATATGTCGAGAGGGTTGAAAACTTCATGAACTTTATCAGAGCTGGGTACGGTGGTCCGAAATCAGATGTGCTCTGCCCGTGTAGCAGCTGTATGAATTCAGCTACAAGACCCCATTCAACTATGCAAAATCATATACACTTGTATGGGATGTCGGTCACATATACTAGGTGTGTTCATCATGGTGAAGTTGTGAATGTCAATGTTATTGACTATGTGGAAGCAGCAGATCACCATCTTGATCTGCCTGACGCTCAGGTAGAAGAGGAGGAGGAGGTGGTGGTGGCGGAGCCAGTGAGTTTGACCAACATTGAAACAATGCTACGAAATGCTCGTGCATTCCGTGAACTTTCACTTGCAGAAGAAAAACGGTGGGCCCGCATGTTGGAACAATGCAACGTGGCTGTCACCCCAGGAAATAAGTTGTCAGTATTATCAGCTATGGCCACCTTTTTTCAGGTGAAGACATCTGAGCAGATGACCAACAAATCATTCGATGCGATGTTGGCTGCTTTCCGCAAAGCTTTCCTAGATGCGTCTGAGCTGCCACACACCTACAGTAAAATGAAGAATTTCCTTCGTGCAGTTGGAATTGGATATGATATGCTCCATGTTTGTAAGAATAATTGTGTTCGGTTCTGGAAGGATTATGCCAACTTAAATGAATGCCCGAAATTTAAATCATCAAGATGGAAAGATGGCGATGCTGTGAAGAGGATTCCTCATAATGTTCTGAGACATTTTCCAATTACACCAAGATTGCAGAGGTTGTTTCATGATGCTGAAACAAGAGAGGATGTATTGTGGCATTCTAGGAATCAGGAGTACAGAGATCTATCCATCACATGGTAGTGAGTGGAAAAGCTTCAATCAGAAGCACGAAAAGTTTACTGCTGACCCGAGAAACATTACACTTGGCGTAGCTTCAGATGGATTTAACCCATTTGGCCACCAGAGCGCCACATATAGCATGTGGCCAGTGCTTGTTATCCCTTACAACATGCCTCCAAATGTCTGCACCAAGGAATCAAACTACATGATGCCCTTACTCATCCCAGGTCCAAAAAGTCCTGGAAAGGATTTTGATTTGTTCATGGAGCCTCTTGTGGAGGAACTTCAACAGCTTTGGAGGGGTGTTCTCACTCGAGACCTATATAGCAGCCCACCAGCTGATTTCTTTCCGTGTGCCGTTATAATTTGGTGCATCCATGATTATCCGGCTTTGGGCACTATGTTAGGGCGAACGACACATGCTTACAATGCATGTGTTCGCTGTGACAGGAATCCGCTGTCATACGCAATACTTAGCAAGATTTGTTACATTGGACACTACCGTTTTCTTGCCAAGGACAAGCCGCATCCTAGAAAATACCGAAGACATGTGTTCAATGCAAAGCATGAAAACCATGATGCGCCAAAGAGGCTCACCGTCAATGAGTTGCAAGTGGAATTAGAGAAGGTCAGGCATACTACACCAGGAAACCATCCTGATAATGGTAGTGGGAAAAGGAAGCATGGCAGGGCAGAAGAGAGATTATTGTTTACCCGCAGGTCCACTTTGTGGGACTTGGAGTATTGGAAAGATTTGGATCTGCGGCATAATCTTGATGTGATGCACATCGAGAAAAATATATGTGACAGCATTATCTGCACACTTCTTAATATTGAAGTCAAGATGAAAGATATCTTAAAATCTAGGATTGATTTGACACACCTGGGTATCAGAGAGGATTTGCAGGTGCACGATGAAGGTAAACCACGGGATATGGCACCAGCTGTGTACGTCTTGGACAAGGTAAAAAGAAAAGAATTATGCGAGGTCCTGTCACATGTGAGATTCCCACATGGATTTGCTTCCAACCCTGAAAGGAGAGTCAGTGCAGATGGAAACAAGGTACAAGGGTTGAAAACTCATGACTGCCACGTCCTACTTCAAAGGGTTTTACCTGTTATCCTTAGAGGATTGGGCCGCCCTAACTTATATGGAGCAGTTGCAGAGTTGGGACAATTCTTCAGGGAACTCTGCAGTAGAAATATCAGGTTAGATGCTTTGGAGCGTCTTAGAGACAAGGCACCAACTATCCTATGCGACCTTGAGAAGATATATCCGCCAGCCTTCTTTGATCTGATGGTGCATTTGGTTGTTCATATACCTGATGAGGCACTACTTAGAGGTCCAGTACAGTATGGCTAGATGTACCCTATTGAAAGGCGGCTAGGCACTTTCAAGGGCTATGTTAGGAACAGAGCTAGACCCGAGGGTTCCATTGCAGAGGCCTACATTGCTACAGAAGCATTGACATTCTGCTCAAAATACATTAAAATAGCTGATCAGCTTAGCAAAGAGGTGGATGAAGACAATCCCGGGCTCAATGTTTTCGATTATTCTGTTCGAGTTACAGGGAAGAGTCGACAAGAGGACAAACCTAAAGATTTGGACAAAATGGTTTGGTATGTGTTGAATAACTGTCCTGAGGTACTACCTTATAATAAGTAAGTGCTAAGTACTGCAGCTTATACATCGTAATCTACTAAACTTGCAGCACATTCTTATATATTTAGATGTTTGACGCGATCACTATGTTGTGCAGCATCTACAAAAAGGAGTTACTACCGCAAAATCCAAGAAACATTAACAAACTGGTTATGGCAGGATTTGCTAAATGGTTGAAGAGCCATGTAAGATTTTGAATTGCACTGTCAGTTTTTTTTTAATATATTGAGTACATAAGATGATTAGCTTGTCTATTTTCTAACCATAGGTTAAGAAGATGCGGGAGGATGGGCAGGCGGTTGATGATGCCCTTTTCTCACTAGCAATAGGTCCTGATACTCGGGTAAGACATTATGAATCTTGCGTTGTTGGAGATGTGCGCTACTACACCCTTGCACGAGACAAAGGCATGAAGACACAAAACAGTGACATCATGAGCACGGATACGTATGACAAAGAGACAATTGAAATGTATGCTAACATAATAGACATTGTTCAGTTGCAGTATACCTCCAGTTTCGAGGATCATCAATGTGTGGTTCTATTGTGCTATCGTTGGTATAACCTGTTTTCCAGGATCGCAAAACCCAGAGCTGATGATTATTTCAAATCCAGCAATGTCACGGCGGTGTACCAAACCAACGAGCCTTTTATTTTGGCAAATCAAGCAACACAGATATTTTTCTTGGAAGACACATTTGCACGTAGCAATGACTGGAGAGTATTGTAAAGCTTTGAGCAGAGGAATTCATTTATTGAAGTTGCACAACAAGATGATGCTTACACTGCTCCTGATGTACAAGATAACACAGATGATCCTAATATCTTTGAGAACCATCACGTCAATGACGCCGGCAAAAAGATTGCCTCTCGTGCTGTGGACATACAAGAGTTGATGGAGACGAAGCCACCGTTCGAGGACGTTGAGGACGAAGAAGAAGATGACACCATGGGGAATTACGATTCATACTGAAACACATGGCGAAGATGTTGACGCTGCTGCTGCGGATAACGATTACATTGCTTTGTTCGTATTTTCCTGTCATAAGACGTTTTTTATCTACTATGTGAAATTGTGTTTGCTATGACAACTGAAACCTGATGAACATGTTGTTTAGTATTTTCCTGATAGAACATCACTTGTTATGTATGCTGATTTGCGTTTGGTGATTGTATGATGACTAAAACATGATGACATTGTTGTTTAGTTGTAGTCATATTTGGCTATGAAACTTGAATTTGATGACATAGTTTGATATTGGACTGCAATTTTCTCGACGTCTTCGAATGAGAACAAAGCTGACCAGACAGGGCCTCTGCTAATTTATTTATTTGTTACCAAAAGGGCCTCTGCTATTTATTTATGAGCAAAATGGGATACCCCCTGATTCCGTTAATAGAAATCATTAGATGTTCACAACACAATGCCCAGCCTGCTACACGGGTTTCATTCATTACTAGTTTCAGCAAAGTGCTCATGTCATAGCCACTGAATACATCACGAGTGCTACATACACTGCAAATAAAGAGACAATCATCCTACAAAGCACATCGATTTCGCCCATTATCTTCACAAGCTCTTTCATCTCCTCATTATTGTCAAGGTCGTTCAGCAGCTGTTACTTGGCCATGATCAGAGGAACTGCATCTTTAACCTTCTGCTCTGCATCTTCCTCTTCTGTCGTTCCTTCAGTTACTTGTCCAACACCCCAACCTGCTGGTATTAAGATTCCTCGGCTAACCAAATAATCAGCGTAGTTGCACTCCCCCACATCAGCAACTTCCCAGAAATACAAATCACATGAATCTTCCCTTTTCGGCACGAATCAAATTGGACGATCATCAACCAAACTATTAAAAAAATCAGCAACTGAAAGCAGCAGAACAACACTTAAACGTATTATGACCCCATGATTTGGGCATTTGTAGAAGAATCGGCCAGGGTTGAGGCTTGTGGTTGAGACGCGACATATGACTTTGCATGATTTGCAACAGTGGCACCACACCAATGGCAGCGGGTTGCAATGAGCAACCGGCTGTGGTGCGCGTGCCGGCGGTGGTGTGATGAGACCCACAGGCGATGGTACGGGTGGCGACTTGGCGCATATTTGGTTGTTGTCTGCTGAAGAGCAGGTGGTCGAGCAGACAGCGGACATGGTTGCTGCGGCCAGAGCTTCTGATGCTAGGCAGAGTAAGTAGAGAAGAGGAGAAGCGAACGTTGGATATGTCAGTTTCATTACTTGCAGAGTAGGATAGCACCATATATAGTCATAGTCTATGTTTGGATTCGAACTAGTTGCAGGAGCACGTCTCTCTTTTTTCTAAAACTCAGCAACATCTCTTTACTGGTACACTAGCTTGTTCTGTACGCCCTCTCAAGTCTTTGATTCCTCCACCTGACATCTGGGACCCACTAGAAGGGCCTCTGTTTTTCGCGAAAAAACATGCCCCCTGCTGATAGGTCGGACCCACCTGCTATCTTCGCACGCAAGGAAGTGCCTCCTTATTACGCACAAAAATGAATACTCCCCCTGCCAGCTGGAACCCAGCATCGTGGGAGGCTGACTTGTGGGCCTACCAAGTTGACGAAGACGGAGGGCTTTGTCAACTTAGTCAATATGAACAATTCTAGCTCCAGTTACCGTACGATGTTCATCCAACGACAGTAGTGCTTCTTCAACCTCTGGTCTTCTTGCTCCAGCCGCCCACACCAACGCCGGTCGTGCTGCGTGCTCCTGCCTCCCGTGGCCGGCTGTGATGCCGCTGAGGCCTCACCGCCCCCTACTACTCCCACCGCTGGCCAGGGCATCCCTCTACTCACCCACACCCCCTGTTATTCTGTGGCGACGGCAGCCTCACACCGCAGCCGAACCAGTGAACCCTCGTACTCCTTTCCGCGTGGGCATCCACTGCCGCATCTTCTCCGGCTCTGCATCGTCCCCTTCCTATGCCTCGCTGTCGTCCATCGCCTTGGTGCTCTTGGCGCGGCGTGGTCAATCTGGTCAACGACCGACTTCCATCGGAAGAGTACTGTACGTGGAGAGGCTGACGGCTGGGTCCACGGCCACAGCCTAGTTTTTTATGATTTGCCAAATAAGTCACTTTGTCAAGCATGTTGGGTTGTAAATCTTTGAAGACGAGGAAAGCTTCATTTGGCTGGCCGAGAAAATGGCCTATCAGTAATGAGAAATGGGTTGTACATTTTTACAACACATCAAACCGGCAATTAGTTTCAAACATCTTCTTTTCATTTCGAGATTTTAAATTGCATTGATTTTTATGCATGGACAATTTGTTGGATTTTATATTGATATGCATTTATTTTAAAATCAGTTTGAATTTGACTCGAAATTTCGGGATTAAAAACAGTTCGGACCGCACCGAAATATGCAAGATTTCGTATAATTTTTTAACCGTGGCCACAATATGAGTTGTAATGCTAACAAAAAAATATGGGCTCCAAAAAAACCTTAAGAATTAGCAAATGGGCTGTAAATTATTAGAACTAATGGCAGGTGGGTTGTATGATGTTTTCCACTGATTTGAGGCCTTCCTAAAAAAAGGTTGACGCACAATCATTGACTGTTGGATGTCCATCCAACGGCCGTCATGTTTCTTCAATCTCTGCTCTTCCTTCTCCAGCCGCTCAAACAAGCGCCTGCAGGACTGCCTGCTCCCTCCTCCCCGCGGCCGGCTGTGCTGCCGCGCAGGCCTCACCGCCCCACCGTACTCCCACCATTGGCCTAGCCATCCCTCTACTCACCCACACCTGTTGTTATTCTCCGGCGACGATAGACGAACCAGTAAACCCTCGTACAGTCGTACTCCCCTCCGCGTGGGAAACAACTGCCGAGTCTTCCCTGCCTCCGTGTCGTTCCCTTCCTAGGCCTCACCGTCGTCCACCTCCCTGGTGCTCTCGACGCGGCGTGGTCAATCTGGTCAATGACCGACTTCCATCGGAAGAGTACTGTACGTGGAGAGGCTAACAGCTGGGTCCACGGCAGCTGCAAGCAAGTGCCTCCTTATTACGCAGAAAATAATTATACCTCCACCTGACAGCGGGGACCTACAGGACGGGCCACCGTATTTTGCGAAAAAAAACGTTTTCCCCTAACTTCTGGGACCCACTGGACGGCCTACAGTATTTCACGAAAAAATGTTCCTCCCGCTGTCAGCTCGGACCCAGCGGAAGTGCCTCCTTATTATGCACAAAAAAAATGAATACTCCCCCTGCTAGCTGGGACCCAGTATAGTGAGAGGCTGACTTGTTGGCCTACTAAGTTGACAGGGATGGAGGGCTTTGTCAATTTACTCAATATGCACGATTCTAGCTCAATTGACTGTACGATGTCCATCCAACGACCGTAGTGCTTCTTCAACCTCTGGTCTTCTTGCTCCAGCCGCCCAAACCAGCGCCGGTCGTGCCTCGTGCTCCTGCTTCCCATGGCCGGTTGCGATGCCGCGGAGGCCTCGCCGCCCCCTACTATTCCCACCGCTGGCCAGACCCTGCAGCGATGGCAGCCTCACACCGCAGCCGAACCAGTGAACCCTCGTACTCCTCTCCGCACGGTCTTCCACTGTCGCGTCTTCCCTGGCTCCGCGTTGTCCCGTTCATAGGCCTCGCCGTCGTCCACCGCCCTGGTGCTCTCGGCGCAGCGTGGTCAACGTGGTCAAGGAACGACTTCCATCGGCAGAGTACTATATGTGGAGAGGCTAATAGTTGGGTCCACGGCACCCGCCAGGAAGTGCCTCCTTATTACGCAGAAAATAATTATTCCTCCACCTGACAACAGGGACCCACCGGACGGGCCACCGTTTTTGGCAAAAAAAAATGTTTCCCCCTGACTGTTGGGACCCACCGGACGGGCCGCCGTATTGCGCGAAAAAAACGTTCCCCCGCTGTCAGCTCGGACCCACTGGAAGTGCCTCCTTATTACGCACAAAAAATGAATACTCCCCCTGCTGGTTGGGACCCACTTTGGTGGGAGGCTGACTTGTGGGCCTACTAAGTTGACGGGGACGGTGTGCTTTGTCAACTTAGTCAATATGAACGAATCTAGCTCCAGTGACCGTATGATGTCCATCCAACGGCCATAGTGCTTCTTCAACCTTTGGTCTTGTTGCTCTAGATGCCCAAAGCAGTGTCGGTCGTGCCGCATGCTCCTGCCTCCCGTGGCCGGTTGTGCTGCCGCGGAGGCCTAACCGCCCCCTACTATTCCCACCGCTGGCCAGGCCATCCCTCTACTCACCCACACCACCTGTTATTCTGCGGCGACGGCAGCCTCACACCGCAGCGAACCAGTGAACCCTCGTACTCCTCTACGTGTGGGTATCCACTGCTACGTCTTCCCCGTCTCCGCAACGTCCCCTTCCTAGGCCTCGCCATCTTCCACTGCCCTGGTGCTCTCGGCGCGGCGTGGTCCCGTGGTCAAGGAACGGCTTCATCGGACGTGGACTGTACGTGGAGAGGCTGACAGCAGGGTCCATGGCCGTAGCAAGGAAGTGCCTCCTTATTACGCACAAAATAATTATTCCTCCACCTGACAGCGGGGACCCACCGGACGGGCCATCGTATTTCACGAAAAAAAACGTTTCCCCCTGACTGCTAGGACCCACCAGCTACATCTTCGCACGCAAGGAAGTGCGTCCGGGCAAAAAAAAAACAATTCGCCCCCTGACTGCTGGGACCCACCAGCTACATCTTCGCACGCAAGGAAGTGCGTCCGAAAAAAACGATTCGCCCCCCTGACTGCTGGGACCCACCAGCTACATCTTCGCACACAAGGAAGTGCCTGATAGTCGGGACCCACCTCGTCGAAGCGTATGTAGCATTGTCATTCTGGTCGTGAACGTGTACGTACATCCTGGTCGATGTAGAGGCACACACGTGTCGTAGTAGAGGCGCACATGTAGCCTGTACACGTACGTAAAGTGGCAGCAAGAAAGAAAATACGACCACGTACATACATACGGGCAGGGTCCCGAACGCCTACTCGCGCATACGTATTGCCAGGGCTCGTGTACATGGCTGGGTCGGAACGGAGAAACAACATCGTCGTCGTGTTCATGGGGAGCCAACCGGCTGGGTCGGAACGGAATGCATCGTCGTGTTCATCGGGAGGGCTTGGACAGAACAGCTGATGGAAACGAGGCGTGTCATACCGCAGAACGGAGGAAACGGCCTTGTGTTCGACTGGACACATTCGAAACGGGATCCTGTTCATCGGGAGGGGTCTGGCGTACCGCAAAACGGAGGGAACCGACCTCCTATGGTCGAAACGGGGGTCCTATTGATCATGAGGTGTGTGGCGTACCGCCAAACGGAGAAAACGGACTTGTGTTGGAGCGCTACGGTCGAAACAGGGGTCTTGTTGATCGGGCGGGGTGTGGCGTACCGCAAAACGGAGGAAACAGACTTCTGTTGGAGCGCTACGGTCGAAATGGGGGTCCTGTTCATCGGGAGGGGTGTGGCGTACCGCAAAACAGGACTCCACGGGATACTGTTCATCACCACCGTCGACCCCCTCCAGCCTCCACGGGCTACTATTCATCCATCGTCGACCTCCTCCAGCCTCCACCTACGACTGTTCAGCCTCCACCGCGCGCTACTCCACTGGCTACTGTTCAACCAGTCCTCTCCACAGGCTCCTGTTCAACCACCCCTCCACGGGCTACTGTTCATCCAACCCTCGACCGTCTACTGTTCATGCAGCCCTCCATGGGGTGGTCATGTTCATGCAGCCCTCCATGGGGTCCTGTTCATGCAGCCCCAACCGGCTCGATCAAACGGGGTCCCGTTCATGCAGAGGCAACACCACGGGGTCCTGTTCAGCCACCCCCACCGAGAACTGTTCATCC
>LR738714.1:366521081-366562549 GCA_902687465.1 Secale cereale | reverse complement strand
TTCATACAGGGGCAGCATCGATCGGCTTCAGTTAGCAGCTGTAGCGAAGGAATTGCTCGATCAGGTTTAGTTAACAGCCATCGATCGATCGCTCGGGTTCAGTAACGCGTAGCCTGCAGTGCAATCGCTCGGGTTTAGTTAGAGCCCAATGCCTCGCACCCACGTGCGTGCGTGTACGAGAGAAACGCGCATCGCTCGGCCCCGACCACCCACCGTAACCAGGAACACCCAGATATTTTCCTCGCCCTCGCTTCTACCACGGTTTTTTCCGTCATGGACGGCCCAAAGAATGTCATGCAGCTGCGTCTCCGGCCCGCCCAGGACGAAAAGCCCATTTTCTGTCATGAATTTTTGTCATAGAAGTAGGACCCCACCACATCTATGATGATACTGTGTTTTGTCACAATTATTGTCATATAAGTGTCATAAGTATGACATAAAAAAGTGTCGTTCGGACCAAAATGTCACGGATGTGTCTTTTTTTTTGTAGTGCTATCTGCAAGTTGACACGACTAATTTTAGATATCTCTACATGATAATACATTGCATATCGCTTGCGCATATTTAAACCACCAATTAACGATTGTGTGCGTAGCATAAACTAGCCACGACTTTGTGTACTGGACTAACAGGGACTCTAAGGGAGCCTAATGTAGTGCACTGGAATTCCTACATGCCACCTGCGATTTTGTGTAATGTACTACCTATGTTCCTAAATATATGTCTTTGTAGTGATTCCAGTATGGACCACATATAGATGTATATAGATGCATTTTCGAGTGTACATTCACTCATTTTACTCTGTATGTATTCTATAGTGGAATCTCTAGAAAGACTTATATTTAGGAACGGAGGGAGTATCATGTATGACATCTACACCTCTAATTTAGCAGCCAGTAGTGGAAATCGTTGTCTGCACAAAGGGGTTACTGGTCGAAAATCCTAGCAAAGCACGATGGCAGGCAGACAACAATACTAGAGAGAGAGATGCACTTACAAGATCATAGCAATGCCTTAGTCTAGGATCTTGGTTGGCCAAGCTGTTAGATCTAGAAGAAACATCGTCCTTGTAGTTTTTGCCAACCGCATAACATGTAAAAGCGACATGTTAGTATATCTGAAGTACATCGGGCAGGTGATGCTAGACGAGTTTAAAGGTGACAAGTACCTAGGCCGCGATGGGTGCTTATCATCTTGCCAGCCGGTAAGAATTAGGTTAGAAATGTCAAGGTGATGAAGTTGGGCTGATTGTCGGGGTCCGGTAAGGAGATCTAGAACCATGGAGTAGGGTGGTTGTGGAGCGGCTCCGTGTCACACCCTGCATTTTGTAACATGGTTATTGCATTAATAAAGCATGAAAATTTGGATCAACAAAAACTGTTGGCGTCCTGGGAACCAGGGTACCCAGACTTGCATGTCTCCGAGCCGCGACGCGCTCCTTCAAGCGGCCTGGTACAGCCCAGCTGATCGACCAGCTGCTCAAGACCCTCGCGAGGGGCCAAGCCTTGCGAGGAGAATGACGCCAAGACACCCTTGGGAGCGGCCTCGGCAAGGCATTTCGGAGGGGCGGAGAATCCAAGGCCAAGCCTGCCTCAGGAGGAGGCAGTGATGTCAGCAGTGACGCACAGTGCCAGCAAGTGCCAGCGTCCACCAGCGGCACAGTTGCCATTTCGGTGCAAAGGAGACAGCGCAGCCGTTGGTTCCTAAGGAGAGGGGCAAAGGTTTCCTCTTTGGTGCAACAAGAACGAAGACCGCCAGGACGAATAGGAGGATGTCACCATCGAGCCCACCACCGTGTCACCGCCTGATCCTTTTGCAGGCGAAGACTGCTTTTGTCAGGGTAGGAACATCCTTGTGTTCCCGCTCAAAAATGGCCATTGTGGAATCCCTTCCCGCCTAAACATTTCGGGGGAAGATGACCGTGGCCGCCTATATAAGTAGCTAGAACCTCCACGGCGAGGGAGAGAGACTCACACACTTGACTGTCGCACAAGGAGCAAGAACACTAGCCTCCTGACCCTCCTGAGCTCGCCTTCTGAGCTCAGGAACCCTTGTACCAGTTCATACTCTAGCTCACCTGGGGCCAATCCACCAAAGTAGGAAGTAGGGTCTTACACCTCGCGGTGGCCCGAACCTGGATAAACTCTTGTGTGTTTGTTCATTGTTTGCTTGAATCCTTCCGCCGAGACGAGAGCGAGGCGCTAGGTAGACGTGAATGGGAGAGATCTTCATTCATGCCCATGTGTTCGAACTTAACGGGTTTTGTAGAGCCCTGAATCCGACAAAAACTTTTTGCATCATTTGGCTTTTATTTGGAATTGAATTTCTCTCTCTGTGTGATTTCAAGTGATCTTTAAAAGTCAACATAGCCTCACCTTCTATACTGCATCTCCTTGCCCCAAACTTCCGTCCAATGAACATACCATGTGTATAGGACAGTATAGTATATTCTTACAAAAATATTTTGGCCAAATAATATTTTGTAAAATTAGTTTTCCAAAAACCCCTGAATTTAGATTTGCAATGCAAGTACTTGATTTAGGGTGATAAAAATCCTTGAGAAAGTATGTTTGAATCCTATTAGGTATAGGACTCCCAAAAACCACAAAAGTATAATTTTAAAAGTTATTTTCTATTTTATTTAGAGGCTTTTTCTTTAGGCCAGAAATGGCCTTTAATAGGTAAAAATTATTTAACTATTTCAAAAATATTTGTCAAAATTCAGAGAGACTCTTAGGACATATATTCTCCATATATAAGAGTTTCAACACATGGTCATGTTCAAAATATTGGGCAAATCCCTCAGAAACCCTTTCCGGATATTTCACGCTTTTGAAATATTTATTAAGGGGATATTCCCTAAAAAATCTAGGGAAATTCTATCATGTCAAATATGACATATTCGATGATCTTGCCAAGCCTCATGCCTTGGGGAGCAAGAAAACATCATCAAATCCCCTCAAAACCATTTTTGTCCATTTTGAAGTTTGAGCAACTTTACATTGCAAACTTGTCCAAATAATCTCAAACTTGGTACACATGCTACAATGGTCTAATTACGCATCGAGACCAAATGGCACAAGCTTTGGAGAAGGGTAACTTGATCAAAGTGCCCCAAAATCATTTCTCTTCAGATTCAAATTTGAACAACTTTACATTACCAACTTTTTACTTGTGATCCCTAATTTGGTGGACAAGCCAACAACCCCAAATGATGACACTACACCAAGTGGTGCATCAAGAAGGGATGATTTGCATAACTAAATCTTGGAAAATCCATTTCTGTTGATTTCTAGGGTTTACAAAAGTTGCATTGGCAACTTTGCCCAATTGAGCTCTAATTTGGTGAAAGGGCCTAATTATATGTGCCATTTCATCCTGTGGAGTATCATGCCAAATGAAACCCATTTGCTTACCCAAAACACCATCAAACACCTTCTTCTATTTTATCAAAACCTTTATTTTGACCCCTTCCACTATTTCCCCTTGCCTCAAGTTCTTACCACAGCACCCCCAAGACCTCTTCTACCTCCAATAGCAATGGTTGCACCGCAGCTCAATGATTGAGGGGGGTAAAACCCCATTTTACATATCTGGACAGCCCCTTTCACCCTTCTCTCTCAACCCTCTCTCCTTCTAGAAGCCCTCCAGAGCATCCAATGCAAATTCCTTGTTGTTTAATGCCTCCCTTATCTTCTAGACACTGGTGGCCATGACCACAGGGCATAAAGAATGCCATGCCGGCCATATGCGCGCTCTGGAGCACGCTACAGTGTGCCCTGGCACTATATCCGCTCCTGACCAAGCGCCTCCGACCACCTCCGGCCTCCCCCTCGCGCCAGCCGAGGCGCCTCGACGTCCGCGACACGCCACGGCCGTGTCCCCTCCTCCTTCTCCCTCCTCTCACCCCAGCTCGCATGCGCGATGACCGCCCGAGCGCCCCAGTGAGCACGCTCACAAGCGCGGCCCTCTGGCGCCCTCTGCTCTCTCTCTTCCTTCCCCCGCCGCCCTAGACTACACCCACGAGCACCCCAAACACGCCCCGACGAGCCCCCGTGGCCTGTAGCGACCGCAACAAGCTCGCCGGCGCACACCTCCTCGGTGGACCGCCGCCCACCTATAAAAAGGCGTCCCCGAGCCCTCTCCTCTCCACCACTCGCCTCAGGACTCACTCAAACACCCCCTACACTCCCAGATCTCTCCCAGAAGCTCTCGAGCTCGAGATCGAGCTCGAGTTCCGCCGCGGCGGCTCGCCGTCGTCCGCTCGGTACGAGCCATCCCCGTTGTACCTGAGCCTCGATCTGGAACCACCTGGCCTCACTGACCCTTTCCTCTCTCTTTCCCATCTCTGTTGTAGTCGGAAACGACCGAAGCAACCACCACCCGACGCCCCTCCGCCGTGCATCCTCGTCGCCGGCGAACCCAACAGCTCCGGCGACCGCCTCCACCACCACCCGAACGGCGACTCCACACTGAGTCCGTCCCTGCCCTCCGCTCGCCCCGCCGTGCCCTGAATCGCCGCCGGTGAGCTCGCCGGCCATATGGACGGGGATTAGGGATGACAGGCGGGCCCCGCCTATCAGCCTCCCTTCACTCTCGCCTCCCCTCTCTCCCACTGGCAGCTGGGCCCCGCCCGTCAGGTTTAAACCTGGCGCGCACGCACGCCGCTCGGCTCGCACGGGCCAAAACCTCTCTGGGCCTATGCACTGAGGCCGTTCTAGCCCAGTTGCACAGTGGTCTTTTCCTTTTTCTTTTCTGTAGATTTTTCAAATAAATCTATAGGGTAAAACAATTATCCAAATTAATTTATTCCAACTCCTAAAAACTTGTAATATTCCAACCTATTTATTGATATAACTTTCACACATATTCATGAACCTTTTCTGTACTGTTCAAATTAAAATTCAAATTTGAACAATAAAACATATGTTCAAAAGTCCATTCACCCTATTCTGTCACTCCAAATCCAAAACTAAGAATTTTTGCCCTCTTAGTTTTCCTTCTAGTATTTTATAAAAATAGGTTGACATTTTTCTGAGCAGTTTGATTTTTCTGTTTTTATTATTGTCTTATTTCTCCATTATTTTATTGTGACGATTAGATACCATGTTTGACGAAGTTGTTGAAGAAGAAGAAGGAGAAGTATTTGAAGACTTTGAAGACCAAGCCAATCCAGGCAAGCAGCCCTTTGACCATGACACCCCTCTTGTTCATCGGTACCCTTTTCCGATTGCATGATGATGAAATATGACAGTGGTCAACTTGTTGGGAACCACCACATGGTGCATACCCCTACTCATAACTCTACCTTGTGCATAGATGTAATGTCAAAAGATTAGTTGTTGATGCATAATGTTGCATGTGTACCATGAACTCTTCGTGGTTACATTCTTTCGAAAATCCCATCGGGTGCCCCTAATGCCCGAGGGTGATGTTGAATTAAGGCCACCACTTGAGGAAGAAGTGGTGTTCCAAAGAGAGCTTTTCGTGTGTGGGTAAAATGATGGATTAGACTTATGTGTGATTACCGTCCCAACCAAACATGTGCAACCACTCTACCCCTTTATGGGACGGGGCATTATTGATTACTTAGGCTGATACTAGCATGGTGCCCACATTACTTGTGACGGGGGAGACTTGAGGTCACTCCCGGGACGGGGTCGTGCTTGGATAGGCGGCCATGAGTGTTTTTACAGGGCACCGGACACACCGTTGGCCCCTTCGTGTATGTGTGACAATGTAAAAAGGGCAAAGTCCCACGACCTTTTATTTGTACACGAGGGATGTGCACCAACGAGTGGACCCTATGTTAGTATCGTCTAGGGAAAGGTAATGATCGGGTGCTTCCCCCGAGTACTTGAGGTACTGCAGGATCGTGGATGACACGAAAGCTTCCCGGATCTTGTGGGTAAAGTGTGCAACCTCTGCAGAGTGTAAAAGTACTCGAATAGCCGTGTCCACGGTCATGGACAGCTGGGAGGTGCTACTTAAACTATGTCCAGAATTTTACAATCTTGGTGAATATGTGTGTGTGTGTATTGAGTCAAGGTGGTGACTTGACGCGTTGAAAGAGCTAGTAATGATTTGAACTCTATTTATGTTGATACCTGTAACCTGTCCTCGAGGTTACCCAAGTACATTGATGCATGTCTCACAAAATGGTAGAATATCTTATCTAGCTTGTAGCTAGGTTGCTCATTTGTTGTACAACTTGCATTGTTACCTTGAACCAAATCATGGGTTTCTTGCGAGTACATTCAAAGTACTCACTGGCTTGCCACTGGTTATTTAATTGGCCAGGCATGGAGGAGCGGGAATTTGAAGAAGAATTCTATGGAGACGAACATGCGAACTAGGACGCTTTCCCAGTCAGAATGCCTGTAGGGTTAAGGCAGATGGCATGGGTTCTACTTATCTAAGAAGACTTCCTCTATTCGAGTTTATTTGCTATTCATCCCGCGAGGCTTTATCTATGTAAGACTTGGCCATAATGGTCATAATTTGTGTAAGACGGTATGTATGGATGTAAGACTCTTGTTATTTAACTTCGGTGTGTTCAGTGAGCATTGATCTCTGGGATCACTGTACACGTGCATTCGGTGATCTCGACTCATAAGTCGGGGTCCCCACAGAGCTGGTATCAGAGCCATCCTGACTGTAGGAAGCCTTAGTTAGCATGGGCGTTAGTTAGGATGAGACCCTTTTCATAAACCTTCTGAACCTCTCTTCTTTTCTAAACCTTGCCAAACCTAAGATATCATCATCTTATTAACATCTCCCATTCAACCTTTGTAGATGGCCGCTGTACCTGAAGAGCTCCTAACCACTAGGTTCCCCTTGCTTCTCGATCATAGCCTCCAGGAGTGCCAGTTTCACCGAGCACCCATCCTCACCTACCATGAGCATTGGGTTAGCGACACCGAGGTGGAGTACCATGTAGAGGTAATCATGAAGGAAAACGATCCTCCCACAAGTTGGTTCTTAGAGGGACCCTAGATGGCAACACTACTCCTCGATGTCGAGGCAGCCGCACTCAAGGCACTAACCTGCCTCCGAGAACTTCTTCTGGAGATGGCAGCCAAGATTACAACCCGCTTCTTGCCTTACCGGAAGGAAGGTGAAGATGAGAGCAGCGCACGAGCCCCTCCACTGAAGGAAGGACTTCCACTTCGATTCCAGACCTACTTCAGCCTTTGTGCCGATAGCTTGGCACAAGAGTTGGCCTCGAAATCGATGAAGCTCCGAGAAGAACTCCACAAGACCAAGGCACTTCTTCGTCGAGCACAAGAAAATACGGATAGGATCAGGAAGGAAGGTGTGCCTCCCGGGCAACCCACTTTCGCGTATCGAGGCAGAAGGCCCTCCGGAGATTTATCTTCCAAGGATGAAGAACCCCCCTCCAGCGACGCCGTATGACGACGAGGGAGTTTCCCAAGCTCTTTCCTTCTCCACCGGCTAAACAACGCCATGTCCAGTTCCTCCACTCCCCCACACCCTCAAGTGATAGGGGGGCCTAGACAGATGAAGACAAGGAGGAAGACCCAGAAGAGCCAGAATACGCAACCAAGCATTCCGCCACTTAGGCATTATTCACAACTCGGATATGCCAGCTCGTGACCTCTACGGTAGGATAGGTCGTGTAACCCCTGTGCGAAGTCAAGTCCTTGTATGGTTCATATGAAGCCATCTAATGTTTGCTTTTGTTGTGTTGGATGTAAGTCGTATCTTCCCTTTGGGAACGTGTAAATGACTACATCACCCATTTGGAATTTTAATGAATATGTTTGGCCCTTTTGGCCCTTGCATGAAAACAATTAGTGTCACACCCACCCCCTTACTAGGCACCCATATTTATTGCTTTCCCTCTTGATTCCAAATCATAAGACCTTGACTGCTCCAACAGGATGCATGTTGTAACTCGTACTGGTACCTCTACCCAGCAGCCCGAAGCCGGAGCATCCGCCCAAGCAGAGGTCAGCCAAGACCAAACCCACGACCAAGCTCCACCATCACCTCCCCCGATCATGGATATGGCTCAGTTTCTCCAAGCCTTCCGAGAGGAACGCCAAGCCAACACCGCAGCCCTCCAGATGATTGCTCAAGCCGTCACCAACAACCGCCAACCGGCGGGGAATGGCAATGGACGCTCCACGTTGGCAGAGTTCAAGAAGCATGCACCACCAACCTTCATCGAGACTGCTGAAACCCTGGATGCAGACGACTGGGTTCGCACCATTGAGGACTTGTTGGTAAAAGTCGGCAGCACCAAAGACCGCGAGAAAGTGTCTTATGCTACCCACTGCCTTGGGGGAATGCTAGAGCTTGGTGGGATGGATTTAAGATCATGCATGCTGGGCAAGACATCACTTGGAATAACTTTAAGGCAGAATTCCGCAAGGCCCATATTCCTTTCGGAATCATGGCTATCAAGAAGCGTGAGTTTCGAGCCCTGAAGCAAGGAAGTGGCACTGTCAAGGAGTACATGCAGAAGTTCAGTGTTTTGTCAAGGTATGCCCCTGAAGATGTCAGCACGGATGCTGCAAAAAGGGAGAACTTCATGGAAGGCATCAATCAGACTCTGCGGTACTCGCTTGTCGTGTGTGACTGCCCAACCTTTCCTGACCTGGTGAACAAAGCACTCATGCTTGAAGATAAGCGGCGTGCTCTGGAAGACACTCGCAAGCGCAAGATGGTCAGCAAAGGAAGTTCCAGTAACCAGAAGCCTCGCCCATGGCAGCCAGCCCCGGTCAAGCCAACCTACCAGCAGCCAAGAGCTCCTGCACTTCACACCAACTATCAGCCTCAGCAGTATGCCAACCCAAGGCCAGCATTCAACCCCAATAACAGTGGTGGCAACAAGATCAATAACCCAAACGAAGTCACTTGCTTCGGATGTGGTCAGTCAGGACACATCTCAAGGGTGTACCCGAACAAGAAGCCCGATGCCCCGTGCCCCAATGCGTAGAACCCAGGACAAGGCCGTGGGATGCCGTCAAGGAACCAAGCTCCTCGCAACCCGCCCAACAATGGAAAGGGGCGTGTGAATCACGTCACTCCAGAAGAAGCCCAAGAAGACCCGGACGTCGTGCTGGGTACGTTCCTTGTCAACTCAGCACCTGCAACTGTCTTGTTTGATTCTGGAGCCGCGCATTCATTTATCACTCAAAGATTTGCATTAAAAAGTGGCATGACCCCTACACCCTTGAATAACCCCATGGTGGTACAAACCCCCGGAGCAGAGATGAGAGCCAAGATAGGCTGTAAGGGAGTCAGTATCGTCATTAACAGGGTAGATTTCCTAGCAGACCTTATGTAATGCCCAGTATGAGATTATACCTCCTACGTGTTGAGGCACGACTTAAAGGTAGAAGCTCATACTAGAATGATCTCAAGTATGGTATCTTTGCACGACTCATGTAAAAGAGGGATGAAATTGCAAAAGAGTAGTTGGCTTACACTCGCCACGTCACACAATACATTACATAAGCAATCATCATCCAAATAACATCACAGTCCGGCTACGGACGAAGATCCAAATGAAAGATACCATAAATAAAGCCACAAGGTCCGAATCGCCCCTAGTAGAAGCCACTCCTGATCCTCTGGGTAAGACATGTAGTATCGCCCACGTTCTTCATCGAAGTCCCAGTACAACTCTGTGCCGTCACCTTTGTAGTTCACCATGCTACCTGCATCTGGTGTTGTGTAGAATCTGTGAGCCACGGAGGACTCAGCAATCCCGTTCCCGTGTAGCAAAACTATCTAAGCCTTGGGTGTGGAACAAGGCTGAAGAACAAAGGTTGCAGCTGCACTAGCACTAGCTTACGTGTTTAGAGCGAGAAGAGAAGTTCCACGAGCGTCAAAGTGATCACGAAGTGATCCTGTCTAAGCACATCAATCATCACCCCATCGTGTTCACTTCCCGAACCCCTTCGGAAAATGACCGTCACGGTTACTCACGCTGGTAGTGTATTCTGAACATTGTGTCAAGTTCTCTACAACCGGATATTAACAAATTCCCATCTGCCACATAACCGCTGGCACGGCTTTCGAAATATCAAACCCTGCAGGGGTGTCCCAACTTAGCCCATCACAAGCTCACGATCTGCGGAGTCGCAACTCCAAGGTGGGAAGACCCGAGTATTCTCAGAATCCCGTGCTCAAGATATTCCGACTAGGGTAAAACTAATCCAGCAAGACCTCCCGGCGTGCCGACACCCTGACAGTAGCCGCGCGTATCTAGTCTCAGGCCACGACCGGATGGGTGATCATACAGGTAATACCAGATACCTCGGGTTTCCCCAAGGCGGCCCCGCATAACTCCCAGTTTGGACCAATACTCATGTAGAGCACTGGCCCGGGTTGTTGATTAAGAACTCGGGTTTGCAACGCCCTATGCAAGTTTTAGTTGTTAGGAAAATGTAAAACAATGTCGGGCCTTGCTGGAAAAGCTTTAGCGCTAAGCTGGTTATCGAGGGGGGCCCATAAACCCCAACCGTGTTAGGGACGCATAATCAAGGAACATAACACCGGTTTAAACGGTTCCTAGGGTGGCATGGGTGGAACAAAACACCAAGCAAGAGGCTTAGCCTTCCACCCATTACCAATATATAGATGATTTAGTTCAACAGATTATATAGTGTGATAACCCAACAATAACTTCATCATGAAGCAAGAATCTTCAAATCATCACCTGCAACTATCAATGCTACAAGAGGGGCTGAGCGAAGCTTACGTAGCCAAACAAAGGTTTGCTAGGTTGGGTGGTTAGGGAGTTTCATGGTTACAATAGGAGGCTGACAAACAAACATGGGCATCGAGGCAATAAGCTAAAGAGCGAGACATCTAGCAATAGGCAAAGATAGTAATGATATCTGGGTCAGGTCATCTTGCCTGTCGAGTCGTCGATGCGATCGTAAGACGGCTCCTCGTACTCAACCTCGGTAGGACCCTCGTTCTCGGACTTGGCTCCCGGCTCTACTCAACACAAGAACACAACATGACACAATATCAAACACGGTGCGATACACAATCAACATGATGCAAGTATAAGCCTATATGATGCAATACATGACAAGGGATGAAGCACACAAGAACAACACAAGCCAACAAGTTTAAATGAGGCCGGAATTCACATATAACAAATCCGGTAAGTCCTCATATGCATAATTTGAAACTAGTCCAGATCTGAACAAACCTTAAGTTAAAGTTGTTAAACAGCAAGTTAACATGCACTATGATGATCTACACGAAATTCTAGTCAAGTTTCATATAAAGTTTGTTTAATTCCGAGCTACGGCCTAGAAGATATGAGCAATACAAGACAAGCATGGCAACGGTGCAAGATACTCCCAAACATCAAGAAAACACACTCCAAACAGATACTCAACATGATATTATGATTCTATATGCAAAATCACACAAGTTTCATATAGGGCACGCTCAAAACGGAGCAACGGTTCAACACATACAGATGAAACAAGATATAACAACAAGCTGAAGTTAACAGCCACATAGCAACTTTGGAGCAAGGGAAATATAAGCTACAGCACCCAAACATGAATACAAAGGGCATGGACGTGAAGTAGACATGTTACTTAACAAGCATGAACTTATAACACACCCAAAAACATACTGGAACACAATTAACCAAGCATGGCAAGTTGCAATAAAATTATCCAGACTTACTCAAAACCTGGGAAGGCAAAAACATCATCACGATGCCGCCTTCGAAGGCACAAAACAACATGCATATCAACTCCACTAAGCATATAAAGATCATGGACGTGTAGTAGACATATCCAACAGCAAACAACTTCATTGGAGCAACTCCATAGGAGGCATGGATCAATAGCAACAAGCTTCACCAAATTGACCATGCTGATAAAAACCTGACAGGTATAATTTATAGCAACTTGAGAGCAAGAATTAAATAAGCTACAGCAAGCCATATGTGCAAGTAAGGACAACAAGGAAAGACCATTGGCTACTCCAAAACAATCATGGATTTGAGTGGGGCATCAAGCAAACATAGCATCAGGTTAAAACAGATTCCAGACTTGGCAGTTTTTCACTAAGTATAATACAGTTATTATGGCATGGTATGTTTACAAGCTTGTTTAAGTCACCTCAATGCATATCATGGAAAGTGGTTTGCAGCACAGGAAAGACCATATGATGGTGCTTCTAAAACATATTGACATGTGACTTGGGGGCAAACACATCAATAGCAAAGAGCACTTCAAATCAGCATCTCATAACAAGTTTTAGCACTTAACATCCACATGCACTTTTGCAACAGAGATTAACATGGCAATATGACACCTAACATGAATGCTACAGCAACCATCATGTAGAGCACTTCACAATGAACATTTTGACATATCATATGCTCCATTTGGACTAACATGCACCAAGTTATCACATCTCAAACATGGGATCAAATTAACAAGTAACATCAGTTTTTAACAAGTAGCACTCTTGCAACAGATATTAGGGCATCTAGATGAACTCAAACAAGCATGCCGCAATGGAACAAAATGAAGATCACATCACCACGATCATTTTGATATATCACACGCCCAAAACGGATCTACGAGCGTGAAGTTACAGCCATGCAAAGGAGGCAACAAATTATAGCAGATCTGGGACTTAGTCATTTTTATACCTCAGAAAAGGTCAAACGAGACGGCGGGATTCCGGGACGGAGTGGGTCAGGACGGAGGCGTGGCGTTTGGATCGGGGGCTTGGTGGATCTGATCCACTTCTCGGATCCGGATCGGGCCGGCTCCAGCGAGGCGGCGGCGGCCGGAGCGGGAGGCCGGCGGGAGCGGGGTTCGGCGAGGGACGGCGGTGGCACGCCGGCGAGGCGGCGGCGGTGGCGCGCCCGGCGGCGGGGAAGACGAGCGGGACGAGGCGGCAGAGACGCTCGGGGTCGCGCGGGCCCGGCGGGCTGGAGGCGGGCCTCGCGGTGGAGATGGCGGCGGCTCGCCACGTGGCAGGCGCGGAGTCCCCGCGGGGGCGGCGGCAGACGTGTCCAGCGCCGGCGGACACGTCCGGCGCGCGGAGGAGCTGCGGGCACGGGAAAAAAAAGAAAAAAAACAGGAGGACTAGGGTTTCGTCCCAAATGGAGGGGATGGGGCCTTTTTATAGGCATAGGGAGCTAGGAGACTCCAAATGGGGTGCGGTTTTCGGCCACACGTTCGTGATCCGACGACCGAGATGATGGGAGGGGTTTTGCTGGGTTACTGGGCTGTTGTGGAGGGGGTCTTGGGCCAAAAGGAAGAAGTGCTTTTAGCCCACTAGGTTAATCGTTGGCGTACCAAACGAACTCCAACCGCGATGAAACTTGACAGGCGGCCTACACGTACCAAAACAACAACGCACGACAAGTCTCACCTCATTCTGGGAACGTTACACGGCCACACACGAAAGAAGGACTCGGGGGTACCACGGGCACGTGTGTGAGTGTCGGAACTCAAAACGGACAACGGGAAGAGACGAGTGGGACCGGGTGCAAGTGACAACACGAATGCAATGCAATGCACATGATAACATGACATGAATGAAATGCACACACGCACACGACAAAACGAAGAAACTAGAAATGAAAGAAGAGCCCAGAATGGAATTGATGAAGTCAAAGTTTCATATATTGCCATAATTAGAAAGTGTTACATCTAGAGCATTACAAACTCTCCTCTACTACGAAAAGATCTCGTCCCGAGATCTAGGACTGGAAGAAGGAAGGATACTCGGAACAAAGGTGATCTTCTCGTTCCCACGTAGCTTCTCGGTCGGTATGGTGTGACCACTTAACTTTCAAAAACTTGATTGACTTGTTGCGGGTCTTGCGCTCAGTTTCTTCAAGAATAGCTACAGGGTGCTCACGGTAAGACAAGTCTTGTTGAAGATCAATCTCCTCGAACGGAATGGTGCGCTCAGGTGTCTTGAAGCACTTGCGGAGTTGAGACACGTGAAACACATCATGAACATTTGCAAAAATGGATGGGAGCTCAAGTTGATAGGCTAGATCGCCTCTTTTTCCAAGAATCTTGAAAGGGCCCACGTATCTAGGAGCGAGCTTTCCTTTGATACCAAATCTTTGGGTTCCTTTCATAGGAGAAACACAGAGATAGACATGATCCCCAATGTTGAAGGCCAAATCACGATGCTTGCGGTCATAGTAACTCTTTTGACGCGACTGAGCGGCCTTGAGATTCTCACGTATGACTTTGCACATTTCTTCGGCTTTTGAGATCAAGTCATTTCCAAGAAGTTGACGTTCACCAGTCTCGGACCAGTTGAGAGGGGTACGGCACTTTCTGCCATAGAGGATTTCAAAAGGAGCTTTGCCGGCAATTGCTTGGAAACTGTTGTTGTAAGAGAATTTGGCAAACGGGAGGCAATCTTCCCACTTCATGCCAAAAGAGATGACACAAGCTCTGAGCATGTGTTCGAGGATCTAGTTCACTCTTTCGACTTGACCACTAGTCTGAGGGTGAAACGCAGTGCTAAAATGAATCTTAGTGCCCATGGCTGACTGAAAGGAGTCCGAGAACTTGGATGTGAACAAACTTCCACGGTCTGAGGAGATAACTGGAGGAATGTCATCCAACAAAACAATTCTGGAAGTGTACAACTCTACCAGCTGAGCTGCATTGATGGATTCTTTGACGGGAAGGAAGTGAGCTACTTTGGTTAGCTTGTCAATTACCACAAAGATAGCATCATTCCCCTTCTTGGACTTAGGAAACCCAGTGACGAAATCCATTTCAATGTGGTCGAATTTCCACTCGGGAATAGGTAGAGGTTGGAGGAGACCGGCTAGACGTTGATGCTCTGCCTTCACTCTTCTGCAGACATCACATTTATTCACGAATTGGGCAATCTCCCTTTTCATGCGAGTCCACCAGTAAGATTGCTTGAGGTCTTGGTACATCTTGGAACTTCCGAGATGAATTGAGAGGAGGGAGTCATGTGCTTCGTTCATTATGAGCTTCCTGAGATCACCCTTGGGAACCACAATTCTGTCCTCAAAGAACAAGGTGTCTTTCTCATCAACGCGATGGCACTTGTATTTGGGAGTACCCTTAGCAATACCATGTTTCACTTTCTGCACCATAGCATCACTTAGTTGGGCCTCACGGATATGATCTTCCAAGGTAGGAGCAACTTGAAGGTTTGCAAGAAAGCCTTGCGGAACAACTTGGAGGTTAAGCTTCTTGAATGATTCACAAAGCTCAGGCTGAAATGGCTTGAGAAGGAGGCTGTGGCAATATGCCTTTCTGCTCAAGGCATATGCAATGACATTGGCCTTTCCAGGTGTGTATTCGATGCTTGGATCATACTCTTGGATCATCTCAACCCAACGAGTCTGGCGAAGGTTCAGGTTCGGCTGTGTGAAGATGTACTTCAAGCTCTTGTGATCGGTGAAGATGTCCACTTTTCTGCCCAACTGAAGGTGTCTCCACGTGATCAAGGCATGTACGACTACTGCTAGCTCGAGATCATGTGTGGGGTAATTCTTCTCATTTGGCTTCAATTGACGAGAAGTGTATGCCACAATCTTCTTGCCTTGCATGAGAACACCACCAAGTCCTTGTAAAGAAGCATCACAGAATCCTTCATATGGCTTGGACTCATCCGGAGGAGTAAGAACTGGAGAAGAAATGAGCTTCTGTTTGAGTGTTTTGAATGCCACATCACAATCAGGAGTCCAGTTGTACTTGACATTCTTCTGCAGCAAGTTTGAGAGAGGCTTGGCAATCTTGGAGAAGTTCTCAACGAACCTTTTGCAATAGCTAGCGAGACCAAGGAAGCTTCGGAGTTACTTGACGTTCTGCGGGGGTTCCCAGTTGACAATAGCTTCAACTTTCTCGGGGTTGACAGAAATACCCTCAGTAGAGATGATATGGCCAAGATATAAGACCTTATCCAGCCAAAATTCACATTTAGAGAACTTCGCATAGAACTTGTGTTCACGGAGCCTGTCCAGGACCAAACGGAGGTGCTTGGCATGGTCTTCTTCATTCTTGGAGAATACCAAGATGTCATCCACATAGGCGAGAACAAATTCATAGGTGTATGGGTTGAATATGAAGTGCATCATCCTCAAGAAGGTGGGTGGAGCATTTGCGAGGCCAAAAGACATGACCGTGTATTCATAGGAACCATAGCTCATTCTGAATGCGGTCTTATGAATATCCTCTTCACGGATACGAATCTGGTGGTAACCCATTCGGAGATCGAGCTTTGAGAACACTTTTGCTCCTTTGAGCCGCTCGAACAATTCATTGATATTGGGGAGCGGATACTTGTTCTTTATTGTCTTCTTGTTCAATGGCCGGTAATCAACACAAAGGTGCTCCGTGCCATCCTTCTTCTTGACAAATAGAACACCACAGCCCCAAGGAGGAGTGCTAGGCCTGATTAGACCCATACGCTCTTGCTCATCGAGTTGTTTCTTCAGCTCCTTCAACTCATCAGGGGAGAGCTTGTACGGACGCCGACATGCTGGCTCGGTACCGGGCTCGAGTTCAATGACGAATTCAACTTGACGATGCGGAGGCATGCCTAGAAGCTCTTCAGGGAAAACATCTTCATATTCATTGACCACCGGAATCTGAGAGATGGCATTAATCTCGCCCTTGTCATTGAGAGAGAATAGCCTGATTGTGTTATCTCGAGAGGCGAAGATAATCACGTCTTCGTCAGGATGAGTAAGCTTGACTTCCTTATTTGCACAATCAATGTTTGCATCATGCTTGGAGAGCCAATCCATCCCAAGAATAAGATCAATGTCGGAGTTGCCGAGAATAACCGGAAAAACCAGAAAGCGGTAATCACCCATATAAACAGATATATCCATAGCAAACACGCTAGAATGCATTAGTTTTCCCGGAGAAACAATTGATAATTCCCTTGGCAAACTTTTGATGTCAACATTGTGTTTCGCAGCAAAATGTTGAGACATGAAAGAGCATGATGCACCCGAATCAAACAAGACTTTAGCAGGTTTAAGGTTGACTGGAAGATTACCAAGTATCACATCTGAAGAATTCTCTGCTTGAGCTGCATTCATCAGATTCACTCTTGCTGACTTGGGATTGTGCTTGACAATAGCAGTACTGACAGGAGGAGGCGGAAGGCGCCTTTGAGTACACTTGTTAGCATAGTGACCTTTCTGGCCACACTTGTTGCAAGTCACTTCTGAGAGAGGACGATGATAAGGACCACTTGACTTCGAAGCTTGAAAGTGATTCTTGGACTGATTGCTTGGGTTGGGTGGGTGGGAGAAACCACGTCCACTAGAATGCTTGTTGTTGTTGTTGGGAGGGCGGAGCACTGGAGGAGGTGGAAGCCAAAACTTCTGCTGCTTTGCGACCACTTGGGAAGAAGAGGAGGAGTGAACAGCATCTCTGATTCTCTTTTTGGAAGATTCACACTTGAGCTGGGCTACCTCTTGCTTAAGTGCCATGTTATAGAATTGATCGAATTCATCTGGCTCAAACAAGGTGAGAGCTAGCTGGAGTTCATCCTTCAGACCACCACGGAACTGATAAATCTTGCTCTGGGAATCTGGGATGTCTTGCTTGGCATAGCGGGCAAGGTTCTGGAACTTGACATTGTATTGATAAACGAACATGGTGCCTTGCTTCAGGTTGCGGAATTGCTCACGCATACCTTCGATGACACTAGTTGGAATGTGGTGAGAGCAAAAATCCTTGCAGAAGTCAGTCCACAAGATTTCACATCCTTCTCTGGAATCTTTGTACTGCTGCCACCAATCAGCGGCTTGGTCCTTGAGTTGGAAGGCTGCAAACTTGACATAATCCTCAGGTCTCACGTTACTGCACTCGAAATGCTTTTTATGTCTGTTATCCAGTCTTTAGCATCTAGCGGATCCACACAGTAACTGAATGCCTTTGGTTGGTTTGCCAGGAACTGGTTGAGTGTAGCAAAGTGAGGTTGCTTGAACAAATTTCCTTGGCCTTGGTTCCCATGACCACCTTGATTTGCTTGGTTGGCTTGAAAGTTCTGCATCATTTGCATAAGCATCTGGGTGTTCTTGTTTGTCGCTTGCATAATTGCTCTCCAAGCCTCAGACGGAGGAGGAGGGGAAGGAGGACGATCAGGAACTTCTTCACCCTCTGTGTTAGCATTGGGAACCCTTTTAGGAGCCATCCTGAATGAGATGACAACTATTAGCCATTGATTGAAAATATATAAGCTGAATCAATGGCTAGAATTGCAACATAAGTCTTCACAAGAACATTCGAATAAAATGAACGAATGTAATCCACAATTTAATGGTACAACAATCTTCTCGAGAAGCCACTTGGGAGAACAAAAGGTAAATAAAAACAACAAGGAGCAGATAGAACAAATACAAGATAGAAGCTTCGTTCGACATATTCGTGCTGAAAGCTTATGGAATGTGTTACAAAAGGGTTTTGCAATCCCTGGAACAGCATAGCCAAGGACCCTTTAAGATGCAACTCCCGATCGAAACAACGCCCATAAAACCACTTCACTCAATGTAGAACCTCGAACTCCATATCATGCATTCGTTGGAAGAATGCCTACGAGCTACTAGATGAACCCACCTATTAATTTCCAAAAGTTTCCAGTTATGCAATCAGGTGTTGGGGATACAGGGGAAGCATCGTGCACTCAACTCTAATCCTACATCCAGCTGTATCCATCCTTCAACACATAACCAGTTATTTCCGGAAACCGTCTACCTCGGACCTTCGAATCGCATCTGCTATACAAGCTATGGCAATACTCCCGAACTACCTCCCCAGTACTGGGTGATGTCGGGGTTATCTTGCCACTAACCGCATAAAAGAGTTTTCGATGTCGACCGTCTTAAGTATTCCAGAACTGCTGCGATAGATTTGTGACGACAACACCTCGGAGCTCAACTCCCTAGGACACTGCCAGAACCCCTAAATGTCAGGAGGCATCGAGAACAATGTTCTCGTCACAAAGACATCGGAACAATCCAAACAATACTCGCGTGATCCTAAAAAAATTAGTGATTTTTTTAGAGTAGAAGAGATAAGTAATCATCAGGAGTCCTCACCAGATTGATAAAGGATGAGGAGTAAAAAGAAATCCTACTCTCCGATATATATATAGGACTCAAAACAATTTCAAGTGTGTGCCTAGACTCAACCGTCAATGATTCGATCAATCAGTGGGGGCTTGTAGGTCGGAGAAGGCTCTGAATACCAACTTGTAATGCCCAGTATGAGATTATACCTCGTACGTGTTGAGGCACGACTTAAAGGTAGAAGCTCATACTAGAATGATCTCAAGTATGGTATCTTTGCACGACTCATGTAAAAGAGGGATGAAATTGCAAAAGAGTAGTTGGCTTACACTCGCCATGTCACACAATACATTACATAAGCAATCATCATCCAAATAACATCACAGTCCGGCTACGGACAAAGATCCAAATGAAAGATACCATAAATAAAGCCACAAGGTCCGAATCGCCCCTAGTAGAAGCCACTACTGATCCTCTGGGTAAGACACGTAGTATCGCCCACGTTCTTCATCGAACTCCCAGTACAGCTCTGTGCCGTCACCTTTGTAGTTCACCATGCTACCTGCATCTGGTGTTGTGTAGAATCTGTGAGACACGGAGGACTCATCAATCCCGTTCTCGGGTAGCAAAACTATCTAAGCCTTGGGTGTGGAACAAGGCTGAAGAACAAAGGTTGCAGCTGCACTAGCACTAGCTTACGTGTTTAGAGCGAGAAGAGAAGTTCCACGAGCGTCAAAGTGATCACGAAGAGATCCTGTCTAAGCACGTCAATCGTAATCCCATCGTGTTCACTTCCCGAACCCCTTCGGAAAATGACCGTCACGGTTACTCACGCTGGTAGTGTATTCTGAACATTGTGTCAAGTTTTCTACAACTGGATATTAACAAATTCCCATCTGCCACATAACCGTGGGCACGGCTTTCGAAAGATCAAACCCTGCAGGGGTGTCCCAACTTAGCCCAACACAAGCTCACGATCTGCGGAGTCGCAACTCCAAGGTGGGAAGACCCGAGTATTCTCAGAATCCCGTGCTCAAGATATTCCGACTAGGGTAAAACTAATCTAGCATGACCTCCCGGCGTGCCTACACCCTGACAGTAGCCGCGCGTATCTAGTCTCAGGCCACGACCGGATGGGTGATCATATAGGTAATACCAGATACCTCGGGTTTCCCCAAGGCGGCCCTGCATAACTCCCAATTTGGACCAACACTCATGTGGAGCACTGGCCCGGGTTGTTGATTAAGAACTCGGGTTTGCAACGCCCTATGCAAGTTTTAGTTGTTAGGAAAATGTAAAACCAATGTCGGGCCTTGCTGGAAAAGCTTTAGCGCTAAGCGGGTTATCGAGGGGGGGCCATAAACCCCAACCGTGTTAGGGACGCATAATCAAGGAACATAACACCAGTTTAAACGGTTCCTAGGGTGGCATGGGTGGAACAAAACACCAAGCAAGAGGCTTAGCCTTCCACCCATTACCAATATATAGATGATTTAGTTCAACAGATTATATAGTGCGATAACCCAACAATAACTTCATCATGAAGCAAGAATCTTCAAATCTTCACCTGCAACTATCAATGCTATAAGAGGGGCTGAGCGAAGCTTACGTAGCCAAACAAAGGTTTGCTAGGTTGGGTGGTTAGGGAGTTTCATGGTTACAATAGGAGGCTGACAAACAAACATGGGCATCGAGGCAATAAGCTAAAGAGTGAGACATCTAGCAATAGGCAAAGATAGTAATGATATCTGGGTCAGGTCATCTTGCCTGTCGAGTCGTCGATGGGATCGTAAGACGGCTCCTCGTACTCAACCTCGGTAGGACCCTCGTTCTCGGACTTGGCTCCCGGCTCTACTCAACACAAGAACACAACATGGCACAATATCAAACACGGTGCGATGCACAATCAACATGATGCAAGTATAAGCCTATATGATGCAATACATGGCAAGGGATGAAGCACACAAGAACAACACAAGCCAACAAGTTTAAATGAGGCTAGAATTCACATATAACAAATCCGGTAAGTCCTCATATGCATAATTTGAAATTATTCCAGGTCTGAACAAACCTTAAGTTAAAGTTGTTAAACAGCAAGTTAACATGCACTATGATGATCTACACGAAATTCTAGTCAAGTTTCATATAAAGTTTGTTTAATTCGGAGCTACGGCCTAGAAGATATGAGCAATACAAGACAAGCATGGCAACGGTGCAAGATGCACCCAAACATCAAAAAAACACACTCCAAACAGATATTCAACATGATATTATGATTCTATATGCAAAATCACACAAGTTTAATATAGGGCACGCTCAAAACGGAGCAACGGTTCAACACATACACATGAAACAAGATACAACAACAAGCTGAAGTTAACAGCCACATAGCAACTTTGGAGCAAGGGAAATATAAGCTACAGCACCCAAACATGAATACAAAGGGCATGGACATGAAGTAGACAAGTTACTTAACAAGCATGAACTTATAACACACCCAAAAACCTACTAGAACACAATTGACCAAGCATGGCAAGTTGCAATAAAATTATCCAGACTTGGTCAAAATCTGGGAAGGCAAAAACATCATCACGATGCCACCTTCGGAAGCACAAAACAACATGCATATCAACTCCACTAAGCATATAAATATCATGGACATGTAGTAGACATATCCTATAGCAAACAACTCCACTGGAGCAACTCCATAGGAGGCATGGATCAATAGCAACAAGCTTCACCAAATTGAGCATGCTGATAAAAACCTGACAGGTATAATTTATAGCAACTTGAGAGCATGAATTAAATAAGCTACAGCAAGCCATATGTGCAAAGGGCATGGATGGATAGAGCATAACATGGACAACAAGGAAAGACCATTGTCTACTCCAAAACAAGCATGGATTTGAGTGGAGCATCAAGCCAACATAGCATCAGGTTAAAACAGATTCCAGACTAAGCAGTTTTTTCATGAAGTATAAAACAGTTATAATGGCATGGCTTGTTTACATGCTTGTTTAAGTCACCTCAATGCATATCATGGAAAGTGGTTTGCACCACAGCAAAGACCATATGATGGTGCTTCTAAAACATATTAACATGTGACATGGAGGCAAAGACATCAATAGCAAAGAGCACTTCAAATCAGCATCTCATAACAAGTTTCAGCACTTAACGGCCACATGCACTTTTGCAACAGAGATTAACATGGCAATATGACACCTAACATGAATGCTACATCAACCATCATGTAGAGCAATTCATAATGAACATTTTGACATATCATATGCTCCATTTGGACTAACATGCACCAAGTTATCACATCTCAAACATGGCATCAAATTAACAAGTAACAGCAGTTTTTAACAAGTAGCACTCTTGCAATAGAGATTAGGGCATCTAGATGAACTCAAACAAGCATGCCACGATGTAACAAAATGAAGAGCACATCACCACGATCATTTTGATATATCACACGCCCAAAATGGATCTACGAGCGCGAAGTTACAACCATGCAAAGGAGGCAACAAATTATAGCAGATCTGGGACTTAGTCGTTTTTATACCTCAAAAAAAGTCAAACGGGACGGCGGGATTCTGGGACGGAGTGGATCTGGATGGAGGCGTGGCGTTTGGATCGGGGGCTTGGTGGATCTGATCCACTTCTCAGATCCGGATCGGGCCGGCTCCAGCGAGGCGGTGGCGGCCGGAGCGGGAGGCCGGCGGGGGCGGGGTCCGGCGAGGGACGGTGGTGGCACGCCGGCGAGGCGGCGGCGGTGGCGCGCCCGGCGAGGCGGCGGTGGTGGCGCGCCCGGCGGCGGGGAAGACGAGCGGGACGATGCGGCGGAGACGCGCGGGGTCCCGCGGGCCTCGCGGGGCGCGCGGTGGAGCTGGCGACGGCTCGCCACGTGGCAGGCGCGGAGTGGCCGCTGGGGTGGCGGCGGACGTGTCCGGCGCCGGCGGACATGTCCGGCGCGCGGAGGAGCTGCGGGCACGGGGAAAAAAGAAAAAAACTGGAGGACTAGGGTTCCGTCCCAAATGGAGGGGATGTGGCCTTTTAATAGGCATAGGGAGCTAGGAGACTCCAAATGGAGTGCGGTTTTCGGCCACACGTTCGTGATCTGACGACCGACATGATGGGAGGGGTTGTGCTGGGTTAGTGGGTTGTTGTGGAGGGGGTCTTGGGCGAAAAGGAAGAGGTGCTTTTAGCCCACTAGGTTAACCGTTGGCGTACCAAACGAACTCCAATCGCGATGAAACTTGACAGGCGGCCTACACGTACCAAAACAACAACGCACGACAAGTCTCACCTCATTCCGGGAATGTTACACGGCCACGCACGAAAGAAGGACCCGGGGGTACCACGGGCACGTGTGTGAGTGTCGGAACTCGAAACGGACAACGGGAAGAGACGACTGGGACCGAGTGCAAGTGACAACACGAATGCAATGCAATGCACATGATAACATGACATGAATGAAATGCACACACGCACACGACAAAACGAAGAAACCCGAAATGAAAGAAGAGCCCAGAATGTAATTGATGAAGTTAAAGTTTCATATATTGCCATAATTGGAAAGTGTTACATCTGGGGCATTACACCTTATCATCCTGAGATCACAAGGCTTGGATGTGATCCTAGGCATGAATTGGCTCAGCAAGCACCAAGGCTTATTAGACTGTGCCAACCGGACGGTCACTGTGACCAATGACCAAGGAGTGAAGTTAAGTTTGCCTCCAACTCCTCTTCTACTCAAACCGCTCAAGTCAACTGTCTGTCTGAAGTTGGACTGGAGCAAGTGCCACTAGTATGCAAGTATCCCGATGTCTTTCCGGATGAGCTACCGGGAATGTCTCCTGACTGTGACATTGAGTTCGTCATCGAGCTCATGCCCGGGGCAGGACCCATCTATAAGAAGCCTTATAGAATGGGGACGGAAGAATTAGCTGAGTTGAAGAAGCAACTGGAAGAGTAGTTGAGGAAGGGATTTATCCGCCCTAGTGCCTCCCCTTGGGGATCACCTGTTCTGTTTGTGGCAAAAAGGGACGGTACCATCTGCTTATGCATTGACTACCGTTCCCTCAATGAAGTTACAATCAAGAACAAGTATCCACTTCCCAAGATTGAAGATCTGTTTGATCAACTCAGCGGAGCCAAGGTGTTCTCCAAGATCGACCTCAGATCTGGGTACTACGAGCAGAATATCAGACCTCAAGATCTTCCGAATACGACATTCGTAACAAAATATGGCCTGTATGAGTGCACGATCATGTCCTTTGGATTAACCAATGCCCCAGCTTACTTCATGTATCTCATGAATAAGGTCTTCATGGAATATTTGGACAAGTTTGTTGTTGTCTTCATTGATGACATTCTTGTCTTCTCGAAGACGGGAGAAGAGCACGAGCAACATTTGAGGATGGTCCTAGACAAGCTTCGAGAGCACCAACTATATGCCAAATTCAGCAAATATGAGTTTTGGCTGCATAAAGTTGGATTCTTGGGTCACGTCTTGACCGAGGAAGGATTTTCGATGGATCCCGCGAAGATCGAAGCTGTGACCCAATGGCAGTCCCCAACGACCGTCAAGGAAGTCAGAAGCTTCCTCGGACTTGCGGGCTATTACCGCACATTCGTGGAAGGATTCTCCAGCATTGCCCGGCCAATGACTCAACTCCTGAAGAAGGACAAGAAGTTCGAATGGACGCCAAAATGCGAAGAAAGCTTCCAATAGCTCAAGAAGAGATTGACCACCGCCCTAGTTCTGGCAACATCTGACATTCACAAGGAGTTCGTGATATATTGTGATGCCTCTCGGACCGTATTGGGAAGCGTTCTAATGCAAGAAGGGCGAGTCATAGCTTACCTCTCAAGGCAGCTACGACCTCATGAAGAGAACTACGCTACTCACGATCTTGAGTTAGCAGCAGTGGTTCATGCCTTGAAGACATGGCGACATTACCTCCTAGGGAAGCGGTGTGAGATATACACAGACCACAAAAGCCTTAAGTATATTTTCACCCAGAAGGAATTGAACATGAGGCAACAAAGATGGTTAGAACTGATCAAGCATTATGACCTCAGTGTCAAATATCACCTCGGGAAGGCTAACGTGGTAGCCGATGCCTTGAGCAGAAAGGCTTGCTCCCTGAATGCCATAATTAAAGGAAGGCAGCCAGCCATGTTTGAAGAGCTGGAACAATTCAGCTTGGAATTGGTCACCCGTGGATTTCTAGACCATCTAGAAGTCAAACCAACTCTGATGGACGAAGTCGAGGAAGCACAAAATGGGCACGCAAGCATTGAAGGCATCAAGAAAAAGATGAAGCTAGGCAAGGCCCCAGGATTCTCTGAGGACGAGCATGGGATTGTTTGGTACAATGGCCGCATCTGCATACCAAACAAGATGGAGCTGAAGAATTTGATCCTGCAAGAAGCCCACGACACTCCGTATTCCATCCACCCCGGAGGAACCAAGATGTATCAAGACTTAAAGGAAAGATTTTGGTGGCATGGGATGAAAAGAGAGATCGCCACCTATGTTGCAAAGTGTGACGTGTGCCAAAGGGTCAAGGCTGAATATCAGCGACCCGCCGGATTGCTCCAACCACTCAAGGTTCCTGAGTGGAAGTGGGATAAAGTCGGAATGGATTTCATCACTGGATTACCAAGGTCGAATAAAGGACATGACTCCATCTGGGTCATAGTCGACCATTTGACCAAAGTAGCCCATTTCATTCCTGTCAAGACTACCTATGATGGCAACCAGCTGGCAACTCTCTACATCGACATAATCGTAAGCCTTCATGGTGTCCCTAAGGAGATTGTGTCAGATCGAGGAACCCAGTTTACCTCAAGATTCTGGAAGGAGTTCCAAGAGGCCCTGGGAACCAAGTTGCCTTTCAGCACGGCTTTCCACCCGCAGACCAGAGGTCAGACAGAGCGAGTGAATCGAATACTCGAAGACATGCTCCGAGCCTGTGTCTTGGCATATGGAGCCAAGTGGGAAGATTGCCTCCCTTTTGCCGAGTTCTCCTACAACAACAGTTATCAGTCTAGCCTTCAGATGGCACAATTTGAGATGTTGTACGGACGCAAGGGCCGCACACCCCTCAACTGGTCAGAGACCGGAGAAGGAATAGTCTTTGGACCAGATATTCTTCGCGAAGTAGAAGAACAAGTGCAGCTAGTCATAGAGCGTTTGAAGACCGCCAAGTCAAGACATAAGAGCTATGCCGACACTCGACGCCGACAAGTAAACTTCCAAGTTGGAGACCATGTGTACCTGCGGGTAACTCCTCTTAAGGGAACCAAGCGTTTCCACATTAAGGGGAAGCTCGCACCAAGGTTTATTGGCCCCTTTGAGATCACTGCACGACGAGGAGAAGTGGCTTACCAGTTGGAACTACCACCTGAGTTATCTGATGTGCACAATGTATTCCACGTGTCACAGCTCTGGAAGTGTCTCCAAGTTCCGGACAAGCCTGATCTCTACAAGGATGTGGATCACCAAGCCATCAACCTTCAACCTGATTTGACCTACCGCGAGAGGCCCATTTGCATTTTAGATGAAGCAGAACGACGAACGCGAAGCCGCACCATCAAGTACTTCAAGGTCCAGTGGAGCAACCACACGGAAGCTGAAGCGACCTGGGAACGTGAAGACTACCTTAGATCCGAGTTTCCCGATCTCTTTTAAAGCCTAGTTTAGGAATCTCGGGGATGAGATTCTTGTAAGGGGGGTAGGTCTGTCACACCCTGCATTTTGTAACATGGTTATTGCATTAATAAAGCATGAAAATTTGGATCAACAAAAACTTTTTGCATCATTTGGCTTTTATTTGGAATTGAATTTCTCTCTCTCTGATTTCAAGTGCTCTTTAAAAGTCAACATAGCCTCACCTTCTATACTTCATCTCCTTGCCCCAAACTTCTTCCCAATGATTGTACCATGTGTATAGGACAGTATAGTATATTCTTACAAAAATATTTTGGCCAAATAATATTTTGTAAAATCAGTTTTCCAAAAAACCCTGAATTAAGATTTGAACTACCAGTACTTGATTTAGGGTGATAAAAATCCTTGAAAAGATATGTTTGAATCCTATTAGGTATAGGACTCCCAAAAACCACAAAAGTATAATTTTAAAAGTTATTTTACTATTTTATTTAGAGGCTTTTTCTTTAGGCCAGAAATGGTCTTTAATAGGTAAAAATTATTTAACTATTTCAAAAATATTTGTCAAAATTCAGAGAGACTCTTAGGACATATATTGTCCATATATAAGAGTTTCAACACATGGTCATGTTCAAAATATTGGGAAAATCCCTCAGAAACCCTTTCTGGATATTTTAAGCTTTTGAAATATTTACAAAGGAGATATTCCCTAAAAATTCTAGGGAAATTCTATCATGTCAAATCTGACAAATTTGATGATCTTGCCAAGCCTCATGCCTTGGGGAGCAAGAAAACATCATCAAATCCCCTCAAAACCATTTTTGTCCATTTTGAAATTTGAGCAACTTTACATTGCCAAACTAGTACAAATACTCTCAAACTTGGTACACAAGCTACAATGGTCTAATTGTGCATCTAGACCAAATGGCACAAGCTTTGGAGAAGGGTAACTTGATCAAAGTGCCCCAAAATCATTTCTGTTCAGATTCAAATTTGAACAACTTTACATTACCAACTTTTTACTTGTGACCCCAAATTTGGTGGACAAGCCCACAACCCCAAATGATGACACTACACCAAGTGGTGCATCAAGAAGGGATGATTTGCATAACTAAATCTTGGAAAATCCATTTCTGTTGATTTCTAGGGTTTACAAAAGTTGCATTGGCAACTTTGCCCAATTGAGCTCTAATTTGATGAAAGGGCCTAATTATATGTCCCATTTCATCCTGTGGAGTATCATGCCAAATGAAACCCATTTGCTTGCCCAAAACACCATCAAACACCTACTGCTATTTTACCAAAACCTTTGTTTTGACCCCTTCCACTATTTCCCCTTGCCTCAAGTTCTTACCACAGCACCCCCGGGACCTCTTCTACCTCCAGTAGCAATGGCTGCACCGCAACTCAGTGATTGAGGGGCGTAAAACCCCATTTTACATCTCTAGACAGCCCCTTTCACCCTTCTCTCTCAGCCCTCTCTCCTTCTAGAAGCCCTCCAGAGCATCCAATGCAAATTCCTTGTTGTTTAATGCCTCCCTTATCTTCTAGACACTGGTGGCCACGATCACAGGGCATAAAGAATGCCATGCCGGCCATATGCACGCTCTGGAGCACGCTACAGTGCGCTCTGGCACTGTAGCCGCTCCTGACCAGGCGCCTTCGACCACCTCGGGCCTCCCCCTCGAGCCAGCCGAGGCGCTTCGACATCCACGACACGCCACAGCCGTGTCCCCCTCCTCCTTCTCCCTCCTCTCGCCCGAGCTCGCACGAGCGGCGACCGCCCGAGCGCACCAGTGAGCGCGCTCACACGCGCGGCCCTCTGGCGCCCTCTCCTCTCTCTCTTCCTTCCGCCACCGCCCTAGACTACGCCCACGAGCACCCAGACACGCCCCAACGAGCCCCCGTGGCCCGTAGCGACCGCAACAAGCTCGCCGGCGCACACCTCCTCGGTGGACCGTCGCCCGCCTATAAACAGGCGTCCCCGAACCCTCTCCTCTCCACCACTCGCCTCATGACTCACTCAAACACCCCCCAACTCTCCCCGCTCTCTCCCAGAAGCTCTCGAGCTCGAGATCGAGCTCGAGCTCCGCCGCGGCGGCTCGCTATCGTCCGCTCGGTACGAGCCGTCCCCGCTATTCCCGAGCCTTGATCTGTAACCACCAGGCCTCACTGACCCTTTCCCCTCTCTTTCCCTCTCTCTTGCAGTCGAAAACGACCGAAGCAACCACCACCCGATGCCCCTCTACCGTGCATCCTCGTCGTCGGCGAACCCAACAGCTCCGACAACCACCTCCACCACCACCCGAACGGTGACTCCGCACTGAGTCCGTCCCTGCCCTCCGCTTGCCCCATCGTGCCCTGCATCACCGCCGGTGAGCTCGCCGGCCATCTGGACGGGGGTTAGGGATGACAGGCGGGGCCCGCCTGTCAGCCTCCCTTCACTCTCGCCTCCCCTCTCTCCCGCTGACAGGTGGGCCCCACCCGTCAGGTTTAAACCTGGCGCGCGCGCGCCGCTTGGCTTATCCGGGCCGAAACCTCTCTGGGCATGTGCACTAAGGCCGTTCTGGCCCAGTTGCATAGTGGTCTTTTCCTTTTTCTTTTCTGTAGATCTTTCAAATAAATCTACAGGGTAAAATAATTATCCAAATTAATTTATTCCAAATCCGAAAAACTTGTAAAATTCCAACCTATTTAATGATATAACTTTCACACATATTCATGAACCTTTTTTGTACTGTTCAAATTAAAATTCAAATTTGAACAATAAAACCTCTATTCAAAAATCCATTCACCCTATTCTGTCACTCCAAATCCAAAACTAAGGATTTTTGCCCTCTTAGTTTTCCTTCTACTATTTTATAAAAATAGGTTGACATTTTTCTGAGGACTTTGATTTTTTCTGTTTTTATTATTGTCTTATTTCTTCGTTATTTTATTGCGACGATTAGATACCGTGTTTGACGAAGTTGCTAAAGAAGAAGAAGGAGAAGGATTTGAAGACTTTGAAGACCAAGCCAATCCAGGCAAGCATCCCTTTGACCATGACACCCCTCTTGTTCATCGCTACCCTTTTCCGATTGCATGATGATGAAATATGGTGGTGGTGAACTTGTTGGGAACCACCACATGGTGCATACCCCTACTCATAACTCTACCTTGTGCATAGATGCAATGTCAAAAGATCAGTTGTTGATGCATAATGTTGCATGTGTACCATGAACTCTTCCTGGTTACATTCTTTTGAAAACCCCATCGGGTGCCCCTAATGCCCGAGGGTGATGTTGAATTAAGGCCACCACTTGAGGAAGAAGTGGTGTACCAAAGAGAGCTTTTTGTGTGTGGGTAAAATGATGGATTAGATTTATGTGTGATTACCGTCCCAACCAAACATGTGCAACCACTCTACCCCTTTATGGGACGAGGCATTATTGATTACTTAGGCTGATACTACCATGGTGCCCACATTACTTGTGACGGGGGAGACTTGAGGTCACTCCCGGGATGGGGTCGTCCTTGGATAGGTGGCCATGACTGTTTTTACAGGGCATCGGACACACCGTTGGTCCCTTCGTGTATGCGTGACAATGTAAAAAAGGGCAAAGTCCCATGATCTTTTATTTGTACATGAGGGCTGTGCACCAACGAGTGGACCCTATGTTAGTATCGTCTAGGGAAAGGTAATGATCGGGTGCTTCCCCCGAGTACTTGAGGTACTGCGGGATCATAGATGACACGAAAGCTTCCCGGATCTTGTGGGTAAAGTGCGCAACCTCTGCAGAGTGTAAAACTATTCGAATAGCCATGTCCACGGTCATGGACAGTTGGGGGTGCTACTTAAACTATGTCCAGAATTTTACAATCTTGGTGAATATATGTGTGTGTGTGTATTGAGTCAAGGTGGTGACTTGACGCGTTGAAAGAGCCAGTAATGATTTGAACTCTATTTATGTTGATATCTGTAACCTATCCTCGACGTTACCCAAGTACATTGATGCATGTGTCACAAAATGGTAGAATATCTTATCTAGCTTGTAGCTAGGTTGCTCATTTGTTGTACAACTTGCATTGTTACCTTGAACCAAATCATGGGTTTCTTGCCGGTACATTCAAAGTACTCATTGGCTTGCCGCTAGTTATTTAATTGGCCAGGCATGGAGGAGCAGGAATTTGAAGAAGAATTCTATGGAGATGAACATGCGAACTAGGACGCTTTCCCAGTTAGAATGCCTATAGGGTTAAGGCAGATGGCATGGGTTCTACTTATCTACGAAGACTTCCGCTATTCAAGTTTATTTGCTATTCAGCCTGCGAGGCTTTATCTATATAAGACTTGGCCATAATGGTCATAATTTGTGTAAGACGGTATGTATGGATGTAAGACTCTTGTTATTCAACTTCTGTGTGTTCAGTGAGCATTGATCTCTGGGATCACTGTACACGTGCATTCGGTGATCTCGACTCATAAGTCGGGGTCCCCACACTCCGGTAGGGTTGACTACGGTGTGGGCGAAGCGGATTTGAGGCCATGGATGAGTGCGTCGGTGAAGCTGATCTGGTGGTTGGGTTTAGGATACTGTCGATGATGCGGATCTGCGGCCGTGGACGGGGCATCAGAAGATGCTCTGGTAGGTTGGACGATGGTGCGATGAAGCGGATTTGAGGCCGTGGACTTGGGCATTGGCAGAGCGGGCCTGGTAGGGTTGAGAATGGTATTGGCGAAGCTACTCCGGTAGGGTTGAGGATGGTGTCGGTGATACGTCCAAAACGTATCTATAATTTCTGCTTGCTCCATGCCTCTTTTGGGTGATATTGCTATGATATTTATACACTTCCATACACTTTTGATCATATTTGGACTAACCTATTAACTCAGTGCACCCCAGTGCCAGTTTCTGTTTTCGGCTGTTTTTGTATTTCAGGTTTTCACGTTACGGGAACTGCCAGGAAAAATCCAGAAAAATTATATAAAAAATCAGCGTTCCAGAACCTACCTTGCGCCCGAAGTACAGCCGGGGGGGGGGCACCAGGGCTCCAGGCGCCCTGGCGGCGCGCCCCCCCTGGGCCGCGCCGGGGGGGCGCCTGGGCCCCCCGAGGCTCCTCCGATGCCCCCCTTTGGCATATATTTAAAGCGTCTCCCGAAGCCCTCGAAATAGGAACTCTTTTTCGCGATCCCATCTCTGTTCCGCCGCCGCCGCCGCTTCCAAGATCGGGAGCACCAGGAGAACTCTTCCCGGCACCCTGCCGGAGGGGAGGATCACCACCGGGAGCTTCTCCACCACCATGGATGCCTCCCGGATGAGTTGTGAGTAGTCTCCCTTGGACCATGGGTCCATGACCAGTATCTATGTGATGTTCTCCTCCCGTTCTTGTGCTTCACTAATTAGTCCTCGTGAGCTGCCCTACATGATCGAGGCACATATGTAATCCTTATGCTGTTGCTATGATGAGTTTGCTGGGATCCGATGGATTATGAGATTATGTTCAGATTGTGTTTGAGTAATATATTTGATTCACCTCTTTTATGTTTATGTTCGTAAGTAATTCTTGCATGTTCTCCGTTGTTATTTATTGCTTTGGCCAAGTAGTAGGTAGTGACTCCAAGAGGGAACCTTATGCTTGATTGTGGGTTCATGCCCCTCGATGACTAGTTTGAGTGACAGAAACATGAGTCTAGGGGATGTGATGTTGCCACAAGGGGGAAAACAACGGTGCTTGTGCCCGCGGGTGCAAGGATTGTTTACGTTACGCAAAGTTCTTTTAATGCAGTTGTCTGTTGCATTGAGTTTACACTATGGGCGGGGCTCGTAACTTAATACCAGCGAGATGTTCTGGATAGATATTTCAAGGTGGATGATTAGTAGTAGATATTGATGGATTTTGGTCTACTTACTTTGGCATACCGCCCATGCTTTGAACCTCAACCTTTCTTGCAATGTAGTCAGCATTGGTTTGCGCACATGGTCCTGTCAATTGCCCAGCTGTAATTCGTTTACCTCACATAGCTGTTTTATCATCTTTTGGGAGAGAGACATCACTAGTGAACATCATGAGACTCCGGTCCATATTACCATCATTGATCACATCCGCTATTTACTTTTCCGCTATTTACTTACTATTGCAATTATACCTATCACTATTATCACTTGCGTTTGATCCTTTGTAAACTACAAGGCCGGAGGGATTGACAACCTCTGTGTACTCGTTGGGAGAAAAGTTATTTGTATCTGTGTGCAGGTCCACGTTGATTGCTAATATCCGGCGCCATTAGCAGTTGACACCTTCTTGTTGAAACTGGGAGTCTCTGGGAAATCGATCCTTGGTATTACCAAGGGAAAACTTCTGCTACACTGCATCTCAAACCTTCCACTTGGGGTAACCAACGAGGGGTGAGAAGCCACCTAGCAAAGCAATTTCTGGCGCCGTTGCCGGGGACTCCACTCTTCAGGATAGGGGAGTTGCACGCTATCTTTTACCTTTGCTTTTAGTCTTGTGAGTTTACTTTTCAGTTTTGCTTTAGTATCTTTTATCGAAAATCACAAAAATAGTTATCTTGCTTGCTTGCTACAATGGGTTCCACCGAGAACACCAAGTTGTGTGACTTCACTAGTCACAACAACGATGACTTTATCAGCACACCTATCACTACACCTGCCACTTCAGCACCTTCATATGAAATTAAACCTGCTTTACTGAACTTAGTCATGAAAGATCAATTCTCCGGTGCTGGAGATGATGCTGCTTTACACTTGAACAACTTTCCTGAACTTTGTGATATGCAAAAGTACCAAGAAATAGATGGTAATATTGTTAAGCTTAAGCTTTTTGCTTTCTCCTTGAGAGGAGGAGCTAAAATTTGGTTTCAGTCTTTGCCTAGAAATAGCATAGATTCATGGGACAAGTGCAAAGATGCTTTTATCGGAAAATACTATCCACCTGCTAAAATTATCCAACTGAGAAGTAACATAATGAATTTTAAACAATTGGATAATGAACACGTTGCCCAAGCTTGGGAACGTATGAAATCTCTTATCAAGAACTGCCCTACTCACGGTTTGACTACTTGGATGGTTATCCAAACTTTTTATGCAGGCTTGAACTTTACCTCGCGGAACTTGTTAGATTCGGCCGCGAGAGGAACTTTTATGTCAACTACACTTGGTGCTGCCACGAAGCTTCTCGATGAGATGATGACCAACTATTCCCAATGGCACACCGAACGCGCTCCAACAGGTAGGAAGGTAAACTCTGTCGAGGAGATTTCCTCCTTTAATGAAAAAGTTGACTTGATCATGTCTCTACTTTCGAAGCAATCCTCTGTTGATCCTCGTGATGTTCCTTTAAATTCTTTGATTGCTCAAGAACAAGTAGATGTGAACTTTATCTCTAGAAACAATTTTAACAACAATGCTTATAGGAGTAATTTTGGTAGCAATCCTAGACCGTTCCCCTCTAATTCTTATGGGAACAACAATGCTTATCCTAGCACCAGGAACTCCACTACTGAACTAGAGATTATGCTTAAAGATTTCATCACTACCCAAAAAGCTTTTAATAATAGTGTAGAAGAAAAACTAAACAAACTAGGTGATCTCTCTTCAAAGGTAGACAATTTAGCCAATGAGATAGAATTGCTTAAAATTAGAACTTCTCCTCTTGAGGAGAGGAAGGTCACTCCTATTAATGCTACCCAAGTGCAAATTAATGAAAATATTAGGATGATGGCTAAACTTAAAGAAAGATGGGCTAGAGAAAGGGAGGAAGAGGATAGAATTAAGAGCCTTCCTACCCACCACACTGTTGCTACTATCCAAGTTGTTGAGGATATCCAAACTCTTAGCACCCAATGTACTCCTGGTCCCATTGGACCTATTAATGGTGATGCTATGACTATAGAAAGTACCAAACATGTGAACCTAAAGGACACCACTACCACTTTACTTGATGCTAGTGACCTTGATTTTGATAGTTGCACTTTTACCGAAGTTATTGATTTCCTTCACAAGATGTCTAGAGACCCCCGCACTAGCACGCTTAACCTTGCCTTCACAGAGCATATCACTAATGCTCTCATCAAAGCTAGGGAGGAGAAACTTAGAGTAGAAGCCTCCATACCTAGAAAGCTAGAAGATGGTTGGTATCCTATGATAAAAATTAAATTGAATGACTTCTCTTGCTATGCATTATGTGATGTTGGAGCTAGTACCTCTGTTATGCCCAAAAGAATATATGATATGCTTAAATTGAAACCTTATGATTCTTGTTCTTTTGGTGTTCGTCTCGTTGATTCTTCCATAAAGAAACCTTTGGGAGGATCGACGATGTTCTTATCGTTGTCAATGATAATTATGTTCCCGTTGATTTTACTATTATGGATATTGAATGTGATCCTTCTTGTCCAATTATTTTGGGACGTCCCTTTTTGCGCACCGTTGGTGCTATCATTGACATGAAAGAGGGTAATATAAAATTTCAGTTTCCTCTCAAGAAAGGGATGGAACACTTCCCTCGAAAGAAGATCAAGTTACCTTTTGAGTCCGTTGTACGGGCTAGCTATTCTTTTACTCTTGATAAAACTTGATCTCTATGCATTATGCCTAGCTTAAAGGCATAAAAGAAAGCGCTTTTGGGAGGCAGCCCAATGAATAAATTTATTTTGCTTTTGTTGTGTCTTGATGTTGTTTACTGTTGTAGCATCACCATTGTATCTTTGCTTTTCAAATTTTGCGCCAAGTATAGCCTCTGATTGCTAGAAAGTTCAAAAGTTGTGAGGTGATGTCCAGGAAACAGATTCTGTCCTTGGATAGAAAAATTCGTATAAAATCACCAGATCATCTTTTTAGTCTGAATTTTTTCAACAGCATTATCTATATAATTGTATTTCGTGCATCTGTTCTGAGTTTTTTGATTAGAGTCGCAGAAGTGCCCCGAACAAATCAATTACTACCTGATGTTCTGTTTTTCACAGATTCTGTCATGTTTTGCTTTTCCTTCATTTTGCAAACCAAGAGCTTGCTTTTTCTTTGCAAAAACCTTTTGGCAATCTTGAGAAACAGTAGACCTTCAAGAATATCTTTATTTCCAGCAAGGTATAATTATTTTATTATGGGTACTAACCTCGCTAATCAGATTATGATGAGTTATGTATGAAGGGAGTTTTCAAGTGTGCGAGGGAAGATGATAAAAAGATTCAGGAGTGTCAAGCGCTCAAGCTTGGGGATGCCCCCATGCACCCCCAAGAGATATTCAAGGAGACTCAAGCGTCTAAGCTTGGGGTGCCCCCGTGAATCCCCTTCTCCATCAACATTATCAGTTCGTCTTTCGTTCCACTATATTTTAATCACTTCATGTGTTATGTGCTATGCTTGGAGCGTTTTGCTTTTAGTTTTCTTTAGTTTTTCATAACGAGTCGGAACTCAGCTTTCTTTATGTGGGAGAGAAACACACTCCACTTCTACCTAGAACATAACATAGAATTTTCATGTCTATCCTTGCTGTGTGTGTTCTTTGTCTTTTAATAGCTACTATCATGTTCAGCTCTTAGCTTTCATGCTTATCTTTTTAAAGAGCTTGTGTTTAGTTGGTTGCTTGAACTCTCTTTAATTATCATGCTCACCTTATTATGAGAGTTTGCTTCCGTTGCATTGGTTAATATGTCTATGATAAAGATGCCACGTGCATAATGGCGCTTAGTAGTTCAGGTTTTCTTATGGTTAGTCTCAAATAGCTGGAGGATTCCCAATGTGTTATTGGAGTACCAACATGATTTGTTTGCCAATGATGTGGTATGGTTTAGTAATATCTTCCCTCAAGAATTTATTTTGATTGACTTGGCGTATGCTCACGCATATTTAAGACTATAAAGAAAGTCTGTCAAGTCTTGATGATCTTTTGTTTCTGAGTAGCGATATAACTACCATGCCTGATTCAATGTTGCTTTGTCGCTCTGCATGATTATGAGCATCATTGCTCTCTTAGTTGGTCGCTCCCAGTCTTTTGCTAACCTCCACCTGTACTAAGCGGACTGACTGCTTGTGCATCCACATCCTTTTAAACCAGTTATGCCATATGAGTCCACCATACCTACCTATATGTGGTATTTCACCGCCACTCCAAGTAAATTTACATGTGCTACCTTTAAAATCTTCAGTTGCAATATATAGCTCATGGGAAAGTAGCTTAAAAACTATTGTGGTAAAGAATATGTTGCTTATGTATCTTATTTTCTTATAAGTTGCTTGCTGAGCGGTAACCATGTTTCTGGGGACGCCATCAACTGTTACACTTTTGTTGAATATCATGTGAGTTGCTATGCATGCTCGTCTTGTCTAAAGTAAGGGTGATTTGCCATGAGTTGAATGGTTTGAGTATGCATATTGTTAGAGAAGAACATTGGGCCGCCAACCAAAGCCATGTATCATGGTGGAAGTTTTAGCTTGGACATTAATCCTCAATCTCTTATGAGAATATGCTTAAGCATTTAAGAGGAGTCCATTATCTATTTTCTATGTTGTCCCGGTATGGATGTCCTCAAGTTGAGATCTATCAAAAACGAGAAATCAAATGCGATCTATCTCCTTGGACCTTTGTACAGGTGACATAGAGGTACCCCTTTGTGACACTTGGTTGAAACATATGTAATGCAATGACAATCCATGGAAATCTGAGCTAATTAGGACAAGGTGCGAGCACTATTGGTATTCGATGCATGAGGCTTGCAACTTATAGGATGTCTTATGCATAACACATATGAAGTACTACTACCGTTGACAAAATTGTTTCTATGTTTTCAAAATAAAAAGCTCTGGCACATGAGTAATACCTGCTTCCCTCTACGAAGGGCCATTCTTTTACTTTTATGTTGAGTCTCCACCTTCTTTTAAAAGCACCAACTACTGAGAGCATGATTGTCATTCTGAGTGTAATGTGCATTGTCCCAAAGTAGCATTGTCTTTTGCATGATTGTGATATCGTTTATTTTGAAATCATTGTATCTAGTCATCACTTAAACCTTGAAGGTGCCCCTGCATTTATGTTATGCTTCATTAAAGGGGGCAAGCTAGATATCACTTTATCATATTTGCACATCATGTTCATTGCAAATCTATTTGATGTTTCAGTATCATATTGTAAAACTTTCAGTTCTTTGTGATTTTCTCATGAGGCAACTTAATTACTATAGATTCATTGTCTCAGTAAGCTTTTGTCATATGACTATGAAAAAGTCCTATATGGTTAATAGCATGTCACCACAGAAATTATTCTTGTTATCATTTACCTACTCGAGGACGAGCAGGAATTAAGCTTGGGGATGTTGATACGTCCAAAACGTATCTATAATTTTTGCTTGCTCCATGCCTCTTTCGGGTGATATTGCTATGATATTTATACACTTACATACACTTTTGATCATATTTGGACTAACCTATTAACCCAGTGCACCCTAGTGCCAGTTTCTGTTTTCGGCTGTTTTTGTATTTCAGGTTTTCACGTTACGGGAACCGCCAGGAAAAATCCAGAAAAATTATATAAAAAATCAGCGTTCCAGAACCTACCTTGCGCCCGAAGTACAGCCGGGGGGGGGCACCAGGTCTCCAGGCGCCCTGGCGGCGCCCCCCCCCCCCTGGGCCGCGCCGGGGGGGCGCCTGGGCCCCCCGAGGCTCCTCCGATGCCCCCCTTTGGCATATATTTAAAGCGTCTCCCGAAACCCTCGAAATAGGAACTCTTTTTCGCGATCCCATCTCTGTTCCGCCGCCGCCGCCGCTTCCAAGATCGGGAGCACCAGGAGAACTCTTCCCGGCACCCTGCCGGAGGGGAGGATCACCACCGGGAGCTTCTCCACCACCATGGACGCCTCCCGGATGAGTTGTGAGTAGTCTCCCTTGGACCATGGGTCCATGACCAGTAGCTATGTGATGTTCTCCTCCCGTTCTTGTGCTTCACTAATTAGTCCTCGTGAGCTGCCCTACATGATCGAGGCACATATGTAATCCTTATGATGTTGCTATGATGAGTTTGCTGGGATCCGATGGATTATGAGATTATGTTCAGATTGTGTTTGAGTAATATATTTGATTCACCTCTTTTATGTTTATGTTCGTAAGTAATTCTTGCATGTTCTCCGTTGTTATTTATTGCTTTGGCCAAGTAGTAGGTAGTGACTCCAAGAGGGAACGTTATGCTTGATTGTGGGTTCATGCCCCTCGATGACTAGTTTGAGTGACAGAAACATGAGTCTATGGGATGTGCTGTTGCCACAAGGGGGAAAACAACGGTGCTTGTGCCCGCGGGTGCAAGGATTGTTTACTTTACGCGAAGTTCTTTTAATGCAGTTGTCTGTTGCATTGAGTTTACACTATGGGTGGGGCTCGCAACTTAATACCAGCGAGATGTTCTGGATAGATATCTCAAGGTGGATGATTAGTAGTAGATATTGATGGATTTCGGTCTACTTACTTTGGCGTACCGCCCATGCTTTGAACCTCAACCTTTCTTGCAATGTAGTCAGCATTGGTTTGCGCAGATGGTCCTGTCAATTGCCTAGCTGTAATTCGTTTACCTCACATAGCTGTTTTATCGTCTTTTGGGAGAGAGACATCACTAGTGAACATCATGAGACTCCGGTCCATATTAGCATCATTGATCACATCCGCTATTTACTTTTCCTGTGTTTACTTACTATTGCAATTATACCTATCACTATTATCACTTGCGTTTGATCCTTTGTAAACTACAAGGCCGGAGGGATTGACAACCTCTCTGTACTCGTTGGGAGCAAAGTTATTTGTATCTGTGTGCAGGTCCACGTTGACTGCTAATATCCGGCGCCATTAGCAGTTGACACCTTCTTGTTGAAACTGGGAGTCTCTGGGAAATCGATCCTTGGTATTACCAAGGGAAAACTTCTGCTACACTACATCTCAAACCTTCCACTTGGGGTAACCAACGAGGGGTGAGAAGCCACCTAGCAGTCGGCGAAGCGGCTCCGGTAGGGTTGACGAATGTGTCGATGAAGAGGATCAGAGGCTATCGACAGGGGCGTCGATGGGGCGCGGCTCCGGGGGTGTGGACAAAGCGTCTCCGGTGGGGAGTACAAAGGAGCCGATGCAGATGTGCTGCGTTTGATGAGAGTACCGGCGAAGCAGATCCGGCAATGTGGGCAAGGCCGGCACTGAATGTGGTATGGTACAGTGGTGGATGAGCAGTCTACTTGTTTGTAGGGGAGGTGGGAGGGGTAGATGCGGCTGCATAAGCAGATCTGGCGAGGTGGACACCGCTGGCAGTGAATGGGCTTTGGTACGCCGATGGTTGAGCACTCTAGGGTTTCGAGAGGGGAGGGGTTGAAAGGCTGATGAAGTACGGACGGTGTGATGTAAGATGATCTGGTGCAGTGGAGTAGTCATTTTTGCGGGAGGGGTAGAGGAAATGGGGGTGCTGGGTGGTGGGGGAATCGGAAGTTACCAAAGCAGCCCCGACCTATTATGTAAATGAGGGCCGTCTTGTAATTATTGTTCTCCGTGCACCGAGGACAGAAGGGGAATTTCGCATGCTAAAGACTAGGTGGCGGAAATTTTAGAAGGAGGCGGGAGATTTTGCCTCCCGGGGATCGTTCGTATCCAGTTTCAATTAATTTTGGACAGTGTTAGCAGGAAGGTCATGCGAGACTGTGTACACGGGGCACAAATCAGCACTTAATGACTCGTATGAAGTCCACCCCAGAAAGAAAAAGACAATAACTCGGGATGATGCATCGATAACTTGGACGTTCACATGGGCGCGGCCAATCGTACGGGTGTAGAGGCGCGTTCACAAAAAAATGGATCAAACACTCAGCCTATGTATTTCTCGTGTAAATATATAATTTAGTGCCATTGGTTATTTATTTTAAAAATAATGTTTTTTGCGGGGGTTAAACATAATGCATTGACGTGTTATTTTTAACATAGAGGCACAAAAAGAAATGGATATCGTAGTCCCACAAAAGAAATGGATAATGTAGTCCGCTACTTAAAAGTGTTACCTCATATGATTACATGGCCTCCATTTCATAAATTGTGTACACGTTGAATTCATATATGAATATTACATATATTACTTCGTAATAGAACCTTAAATCATCCAAGACTAATGGATTTGAATGCAAAACTAACAATGGTGCATGTACATGATAACTACAATGGTTGTTTGAAGAAACATCATAGTAACTTTGGCACACACAATTGAAAATGACTATTCGGAAGAAGAAGAAAAGCGATATGTGAGTGTCCAATCTTTATAGCGTTGAATCGATATTGTATCTTTAGCCACGATAGATAGTAGATATTGATTTATGTTCAAGCGATGCATGTCCACGGTCGCTAGATAGTGATAAGTGAATGAATTGTGTAATCTCTCTCAACTGCATACATATCCCATTTCTCCGTGGGCATCGGAATCACACACGCGCACTTCTTCTATTTCTCTCCCTCCGTCAGGGTTAGAATTCATCTTTCTACCCCAGCACTTGCATGCAAACCGCTTATTTATCTCCATGATGCTTTAAGTATGCATCGCACACATGCTATCTACCTATCCCTTAATATAGATATGTATCACACGAACTCCTTCTCCATGTATTTAAGTGTCACTCGCACCCCCCCCCACACACACACACACTTCCCGACACCCAAGGACTAGGGTGACACCTCGATCGTGATACTAATCTATCTACTAGCTTCTCTCTCAAAC
>LR738714.1:366505470-366520806 GCA_902687465.1 Secale cereale | reverse complement strand
CAACTTGATCTTCATTTTAATTTATCAATTAGCCTCTCTCTCAAACGCACACACACGCTAGTTGTGCCTATGTGCCTACCGCACGCACACTCTCGATATGTCTCTCTCTCCCTCTCCCCTCCCCACCCCCCAACAATGATTGCAGAAGAGTGAGAACTCGATATTGATTTTAATCTATCAATTGGCTTCTCTCTCAAACACACACACACACACATATACATGCTAGTTGTGTCTCTGTGCCTTGCTCACACACACTCAATACGTCTATCTCTCTGTAGCCCCCTTGAATTGTACACTTCTCGCGCGCACACAACTGTAGTAACGATGACGCTGAACCCAGTGTGCCTTTTTTTACCGGCCTGATAGTTTTCACCATGTTTTCTATTAATTAACAAGGCAACCTTTTCTTTCTTACTACTAGTGAATTTGAGATAATTCGGGGCAGACAGAAACTTGCAAGATGCTCGTGCGTTGCACGGAACATCAAGATGCATTTTTATGAGTAGTTTATCTTGTGAGAGAAAAGGATGAACAAGGGAATGCCTTATTTCCAAATGTGGAGAGGGGGTGTGGGTATCTTTTTGCAAATTGCCATAGTTTCCTTCCTATCCGTCAGATATAAATCAGACGATCTATATTGCAGGATGGCAGGCACACCATCATCACCAATTCTATTTTTATAAGAGTACTAGCAAGATGCACGTGCGTTGCATGAAACATCAAGATGCATTTATATGACTAGTTTATCTTGTGGGAGATAAGGATGAACGAGACAAGGCCTTATCTGCGAATGTGGGTAGGAGTGCGGGTATCTTTTTGCAAAATTGTCGTAGTTTCCTTCCTATCTATCAGATATAGATCGGACGGCCTATATTGTAGGTTGGTAGGCACACCATCATCACCAACTTTGTTTTTATAAGAGTAGATATATATAGACTCCTACAAAAGACTCGGTTGGTAATGATGGTGTGTATGCCATTCGTCATTTCTGACCATTAGATCTGCATCTAATGGTTGTGAGGTAAGTTATGCCATTTTTGCAACAGTAGCCCACTTCTATGCTCCAATTTGCAGAAAACCCCTTATTATCTTATAAGCAACCACATCCCTCTCTCACCACATCAAAATAGCCTGAGAAATATATTTTGCGTGAAAAGTAATATATGTTTAGTGGTATATATGTATACCAAAACAAGAGTGTTTTTCTTTTAAGTTTGTGAACAAGAGCTATTCTACTTTGGATCCATTGCAACGCACGGGCACATTGCTAGTAAGAGCAGAGATATATCTCTTGAATTGTCCACAACAAACATTTGGTGGACTAGTTAGCGCCGGATGCTCGCAACGCGATGACCTGAGATCGAATTATGTCTTAAACTTTATATTTTTATATTTTTAATATATACTTCTTTTGCTACTGTACTGAGAGTGGAACCCATAGAGTACTTAGAATAAGATTAAGGATGGATTTATTTATTTTTAACTTTCTGTACGAATCTGTAGCCACCCTGCAAGTCATGTACATTGTACGGGCAATTAAATTTTTTGTACAGGCCGAATCATACACGCAATTAACTCAAATGGATTGGATGTGACTGTATTATTTCGAGTATAAGAGCATCTCCAACGGCAACCGATGCAAATTTCCTCCTGCTTTCTTCCGTGGAGGACGATATCCAACACCAGCGGCATACATTTTCATAACTCTAACCAACCAGAGGAAATTCGTGCAAACACGGACTGTTTTCATATAAGCATGAAGGATTTCGTATAAAAAGCCAGATCTTCATATAAACATGAAGGATTTCATTAGATTTACATGAACTAAGTGGTGCTAATCTGGCTCTCGTGGTATAATTAATACCTAATCCAAATGGCCGCCTCAGATCCCTTTGTCTTCCTCATGTCCGGCAGACACTTGCGGGTTTGACAAAGGTCCTCGCAAGAGACGAAGCAGCCAAAAAACCACTTGTATACGTTGTCGCCGCCTCGCCGGTGGCCTTCATGGGACCCAAGCGGTGGTGGCCTCCCTTGTTCTACTTCCCCTTGATGATGACGTGGACACGGAGAAGCTGGCCACCAACTCATCGCTCTCCGCGCACCCGACTTCTGTCTCTGCCTGCATGGCGCTGCCTCAGGCACGGGAGGCGCGTCCGCAGACACTGGTGGCATGGTACGATGTGGCAGCGACGACACCCATGCCGCCATGCCGGCGTGGAGCAACTCGCCACTCCTCATCGAGCTGAACTAGAGAGGCGAGTTGCAGAACCACGCGCCAGCTTGGGGTGGCAACTGGCTCTGTCGGGCCAAGCAAGGTAGGTGAAGCACCGAGCGGCCTCGCTCGTATCCGGAGGGCTCGGCGGGCCACCCAGCCGGGTAGTATGTCGGAGAATGGCTCCTCAGAAGCCATTGGAAGAGTGGAGAAAATGGTGAAAGAGGAGATGGGGGAGCGGCGGAGCAGTGTGATTCTTGCCCGCTATCTAGCCTCATTTAAATAGAGGGTGGACAGTAGAAGCTTGGCCGGCGTCTGGTCTCGTTTAAATTGAGGGCGGACGGGAGGAGCTCGGCCCATGTTGCGTTTAATTCTGGCCCACTCATGAACGGACGTGTGGCCGGAGTAGGTTTCACGGTTTGCATGCAGGTTTTACAGAGGCGTTTGATGGAGGTGAGGAGGCGTGTTCAGCCGGGCGTGCAGCGGGCGACGCAATACTATTCGATTTGACAGCTACAATAAACCAGGACAGTTCCCGATAAGGCGTTAATGTAGACAAGGGAGAGGGTAGCAGTTCCTGAAATGTTGAACGACAAATGAAGCATGCTGATAAATGCATGAGGGAAGTAATGGGAGGAGGACTGGGAAAAGAGGCAGCACAATGTTAATGCAACATAGTTCGCACTCATATAAAGGCGCCCTCCATTCTAATGCATCTACTGTTGGGAAACGTAGCATGAAATTTCAAAAAAAATCTACGCTCACGCAAGATCTATCTAGGAGATGCATAGCAATGAGAGGGGGAGAGTGTGTCCACGTACCCTCGTAGACCGAAAGCGATAGCGTTTGCCAACACGGTTGATGTAGTCGAACTTCTTCTCGTTCCGACCGATCAAGCACCGAACGTACGACACCTCCGAGTTTTGCAGACGTTCAGCTTGATGATGTCCCTCGAACTCTTGATCCAGCAAAGTGTCGAGGAAGTATATGAGTTCCGTCAGCACGACGGTGTGGTGACGGTGATGATGAAGTAATCCATGCATGGCTTCGCCTAAGCACTACGAGATTATGACCGTGGGAGTAAACGATGGAGGGGGCGCCACACACGGCTAACAATGATGTTTGTGTGTGCTAGGCGCCCCCCTCCCCACATATATATAGGTTGGAGAGGGGAGGAGGTAGCCAAGGGGGCGCCCAAGTAGGCCGAATCCTACTTGGGTTGCCACCCCAATTCGCCCCCTTCCTTATTTTGTGTAGAGGGAAGGAAAGAGAGGGGGGAAGGAAAGGGGGGAGGCCGAATCCTCCTCCTTCCATCTTTCTTCCCCTCCTTCCTTCTCCTCCTATTCGGCCTATATGGGGCGCACAAGCCCACTAAGGGCTAGTCTGTCCCTCGCTTGGCCCATAAGGCCCATATCTTGCCGGGGGTGCCCGGAACTCCTTTCCGGTGACCTTGATATGTACCCGGTACCCTCGGAACACTTTCGGTGTCCGAATATCATCGTCTTATATATGAATCTTCACCTCTAGACCATTTCGAAACTCCTCGTCATGTCCGCGATCTCATCCGGGACCCCGAACAACATTCGGTCATCAAATCACATAACTCATATAATACAAAATCGTCATCGAACGTTAAGCGTGCGGACCCTACGGGTTCGAGAACTATGTAGACATGACCGAGACACCTCTCCGGTCAATAACCAATAGAGGAACCTAGATGCTCATATTGGCTCCTACATATTCTATGAATATCTTTATCGGTCGTACCATAATGACAACATATGTTATTCCCTTTGTCATCGGTATGTAACTTGCCCGAGATTCGATCGTTGATATCTTCATACCTAGTTCAATCTCATTACCGGAAAGTCTATTTACTTGTTTCGTAATGCATCATCCCACAACTAACTCATTAGTCACATTGCTTGCAAGGCTTCTTAGGATGTGCATTACCAAGAGGGCCCAGAGATACCACTCTCCGATACTCGGAGTGACAAATCCTAATCTTGATCTATGCCAACCCAAAAAACACCTTCGAAGATACCTGTAGAGCATCTTTATAATCACCCAATTATGTTGTGGCGTTTGGTAGCACATAAGGTATTCCTCCAGTATCCGAGAGTCGCATAATCTCATAGTCGGAGGAACATGTATTTGACATGAAGAAAGTACTAGCAATAAAACTGAACGATAAATATGCTAAGCTAACGGATGGGTCATGTCCATGACATCATTCTCCTAATGATGTGACCCCGTTCATCAAATGACAACACATGTCTATGGTCAGAAAACTTAACCATCTTGGATTAACGAGCTAGTCTAGTAGAGGCATACTAGGGACTTGGTATTTTGTCCATGTATCCACACATGTATCAAGTTTCTGGTTAATACAATTAAAGCATGAATAATAAACATTTATCATGAAATAAGGAAATATAAAATGACAACTTTATTATTGCCTCTAGGGCATATTTCCTTCAGTCTCCCACTTGCACTAGAGTCAATAATCTAAATTACACTGTAATGATTCTAACACCCATGGAGTCTTGGTGCTGATCATATTTTGATCGTGGAAGAGGCTTGGTCAATGGGTGTGCCACATTCAGATCCGTATGTATTTTGCAAATCTCTATGTCTCCCTCCTTGACTTGATCGCTGATGGAGTTGAAGCGTGTCTTGATGTGTTTGGTTCTTTTCTGAAATCTAGATTCCTTCGCTAAGGCAATTTCTCTAGTATTGTCACAAAAGATTTTCATTGGAACCAATGCACTAGGTATTACACCTAGATCGGATATGAACTCCTTCATCCAGACTCCTTCATTTGCTGCTTCCGAAGCAGCTATGTACTTCGCCTCACACATAGATCCCGCCACGACGCTTTGCTTGGAACTGCACCAACTGACAGCTCCACAATTCAATAAAAATACGTATCCGGTTTGTGACTTAGAGTCATCCGGATCAGTGTTAAAGCTAGTATCAATGTAACCATTTACAATGAGCTCTTTGTCACCTCCATAAACGAGAAACATATCCTTGGTCCTTTTCAGGTACTTCAGGATGTTCTTGACCACTATCCAGTGATCCACTCCTGTATTACTTTGGTACCTCCCTGCTAGACTTATAGCATGGCACACATTAGGTCTGGTACACAGCATTGCATACATGATAGAACCTATGGCTGAGGCATAGGGAATGACTTTCATTTTCTCTCCATCTTCTGCAGTGGTCGGGCATTGAGTCTGACTCAACTTCACACCTTGTAACACAGGCAAGAACCCTTTATTTGACTGATCCATTTTGAACTTCTTCAAAAAATTATCACGGTATGTGCTTTGTGAAAGTCCTATCAAGCGTCTTGATCTATCTCTATATATTTTGATGCCTAATATATAAGCACCTTCACCGAGGTCTTTCATTCAAAAAATCTTATGCAAGTATCCTTTTATGCTATGCAGAAATTCCACATCATTTCCAATCAACAATATGTCATCCACATATAATATCAGAAATGCTACAGAGCTCCCACTCACTTTCTTGTAAATGCAGGCTTCTCCAAAAGTCTGTATAAAACCATATGCTTTGATCATCTCATCAAAGCGTATATTTTAACTCCGAGATGCTTGCACCAGTCCATAGATGGATCGCTAGAACTTGCACACTTTGTTAGCACCTTTAGGATCGACAAAACCTTCTGGTTGCATTATATACAACTCTTCTTTAAGAAATCCATTAAGGAATGCAGTTTTGACATCCATTTGCTAGATTTCATAATCATAAAATGCAGCAATTGCTAACATGATTTGGACAGACTTAAGCATCGCTACGGGTGAGAAAGTCTCATCATAGTCAACTCCTTGAACTTGTCGAAAACCTTTCGCAACAAGTCGAGCTTTGTAGACAGTAACATTACCATCAGTGTCAGTCTTCTTCTTGAAGTTCCATTTATTTTCTATGGCTCGCCGATCATCGGGCAAGTCTACCAAAGTCCACACTTTGTTCTCATACATGGATCTTATCTCAGATTTCATGGCCTCAAGCCATCTATCAGAATCTGGGCTCATCATAGCTTCTTCATAGTTTGTAGGTTCCTCATGGTCTAGTAACATGACTTCCAGAACAGGATTACTGTACCACTCTGGTGCGGATCATGCTCTGGTTGACCTATGAGGTGATGTAGTAACTTGATCTAAAGTTTCATGATCATCGTCATTAGCTTCCACTCTAGTTGGTGTAGGCATCACGGGAACGGTTTTCTGTGATGAGCTACTTTCCAATTCAAGGGAAGGTACAATTACCTCATCAAGTTCTACTTTCCTCTCAGTAACTTCTTTCGAGAGAAACTCCTTCTCTAGAAAGGATCCATTCTTAGCAACAAAGATCTTGCCTTCGGATCTGTGGTAGAAGGTGTACCAAACAGTTTCTTTTGGGTATCCTATGAAGACGCACTTCTCCGATTTGGGTTCGAGCTTATCAGGTTGAAGCATTTTCACATAAGCATCGCGACCCCAAACTTTAAGAAATGACACCTTAGGTTTCTTGCCAAACCATAGTTCATACCGTGTCTTCTCAACGGATTTAGATGGTGCCCTATTTAACGTGAATGCAGCTATCTCTAATGCATAACCCCAAAACGATAGTGGTAAATAAGTAAGAGACATCATAGATCGCACCATATCTAATAAAGTACGGTTACGACGTTTGGACACACCATTACTCTATGGTGTTCCAGGTGGCGTGAGTTGCGAAACTATTCCACGTTGTTTTAAATGAAGGCCAAGATCGTAACTGAAATATTCACCTGTGCGATCAGATCGTAGAAACTTTATTTTCTTGTTACGATGATTCTCCACTTCACTCTGAAATTCTTTGAACTTTTCAAATGTTTCAGACTTGTGTTTCATTAAGTAGATATACCCATATCTGCTCAAATATTCTGTGAAGGTTAGAGCTCAACACTCATCGGACCGCATACATCTGTATGTATTATTTCCAATAAGTCATTAGCTCGCTCCATTGTTCCGGAGAACGGAGTTTTAGTCATGTTGCCCATGAGGCATGGTTCACAAGTATCGAATGATTCATAATCAAGTGATTCCAAAAGCCCATCTGTGTGGAGTTTCTTCATGCGCTTTACAACAATATGACCTAAACGGTAGTGCCACAAATATGTTGCACTATCATTACCAACTTTGCGTCTTTTGGCATCAATATTATGAATATATGTATCACTACAATCGAGATTCAACCAAAATAGACTACTCTTCAAGGGTGCATGACCATAAAAGATATTACTCATACAAATAGAACAACCATTATTCTCTGATTTAACTGAATAACCATCTCGCATCAAACAAGATCCAAATATAATGTTCATGCTCAAGGCCGGCACCAAATAAAAAGTATTCTTGTCTAAATCTAACCCCGAAGGTAGATGTAGAGGTAGCGTGCCGGCGGTGATCACATCGACTTTGGAACCATTTCCCACGCGCATCATCACCTCATCCTTAGCCAATCTTTGTTTAATCTGTAGCGCCTGTTTTGAGTTACAGATATGAGCAACCAAACCAGTATCAAATACCCACGCGCTACTACGAGCATTAGTAAGGTACACATCAACATGTATATCAAATATACCTTTGTTCACTTTGCCATCCTTCTTATTCACCAAATACTTGGGGTAGTACCGCTTCCAGTGACCATTTCCTTTGCAATAGAAACACTTAGTTCCAGGCTTGGGTCCAGACTTGGGTTCCTTTCGGGGAGTAGCAACTTGCTTGCCATTCTTCTTGTAGTCCCCCCCCCCCCGTTCCCTTGCCCTTTTTCTTGAAACTAGTGGTCTTGTTAACCATCAACACTTGATGCTCCTTTTGATTTCTACCTCCGCAGCTTTGAGCATTGAGAAGAGCTCAGGAATTGTCGTCTCCATCCCTTGCATATTATAGTTCATCACGAAGCCTTTGTAGCTTGGTGGCAGTGATTGGAGAACTCTGTCAATGACACTATCATCTGGAAGATTAACTCCCAACTGAGTTAAGTGATTATGATATCCAGACATTCTGAGTATGTGTTCACTGACAGAACTATTATCCTCCATATTGCAACTATAGAACTTGTTGGAGACTTCATATCTCTCAACTCCGGCATTCGCTTGAAATATTAACTTCAACTCTTGGAACATCTCATATGCTCCATGACGTTCAAAACATCTTTGAAGTCCCAATTCTAAGCCATAAAGCATGGCACATTGAACTATAGAGTAGTCATTAGATCGACCTTGCCAGACGTTCAAAACATCAGCATCTGCTCCTGCAACAGGCCTTTCACCTAGCGGTGCATAAAGGACATATTTCTTCTGTGCAGCAATGAGGATAATCCTCAAGTTATGGACCCAGTCCATGTAGTTGCTACCATCACCTTTCAACTTAGCTTTCTCTAGGAACGCATTAAAATTCAAGGGAACGGTAGCACGGGCCATTGATCTACCACATAGATATGCAAAAACTATCAGGACTAAGTTCATGATAAATTAAGTTCAATTAATCATATTACTTAAGAACTCCCACTTAAATGGACATCCCTCAAATCATCTAAATCATACGTGATCCAAATCAAATAAACCATGTCCAATCATCACGTGAGATGGAGTAGTCTTTAATGGTGAACATTGCTAGGCTTCTCGCCCCTCGTTGGTTACCCCAAGTGGAAGGTGTGAGATGTAGTGTTGCGGAAGTTTTTCCCTTGGCAAAGATACCAAGGATCGAATCCCCAGAGACTCCTAGATTCAACAAGAAGGTGTCAACTGCTACGGCGCCAGATATTAGCAATCAACGTGGACCTGCACACAGATACAAATAACTTTGCTCCCAACGAGTACAGAGAGATTGTCAATCCCTCCGGCCTTGTAGTTCACAAAGGATTAAACGCAAGTGATAGTAGTGATAGATATAATTGCAATAGTAAATAAAAGCGAAAAGTAAATAGCGGATGTGATCAATGATGGTAATATGGACCGGAGTCTCATGATGTTCACTAGTGATGTCTCTCTCCCAAAAGACGATAAAACAGTTATGTGAGGTAAACAAATTACAGCTGGGCAATTGACAGGACCATGTGCGCAAACCAATGCTGACTACATTGCAAGAAAGGTTGAGGTTCAAAGCATGGGCGGTACGCCAAAGTAAGTAGACCGAAATCCATCAATATCTACTACTAATCATCCACCTTGAGATATCTATCCACAACATCTCGCTGGTATTAAGTTGCGAGTCCCACCCATAGTGTAAACTCAATGCAACAGACAACTGCATTAAAAGAACTTTGCGTAAAGTAAACAATCCTTGCACCCGCGGGCACAAGCACCGTTGTTTTCCCCCTTGTGGCAACAGCACATCCCCTAGACTCATGTTTCCGTCACTCAAACTAGTCATCGAGGGTCATGAACCCACAATCAAGCATAACGTTCCCTCTTGGAGTCACTACCTATTACTTGGCCAAAGCAATAAATAACAACGGAGAACATGCAAGAATTACTTACGAACATAAATATAAAGAGGTAGATCAAATATATCACTCAAGCCCAATCTGAACATAATCTCATAATCCATCGGATCCCAGCAAACTCATCATAGCAACAGCATAAGGATTACATATGTGCCTCAATCATGTAGGGCAGCTCACGAGGACTAATTAGTGAAGCACAAGAACGGGAGGAGAACATCACATAGCTACTGGTCATGGACTCATGGTCCAAGGGAGACTACTCACAACTCATCCGGGAGGCGTCCATGGTGGTGGAGAGGCTCCCGGTGGTGATCCTCCCCTCCGGCAGGGTGCCGGGAAGAGTTCTCCTGGTGCTCCTGATCTTGGAAGCGGCGGCGGCGGCGGAACAGTGATGAGATCGCGAAAAGAGTTCCTCCCTCGAGGGTTTCGGGAGACGCTTTAAATATATGCCAAAGGGGGCATCGGAGGAGCCTCGGGGGGCCCAGCCCCCCCCCCCCCCCGGCGCGGCCCAGGGGGGGCGCGCCGACAGGGCCCTGGAGCCCTGGTGCCCCCCCCCGGCTGTCCTTCGGGCGCACGGTAGTTTCTGGAATGCTGATTTTTTATATAATTTTTCTGGATTTTTCTTGGCAGTTCTCGTAATGTGAAAACCTGAAATACAAAAACAGCCGAAAACAGAAACTGGCACTGGGGTGCACTGAGTTAATAGGTTAGTCCAAATATGATCAAAAGTGTATGGAAGTGTATAAATATCATAGCAATATCACCCAAAAGAGGCATGGAGCAAGCAGAAATTATAGATACGTTTTGGACGTATCAACATCCCCAAGCTTAATTCCTGCTCGTCCTCGAGTAGGTAAATGATAACAAGAATAATTTCGGTGGTGACATGCTATTAACCATATAGGACTTTTTCATAGTCATATGACAAAAGCTTACTGAGACAATGAATCTATAGTAATTAAGTTGCATCATGAGAAAATCACAAAGGACTGAAAGTTTTACAATATGATACTGAAACATCAAATAGATTTGCAATGAACATGATGTGCAAATATGATAAAGTGATATCTAGCTTGCCCCCTTTAGTGAAGCAAAACATAAATGCAGGGGCACCTCCAATGTTTAAGTGATGACTAGAAACAATGATTTCAGAATAAACGATATCACAATCATGCAAAAGACAATGCTACTTTGGGACAATGCACATTACACTCAGAATGACAATCATGCTCTCAGTAGTTGGTGTTTTTAAAAGAAGGTGGAGACTCTCGAACCGTGGCTTTTGTTGGCAAGGTTGAAAACCCGTAGTCGGAAACAAAGACAAAACACGTACCAGAGCTCTTGGCTTTAAAACAGAGGTAATAATTTATTTTAGATCATGCATGTTTCGTCAACGAATGCTAGCAGACAACTCAATCACTTTTCGAGATGGACAAGTTTCGAGGAACGGCTCCCGAATGAGGACGATCACATCCTCTTAATCTCCTTTGTTTATCACTGCCAAAGTTTTCTGATTTCTCATGAACAAAGCATGAAGGAGGGTTTGTTTGTTATATTATCTTTTTGAGCCGGGCGCACTCAATGCCAGTTCCTTCTCGTATTATGGGTTTGCACATTATACATGCAATCCCGGGGTGAAGCTTGTCCAACTTAAAAAGGTCATGAATTAACCACTACTTCCTCATGAACTTACAACAGAGGCACAAAATAAGAATGCTTTTTCTTTGAATAATTTCGAGATGGCACATGCAAGTCTCCGTTAGGAATGGCAGGTAAATACCATGTAGGAAGGTATGGTGGACTCATATGGCATAACTGGATTAAAGGATGTGGATGCACAAGTAGTCAGTCCGCTTAGTACAGGCGAAGGTTAGCAAAAGAATGGGAGTGACAAACTAAGAGAGCAATGACGGTCATAATCATGCAGAGCGACAAAGCAACATTGAATTAGGCATGGTAGTTATATCGCTACTCAGAAACAAAAGATCATCAAGGCTTGACAGACTTTCTTTACAGTCTTAAATATGCGTGAGCATACGCCAAGTCAATCAAAATAAATTCTCGAAGGAAGATATTACTAAACCATACCACATCATAGGCAAACAAATCATGTTGGTACTCCAATAACACATTGGGAACCCCCCCAGCTATTTGAGACTAACCATAAGAAAACATGAACTACTAAGCGCCATCATGCACGTAGCATCTTTATCATAGACATATCAACCAATGCAACGGAAGCAAACTCTCTTAATAAGGTGAGCATGGTAATTAAAGAGAGTTCAAGCAACCAACTAAACAAAAGCTCTTTGAAAAGATAAGCATGAAAGCTAAGAGCTGAACATGATAGTAGCTATTAAAAGAGAAAGAACACACACAGCAAGGATAGACATGAAAATTCTATGTTATGTTCTAGGTAGTAGTGGAGCGTGTTTCTCTCCCACATAAAGAAAGCTGAGTTCCGACTCGTTATGAAAAACTAAAGAAAAATAAAAGCAAGACGCTCCAAGCATAGCACATAACACATGAAGTGATTAAAATATAGTGGAACGAAAGACGAACTGATAATGTTGATGGAGAAGGGGATGCACGGGGGCATCCCCAAGCTTAGACGCTTGAGTCTCCTTGAATATTTCTTGGGGGTGCATGGGGGCATCCCCAAGCTTGAGCGCTTGACACTCCTGAATCTTTTTATCATCTTCCCTCGCACACTTGAAAACTCCCTTCATACATAACTCATCATAATCTGATTAGCGAGGTTAGTACCCATAATAAAATAATTATACCTTGCTGGAAATAAAAATATTCTTGAAGGTCTACTGTTTCTCAAGATTGCCAAAAGGTTTTTGGAAAGAAAAAGCAAGCTCTTGGTTTGCAAAATGAAGGAAAAGCAAAACAGGACAGAATCTGTGAAAAACAGAACAGCAGGTAGTAATTGATTTGTTCGGGGCACTTCTGCAACTCTAATAAAAAAACTCAGAACAGACGCACGAAAGACAATTATATAGAGCACGCTGTCGAAAACATTCAGACCAAAAAGATGATCTGGTGATTTTATACGAATTTTTCTATCCAAGGACAGAATATGTTTCCTGGACAGCACCTCACAACTTTTGAACTTTCTAGCAATCAGAGGCTACACTTGGCACAAAATTGGAAAGCAAAGATACAATGATGATGCTACAGTAGTAACAACATCAAGACACAACAAAAGGAAAATAAATTTATTCATGTGGGTTGCCTCCCAAAAGCGCTTTCTTTTATGCCTTTAAGCTAGGCATAATGCATATAGATCAAGCTGTATCAATTGAACCATCATCAAGATCATCAAAAAGCTCTTCAATAATACAACTAGTCTTAAGATGACTTTCAAATAAAGGCCTCATAGAGATACTTCTAGGTAGAAGACCAAAAGGATAAAAGTCAAGGGAAGATTCATTTATAAATTCATCAAAGACAGGTGTTTCTTCCAAAGTCTTTACAGTTTCAACCCCTTTGGCAATAGGTGGATTACTTTTAGAGCGGGGAGCCTTTGGAACGTGAACGAACTTAGGCTCCTTCTTTGCCGGAGTTTCTACCTTTTTGGTTTTGATTGAGGAGAAGGTGGTTCCTAGAGTATCAAAGATATCCTCAATCTTGTCTATCCTAGAAGAGTCCAAGTCATGGAATTTCACTGTCTCCAAAATTTTGAAACTTTTAGGCATGGAGCTATCAAGTCTATTCAAATTCCCTTGGATCTTACGATCCAACTCATTTATCTTATTAATGATTGGCATCTCTAGCTCTATCTTTTCAAGTTTTTTCATAATGTGAGCTAGGGTGATGTCCTCTCGAATGCTAACAACAGGGAGATTCCCAACAAGATTTTCAATAATACTAAGGGACTCCCAAACTGGGGCCTCTAGGAAATTCCCATTGATAGCAGTATCTAGAATAAACCTATTCCAAGAAGTAATTCCAACATAAAAATTTCTAAGCAGGATAGTAGTAGGTTGCTTCTTGGTGGCTCTTTTTTGTGAATCATTAATTCTATACCAAGCATCTTTCAAACTTTCCCCACCTCTTTGTTTAAAGGTGAGAACTTCTGCCTCGTCAAAGACAAAAGGACCCGACATAATGACAACTAAAGAACGAGATAACTATTTTTGTGATTTTCGATAAAAGATACTAAAGCAGAAACTGAAAGGTAAACTAACAAGACTAAAAGCAAAGGTAAAAGATAGCGTGCAACTCCCCTATCTTGAAGAGTGGAGTCCCCGGCAACGGCGCCAGAAAAACTCTTGCTAGGCTTCTCGCCCCTCGTTGGTTACCCCAAGTGGAAGGTGTGAGATGTAGTGTTGCGGAAGTTTTTCCCTTGGCAAAGATACCAAGGATCGAATCCCCAGAGACTCCTAGGTTCAACAAGAAGGTGTCAACTGCTACGGCGCCAGATATTAGCAATCAACGTGGACCTGCACACAGATACAAATAACTTTGCTCCCAACGAGTACAGAGAGGTTGTCAATCCCTCCGGCCTTGTAGTTCACAAAGGATTAAACGCAAGTGATAGTAGTGATAGATATAATTGCAATAGTAAATAAAAGCGAAAAGTAAATAGCGGATGTGATCAGTGATGGTAATATGGACCGGAGTCTCATGATGTTCACTAGTGATGTCTCTCTCTCAAAATACGATAAAACAACTATGTGAGGTAAACGAATTACAGCTGGGCAATTGACAGGACCATGTGCGCAAACCAATGCTGACTACATTGCAAGAAAGGTTGAGGTTCAAAGCATGGGCGGTACGCCAAAGTAAGTAGACCGAAATCCATCAATATCTACTACTAATCATCCACCTTGAGATATCTATCCAGAACATCTCGTTGGTATTAAGTTGCGAGTCCCACCCATAGTGTAACCTCAATGCAACAGACAACTGCATTAAAAGAACTTTGCGTAAAGTAAACAATCCTTGCACCCGCGGGCACAAGCACCGTTGTTTTCCCCCTTGTGGCAACATCACATCCCCTAGACTCATGTTTCTGTCACTCAAACTAGTCATCGAGGGGCATGAACCCACAATCAAGCATAACGTTCCCTCTTGGAGTCACTACCTATTACTTGGCCAAAGCAAAAAATAACAACGGAGAACATGCAAGAATTACTTACGAACATAAATATAAAATAGGTAGATCAAATATATCACTCAAGCAAACTCATCATAGCAACAGCATAAGGATTACATATGTGCCTCGATCATGTAGGGCAGCTCACGAGGACTAATTAGTGAAGCACAAGAACGGGAGGAGAACATCACATAGCTACTGGTCATGGACTCATGGTCCAAGGGAGACTACTCACAACTCATCCGGGAGGCGTCCATGGTGGTGGAGAGGCTCCCGGTGGTGATCCTCCCCTCCGGCAGTGTGCCGGGAAGAGTTCTCCTGGTGCTCCCGATCTTGGAAGCGGCGGCGGCGGCGGAACAGAGATGAGATCGCGAAAAGAGTTCCTCCCTCGAGGGTTTTGGCAGACGCTTTAAATATATGCCAAAGGGGGGCATCGGAGGAGCCTCGGGGGGCCCAGGCGCCCCCCGGCGCGGCCCAGGGGGGGCGCACCGCCAGGGCGCCTGGAGCCCTGGTGCCC
>LR738714.1:366332577-366505460 GCA_902687465.1 Secale cereale | reverse complement strand
CTGTCCTTCGGGCGCACGGTAGTTTCTGGAACGCTGATTTTTTATATAATTTTTCTGGATTTTTCCTGGCAGTTCTCGTAATGTGAAAACCTGAAATACAAAAACAGCCGAAAACAGAAACTGGCACTGGGGTGCACTGAGTTAATAGGTTAGTCCAAATATGATCAAAAGTGTATGGAAGTGTATAAATATCATAGCAATATCACCCAAAAGAGGCATGGAGCAAGCAGAAATTATAGATACGTTTTGGACGTATCAAACATCTATATGTTGATCATATCTACTATATGATTCACGTTCAACCTTTCGATCTCCAGTGTTCCAAGGCCATGTCTGTACATGCTAGGCTCATCAAGTTTAACCTGAGTATTTCGCATGTGCCAAACTGTCTTGCACCCGTTGTATGTGAATGTAGAGCTTATCACGCCCGATCATCACGTGGTATCTCAGCACGATGAACTGTCGCAACGGTGCATACTCAGGGAGAACACTTATACCTTGAAATTTTAGTAAGGGACTATCTTATAATGCTGCCGCCGTACTAAGCAAAATAAGATGCATAAAAAGATAAACATCACATGCAATCAAAATATGTGACATGATATGGTCATCATCATCTTGTGCCTTTGATCTCCATCTCCAAAGCACCGTCATGATCTCCATCGTCACCGGCTTGACACCTTGATCTCCATCGTAGCGTCGTAGTCGTCTCGCCAACTATTGCTTCTACGACTATCGCTACCTCATAATGATAAAGTAAAGCAATTACATGGCGTGCGCATTTTATACAATAAAGAGACAACCATAAGGCTCCTGCCGGTTGTCAGATATCTTACAAAACATGTTCATCTCATACAATAACATATAACTCATCACATCTTGACCATATCACATCACAACATGCCCTACAAAAACAAGTTAGACATCCTCTACTTTGTTGTTGCAAGTTTTACGTGGCTGCTATGGGCTACTAGCAAGTACCGTTCTTACCTACGGCACAAAAACCATAGTGGTGATTTATCAAGTTTGTTGTTTTAACCTTCAACAAGGACCGGCGCAGTCTAATTCGATTCGACTAAAGTAGGAGAAGCGGACACCCGCTAGCCACCTTTATGCATGTCTGTCGGTGGAACCGGTCTCATGAACGTGGTCATGTAAGGTTGGTCTGGCCGCTTCATCCAACAATACCGCCGAATCAAAGTAATACATTGGTGGTAAGCAGTATGACGGTCATCGCCCAAATCTCTTTGTGTTTTACTAGTGCATATCATCTACACATAGACATGGCTCATGATGCCACCATTGGGAAACGTGGCATGCAATTTCAAAAAAAATCTATGCTCACGCAAGATCTATCTAGGAGATGCATAGCAACTAGAGGGGGAGCGTGTGTCCATGTACCCTTGTAGACCAAAAGCGGAACCGTTTGACAACGTGGTTGATGTAATCAAACTTCTTCTCGTTCCAACCGATCAAGCACCGAACGTACGTCACCTCCGAGTTCTGCACACGTTCAGCTTGATGATGTCCCTCAAACTCTTGATCCAACAAAGTGTCGAGGAAGTAGATGAGTTCCATCAGCATGACAGCGTGGTGACAGGGATGATAAGGTAATTCACGCAGGGCTTCGCCTAAGCACAACGAGATTATGACCGTGGGAGTAAACGGTGGAGGGGGGCGCCGCACACGGCTAACAATGATGTTCGTGTGTGCTAGGCGCCCCCCTCCCCACATATATATAGATTGGGGAGGGGAGGAGGCAACCAAGGGGCGCCGAAGTAAGCTGAATCCTACTTGGGTTGCCACCTGCTACCTCTTGAGCATGCGTTGGTTTTCCCTTGAAGAGAAAAGGGTGATGCAGCAAAGTAGCGTAAGTATTTCCCTCAGTTTTTGAGAACCAAGGTATCAATCCAGTAGGAGACTACATGCAAATCGCCTAGTACCTACACAAACAATCAAGAACCTTGCAACCAACGCAATAAAGGGGTTGTCGATCCATTCACGGCCACTTGCAAAAGTGAGATATGATAGAGATAATAAGATAAATATTTTTGGTATTTTTGTTGTATAGATTGAAAAGTAAAGATTGCAAAATAAAACAACGGTGACTGAAATTGGCAAGTTGACGGGAAACTAATAAGATGGAAAATAGACCCGAGGGCCATAGGTTTCACTAGTGGCTTCTCTCAAGATAGCATATTTTACAATGGGTGAACAAATTACTGCCGAGCAATTGATGGAAAAGTGCATAGTTATGAGAATATCTAGGCATGATCATGTATATAGGCATCACGTTTGTGAAAAGTAGACCGAAACGATTCTGCATCTACTACTATTACTCCACACATCGACCGCTATCCAGCATGCATGTACAGTATTAAGTTCATAAGAACAGAGTAACGCATTAGGCAAGATGACATGATGTAGAGAGATAAACTCATGCAATATGACATAAACCCCATTTTTTTATCCTCTATGGCAACAATACAATACGTTCCTTGCTGCCCCTGCTGTCACTGGGGAAGGGCACCGCAAGATTGAACCCAAAGCTAAGCACTTCTCCCATTGCAAGAAAGATCAATCTAGTAGGCAAAACCAAACTGATAATTCGAAGAGACTTACAAAGATATTAAATCATGCATATAAGAATTCAGAGAAGAATCACATACTGTTCATAGATAATCTTGATCATAAACCCACAATTCATCGAATCTTGACAAATACACCGTAAAAAGTATTACATTGAATAGATCTCCAAGAAGATTGAGGAGAACTTTGTATTGAGATCCAACGAGAGAGAAGAATCCATCTAGCTATTAACTATGGACCCCGAAGGTCTGTGGTAAACTACTCACACATCATCGGAGAGGCTATGGTGTTGATGTAAAAGCCCACCGTGACTGATTCCCCCTTCGGCGGAGCGCCAGAAAAGGCCCCAAGATGGGATCTCACGGGTAGAAGGTTGCGGCGGTCGAAACAGGATTTCGTGGTGCTCCTGGATGTTTTCAGGGTGTATGAGTATATATAGGCGAAAGAAGTATGTCGGTGGAGCTACGAGGGGCCCACGAGGGTGGGGGCGCGCCTACCCCCCTGCGCGCGCCCTCCTGCCTCGTGGCCGCCTCGTGGCTTCCCAGACTTGTACTCCAAGTCTCCTGGATTGCGTTTGTTCCAAAAACGATCCTCGCGAAGGTTTCATTCCGTTTGGATTTCGTTTGATATTCCTTTTCTGCGAAACACTGAAATAGGCAAAAATACAGCAATTTGCACTGGGCCTATGGTTAGTAGGTTAGTCCCAAAAATAATATAAAAGTGCATATTAAAGCCCATTAAACATCCAAAACAGATAATATAATAGCATGGAACAATAAAATATATAGATACGTTGGAGACATATCAAGCATCCCCAAGCTTAATTTCTGCTCGTCCTCGAGTAGGTAAATGATAAAAACGGAATTTTTGATGTGGAATGCTACCTAACATAATTTTCAATGTAATTTTATTTATTGTGCCATGAATGTTCAGATCCGAAAGATTCAAGACAAAATTTTAATATTGACATAAAAATAATAATACTTCAAGCATACTAACAAAGCAATTATGTCTTCTCAAAATAACAAGGCCAAAGAAAGTTCATCCCTACAAAATCATATAGTCTGGCTATGCTCTATCTTCATCACACAAAATACTTAAATCATGCACAACCCCGGTTTCAGCCAAGCAATTGTTTCATACTTTAATTTTTTTTCAAACTTTTTCAACTTTCACGCAATACATGAGCGTGAGCCATGGATATAACACTATAGGTGGAATAAAGTAGTGGTTGTGGAGAAGACAAAAGGAGGAAGATAGTCTCACATCAACTAGGCGTATCAATGGGCTATGGAAATGCCCATCAATAGATATCAATGTGAGTGAGTAGGGATTGCCATGCAATGGATGCACTAGAGCTATAAATGTATGAAAGCTCAACTAAAGAAACTAAGTGGGTGTGCATACAAATTGCTTGCTCACAAAGACCGAGGGCATTTTGAGGAAGCCCATCATTGGAATATACAAGCCAAGTTCTATAATGAAAATTCCCACTAGTATATGAAAGTGACAACATGAGAGACTCTATATCATTAAGATCATGGAGCTACTTTGAAGCACAAGTGTGGAAAAAGGATAGTAGCATTGCCCCCTTCTCTCTTTGTCTCTCTTTTTTGGGCCTTCTCTTTTTTTATGGCCTCTTTTTTTTCGTCCGGAGTCTCATCCCGACTTGTGGGGGAATCATAGTCTCCATCATCCTTTCTTCACTCGGACAATGATGTAATGAAGATCCTCACACTTTTATTTACTTACAACTCAAGAATTACAAGTATATGCTAGGACAAAATATGACTCTATATGAATGCCTCCAGCGGTGTACCGGGATGTGCAATGAATCAAGAGTGACATGTATGAAAAATTATGAAGGGTGGCCTTGCCACAAATACGATGTCAACTACATGATCATGCAAGGCAATATGACAATGATAAAGAATGTCATAATATACGGAACGGTGGAAAGTTGCATGGCAATATATCTTGGAATGGCTATGGAAATGCCATAATAGGTAGGTATGGTGGCTGTTTTGAGGAAGGTATATGGTGGGTGTATGGTACCGGCGAAAGTTGTGCGATACTAGAGAGGCTAGCAATGGTGGAAGGGGGATGGTGCGTATAATCCATGGACTCAACATTAGTCATAAAGAACTCATATACTTATTGCAAAAATCTACAACTTATCAAAACCAAGCACTACACGCATGCTCCTAGGGGAAGGGTTGGTAGGAGTTAACCATCGCGCGATCCCGACCTCCACACAAAGGAAGACAATCAATAAATAAATCATGCTCCAACTTCATCACATAACGGTTCACCATGCGTGCATGCTACGGGAATCACAAACTTTAACACAAGTATTCCTCAAATTCAAAATTACTCCACCAGCATGACTCTAATATCACCATCCTCATATCTCAAAACAATCATCAAGTATCAAACTTCTCATAGTATTCAATGCACTTTATATGAAGGTTTTTAGTATACCCATCTTGGATGCCTATCATATTAGGACTAATTTTGTAGCCAAATAAAATTACCATGCTGTTCTAAAGGACTCTCAAAATAATATAAGTGAAGCATGAGAGATCAATAATTTCTATAAAACCACCACCGTGCTCTAAAGGATATAAGTGGAGTACTAGAGCAAAATCATCTAGCTCAAAAGATATAAGTGAAGCACATAGAGTATTCTAATAAATTCCGGTTCATGCGTGTCTCTCCCAAAAGGTGTGTACAGCAAGGATTATTGTGGTGAACTAAAAAGCAAAGACTCAAATCATACAAGACGCTCCAAGCAAACACGCATTTCATGTGGTGAATAAAAATATAGTCTCAAGTAAAGTTATCGATAGACGAAGACGAAACAGCGGGTGCCTTCCTGGGGCATCCCCAAGCTTAGGCTTTCGGTTGTACTTGAATTATACCTTGGGGTGCCTTGGGCATCCCCAAGCTTATGATCTTGCCACTCTTTATTCCATAGTCCATCAAAACCTTTACCCAAAAACTTGGAAACTTCACAACACAAAACTTAACAGAAAATCTCGTGAGCTCCGTTAGTATAAGAAAACAAACCACCACTTTGAGGTACTGTATTGAACTCATTATTTATTTATATTGGTGTTAAACCTACTATATTCCAACTTCTCTATGGTTCATACCCCCTGATACTACTCATATATTCATCAAAATAAGCAAACAACACACGCAAAACAGAATCTGTGAAAAACAGAACAGTCTGTAGTAATCTGTAACTTTCGAATACTTCTGTAACTCTAAAAATTCTGAAATAAATTGGTGGACATGAGGAATTTGTCTATTAATCATCTGCAAAATTAATCAACCTAAAAGCACTCTCCATTAAGAAATGGCAGCTAATCTCGTGAGCGCAAAAGTTTCTGTTTTTTATAGCAAGATCGCAAAGACTTCACCCAAGTCTTCCCAAAGGTTCTACTTGGCACAAACACTAATTAAAACACAAAACCATATCTAACCAGAGGCTAGATGAATTATTTATTATTAAACAGAAGCAAAAGAAAATAAAATAAAACTGGGTTGCCTCCCAACAAGCGCTATCGTTTAATGCCCCTAGCTGGGCATAAAACAAGAATAGATCTATGTATTATCATCTTTGGCAGGCAACTCTTCAATTGAACACTTATAACATGTAGGAGTTTCTTTCTTTTTATCGATGATCAAACTCCTAGGTAAGAAATCAAGAAACTCATTTGTAGCAAAAGGTTCCTTGATGATAGCAAAAAAGTTGGGGTGAACACTTATTGATTTGAGATCCGCAGTTTCCTTACTAGAAGATTCACCCTTATTTTTAGGAATATACATAAACTTGAAAACTTTGATAGGAGGATGGTTCGAAGTGCTTCTAATGGCAAAAAAGGCAGACCCCAAGTTGGTAATAACATCCTCAAGTTTATCAATTCTAGCGGAATCTTGATCTATCTTTTCATTAACTATGGGTTCCTTTTCTCTCAAATTTTTCAGAGTAACTCCTACCTTAGATCCATATTGGGTAATGTGCAGTGGCAACTTTACTTTTGATAGTTTCAACCTTTGAATTTCATTCTCCAAAGTTAAAATAGTTCCATTAACCAAAAGAGGTGGGGGCCAAACAGATCTATCATAGTATTATAAGAATCAAAAGTATGGCTACCAAAGAAATTCCCTCCGGTACTGGTACCAAGAATATATCTATTCCAAGGAGTGATGCCTACAAAAAAATTGCGAAGAAGAACGGAAGTAGATAGCTTCCTAGTGGATCTATTCTGAGCATTGCAAATTATGTACCAAGCATCTTTTAAGTTTTCTCCCTCCATTTGTTTAAAATTAAGAACTTCATTCTCGGGAGTACTAACAATGATAGAAGAACTGTCCATGATGGAGAAACAAACGATCTAACAGACGGACACACAAGAAGCAAGCGAACGGAAAAGGGTGAATAAAACAGCAAAGGTGAAGTGGGGGAGAGGAAAACGAGAGGCAAATGGCAAATAATGTAATGTGAGGGATAGAGTGTGTGATGGGTACTTTGTATGTCTTGGCTTGAGCGTAGATATCCCCAGCAACGGTGCCAGAAATCCTTCTTGCTACCTCTTAAGCATGTGTTGGTTTTCCCTTGAAGAGGAAAGGGTGATGCGGCAAAGTAGCGTAAGTATTTCCCTCAGTTTTTGAGAACCAAGGTATCAATCCAGTAGGAGACTACACGCAAATCGCCTAGTACCTGCACAAACAATCATGAACCTTGCAACCAATGCGATAAAGGGGTTGTCAATCCCTTCACGACCACTTGCAAAAGTGAGATCTGATATAGATAATAAGATAAATATTTTTGGTATTTTTGTTGTATAGATTGAAAAGTAAAGATTGCAAATAAAAGAATGGCGACAGAAATTGGCAAGTTGATGGGAAACTAATATGATGGAAAATAGACCCGGGGGCCATAGGTTTCACTAGTGGCTTCTCTCAAGATAGCATATTTTACGGTGGGTGAACAAATTACTGCCGAGCAATTGATAGAAAAGCGCATAGTTATGAGAATATCTAGGCATTATCATGTATATAGGCATCACGTCCGTGACAAGTAGACCGAAACGATTCTGCATCTACTACTATTACTCCACACATCGACCGCTATCCAGCATGCATCTAGAGTATTAAGTTCATAAGAACATAGTAACGCATTAGGCAAGATGACATGATGTAGAGAGATAAACTCATGCAATATGACATAAACCCCATATTTTTATCCTCGATGGCAACAATACAATACGTGCCTTGTTGCCCCTGCTGTCACTGGGAAAGGACACCGCAAGATTGAACCCAAAGCTAAGCACTTCTCCCATTGCAAGAAAGATCAATCTAGTAGGACAAACCAAGCTGATAATTCGAATAGACTTACAAATATATTAAATTATGCATATAAAAATTCAGACAAGAATCAAATATTGTTCATAGATAACCTTGATCATAAACCGACAATTCATCGGATCTCGACAAACACGCCGCAAAAGGTATTACGTCGAATAGATCTCCAAGAAGATCGAGGAGAAATTTGTATTGAGATCCAAAGAGAGAGAGAAGAAGCCATCTAGCAAATAATTATGGACCCGATGGTGTGTGGTAAACTACTCACACATCATCGGAGAGGCTGTGGTGTTGATGTAGAAGCCCTCCATGATCGATTCCCCCTCCGGCGGAGCGCCGGAAAAGGCCCCAAGATGGGATCTCACGGGTACATAAGGTTGTGGCGGTGGAAATAGGGTTTCGTGGTGCTCCTAGATGTTTTCAGGGTGTATGAGTATATATAGGCGAAAGAAGTATGTCGGTGGAGCTACGAGGGGCCCATGAGGGTGGGGGTGCGCCTACCCCCCTGGGCGCGCCCTCCAGCCTCGTGGCCGCCTCATGGCTTCCCAGACTTGTACTCCAAGTCTCCTGGATTGCGTTTGTTCCAAAAATGATCCTTGCGAAGGTTTCATTCTGTTTGGATCCCGTTTGATATTCCTTTTCTGCGAAACACTGAAATAGGCAAAAACAGCGATTTGCACTAAGTCTTTGGTTAGTAGGTTAGTCCCAAAAATAATATAAAAGTGCATATTAAAGCCCATTAAACATCCAAAACAGATAATATAATAGCATGGAACAATAAAAAATTATAGATAAGTTGGAGACGTATCACCACCCCAATTCGCCCCCTTCCTTATTTTGTGTAGAGGGAAGGAAAGAGAGGGGGGAAAGAAGGAAAGGGGGGAGGCCGATTCCTCATCCTTCCTTCTCCTCCTATTCGGCCTATATGGGGCGCACCAGCCCACTAGGGGCTGGTCTGTCCCTCGCTTGCCCATAAGGCCCATATCTTTGTCGGGGGTGCCTGGAACTCCTTTCTCGTGACCTGATATGTACCCGGTACCCTCGTAACACTTCGTGTGTCCGAATATCATCGTCCTATATATGAATCTTTACCTCTTGAGCATTTAGAGACTCCTCGTCATGTCTGTGATCTCATTCGGGACTCCGAACAACATTCGGTCATCAAATCACATAACTCATATAATACAAAATTATCATCGAACATTAAACGTGCGGACCCTACGGGTTCGAGAACTATGTAGACATGACCGAGACACCTCTCCAGTAAATAACCAATAGCGGAACCTGGATGCTCATATTGGCTCCTACATATTCTATGAAGATCTTTATAAGGCGTACCGTAATGACAACATACGTTATTCCCTTTGTCATCGGTATGTTACTTGCCCGAGATTCGATCATCGGTATCTTCATACCTAAATCAATCTCGTTACCGACAAGTCTCTTTACTCGTTCTGTAATGCGTCATCCCACAACTAACTCATTAGTCACATTGCTTGCAAGGCTTCTTATGATGTGCATTACCGAGAGGGCCTAGAGATACCTCTCCGATACTCAAAGTGACAAATCCTAATCTTGATCTATGCCAACCCAACAAACACCTGCGGAGATACATGTAGAGCATCTTTATAATCACCCAGTTACGTTCTGATGTTTTATAGCACACAAGGTATTCCTACGGTATCCGGGAGTTGCATAATCTCATAGTCAGAGAAACATATATTGGACATGAAGAAAGCAATAGCAATAAAACTGAGCAATCAATATGCTAAGCTAACGGATGGGTCATGTCCATCACATCATTCTCCTAATGATGTGATCCCGTTCATCAAATGATAACACATGTCTATGGTCAGGAAACTTAACTATATTTGATTAATGAGCTAGTCTAGTAGAGGCTTACTAGGGACTTGGTATTTTGTCTATGTATCCACACATGTATCAAGTTTCCGGTTAATACAATTCTAGCATGAATAATAAACATTTGTCATGAAATAAGGAAATATAAAATAACAACTTTATTATTGCCTCTAGGGCATATTTCCTTCATCTACCACATCGTACGCACCTAAGCACCTACACTAAACGCAAAAGTGATCACTCCAGACCCATGGAGGCGATGCGCGAGAGCGGCCAGCGGCTATGCCAGATGGTCCACGACGCCAGCTTGCGGCAGGGCACCGAGGATCGTCTCTGTCCGGGAATAGCCACAACCACCTATGGGACGAAGGTCCCTTTTGGTTCGGCAAGGGGATGGGCACGTTGCACAAAGAGCAGAGAAGCGCGCAGCATTGCCTCAGGGATCACACGGGCAGTTTTTACCCTGGTTCGGGCCACCGTGAGGCATAAAACCCTACTCCTGCTTTGGTGGATTGATGGTGGAATGGTGGAAAATGGACACACACAGCTCTTGCCCGGCAGGGTTGCCTTGGGGTGAGAGCGGTCGCGCGTATGAGTGTGTACGGGTTCGAATGGCCGAATCCCCTCTACGGTTGCCATGGGCCTCCTTTTATCGGTTAAGGGGTCACCAAAGTGGCAAATTAGTCTTTCCAAGCTGACTAGATAGCAAACAGTGCTATCATACCTAACTCTACAGCTGACAGAGTGCAATTAATGGACCGCTTAGTGTCACATCACAGCTCGTCTAGCAAGCCTTGTCGGGCTGTTTTGCTAGATGTGTTCCTGTTTGCTTGACACGTCTCTGGATGGGTGTCATTTGGTAGTTCTTGTGGTAGGAGATGGCTGCCACATAGCAAGAGGCGGCCACTAAGCCACCTTGGAGCTTGACACCACACTGATTGGCGATGGGTGTCGCTGTGAGGTGGAGTTTTACCTCCGCGTGTCCCGGCAAGCCTACCGGGGCGATCTTGGTGGCTTGATGTCGGGGGAATCTGGCTCCTCGCCAGGCTATAATGCCCGGCAAGGATGGTTATTCTTCTGGTGGTGCTCTGCATCTTCGGATGGTCTTGGTTGTCTTGATCTCCTTAACTAGTCCTCTGATTCCTTAAGGAGCAGATCTCTTCGTGTCTTGGTCTGGTGCTTGATGTTGTAAACTTGCCCTTGAGCCTGTGCATAGTTTGGGGCAATGGACCCAAAGTCTGTTGCACCGTTAGAAGCCCTTGAGCGTGGCACGGTCGCGTCGTTGGGCGTCGCCGAGGTACGCTCTAACCAGTGCACAGGCAAGGGTGAGTGCTTCCTTTGCTTCTTAGTTAACTTGAGCTTGGGACAGTTTCCGCCTCCTCCGTGCATAAAGCCAATGTTGGTGGGGTCATCCTTGTAATGGCCTGTGAATGATTTTATCGCATGGGCTGGTAACTGCCAGTTCACTATTCCCACCACACCCTTATCCTTAGCCACGTATGCCGCATGCATTGAGTGGGGTAGGTAATGGAGGCGCACGGTGCGAAAGAGCATCAAGGCGGGGGCCCGGCTTCCTTGGATTGGTGGAGGAGGGCGACGGTTACCCGCCAGGGAATCAACCCCACTCCCAGCTCGCCTATAAAAAGTAGAAGGGGAGGAGGAGCGGAGGCATTCATCCATACCCCCCTCCCTCTTCTTCCATCGCTTTCCCTTTTGGTTATGCCGAAGGAGAGAGCCTGGGGCCAGGTCCCAGGCAGTAGCTTGTGTTTGACGGTGCCAAATGACCGTGTCGGAGCTCGGGGAGAGGGATTCTTCCCTCGTCCTCCCGCAAATATCAGGAGGATGCACGGACGGCACGGTGGTAGCACCGGTGGTGGCGACTCCAAGCGCTCGTCACCATGACATCCGGAGCTTCAATCTTAGTGGGGGTGGCGCATGCGACACCGGGCCAGGCGCATGGCATGGTAGTGATCGTGGCCATTCATCTTCCTCTTGCGGTGTTGACAGAAGGTCACGATATGGTCTCGTCGTTAGTGAGGGTGAAACCTACCTTCCCGAGCACTGCTGGCTTGGTGCGCGGAGGAACTCCTTGTCCTTATACTCACCTCTCCAAGGTGCACTAGCTCTTGACTAACGGGACGTTGGGGACAACCATGCTCTCTGTGGAATTGCTCTGAGAGCATGGCGCCCGAGTGCTCCGCCACAAAAAAGGGCTTCGAGTGTTGGTGGCGCTGAAGGCGGCGGCAACCCACGACGCGTCAAGAACGGGGGCGACCGTTCCGACGAGTCATGTTTGCCGATGACTTTGCTGCTTCCGCTTGGGGCTTTCGGCAGCACCACCATCCGCACCTGCCCTCTGGTTCCTTCCTCCTAGCTGAGTTTTGAGGCTTACTAGATCCTGGGGAGGTGCCGAACCCCAGCCAGGCCCGCCCTCCACCTTCTTCTCCTCCAACAGTAGCGTCGGGGGAAAAGGAGACAAAGAAGGGGATTACGGGGCACTTATCTTTTTTCAATCTTAAACTGTAGGCACTCACCAAACTTTAGCTCAAATAAATTTAATTCCTACTATCCATGTAATGTTCTGTAAGATTTGTACTTGTTGATCAGCATATTAATGGAAAATATAAACCTTGTCGGGGACTCGTGCGTGTTATGCGATCACACAAAGGTGGAATGCCTCTTTACATTCAAGTAAACAAGTTTTCTCGGCAGGCTACCTTGCCAGTACCCTTAGACTTGCTGACGGGGATTAATCCTACCGGGCATAAGCCGAAGAGAGGGAGTAGCCCCCCGCCAACCCTTTCTCACCAAAAGCCAATGCAACCACCTTGACCAAAGCATCGTTCGGGTCGAAGGATGGGAGCACCTAAGTCTTGAAAAGGTAGGGAGGTTTCCTTATGCACAAGTACTTATAGAACATGTATGGATAATGGAAAGAACTTATTTGTCTAGCTTGCCGAAGATTGCAGAGTTGGCTTCTCCTTGAATCTCCTATTGGGGAGCCAAGTCCACGGCAAGAACCTGTGGTTTATGTCGATGAAATGATGCCAAATGCAATCTAATCTGTATTAGTATGTAATGCTCATGATATGCTTATGCATGCATGCAATCTTATTAGGGGGCCCCCTCTGTAGCACTTTGATCATCTATCTATTGCTCAGGGTCTGCGCCTAGCTTTGTACAAGGGGTTACATATGCAACTGAGGCAAGGCATGTACAAAAGGGTGTTTGCCAGGCAGGGCCCGACAACCGCGCCTTATGGGTTGTACTTGTGGAGATGCTCAATGTTCCATGAGTTTTGCAATTGAATGACATCTCCGGTCTCCAGACGGACTGCGCCAGGTCTAGTGACTCGTACCACCCGATAAAGGCCTTCCCACTTCGGCGCTAGCTTGTTTGTACCCTTGGCCGACTGAACATGCCGAAGGAAAAGCTCGCCTTCCTCAAAACACCGAGCACGAACCCTGCGTCTATGATAGCGACTCACGGCTTGCTGATAGCGTGCAACACGCGTAGCGGCCCGGAGATGGTTCTCCTCGAGTAGCACAGCGTCGTCACGCCGGTGCTGATCTTGCACTACTTCATCGTAGGCAAACACTCAAGGAGACCCGTAAATGAGTTCCGTGGGGATGACTGCTTCTGCCCCATAGACTAGGGAGAAGGGAGTCTGCCCGGTAGCTTGATTTGGTGTCATTCCGAGGGACCAGAGAACTACCTGGAGCTCATCAATCCATCACCTGCCGCACTTCTACAACTTATCAAAGGTTCTTGTCTTGAGACCTCGCAACACTTCAGCGTTCGCCCTCTCAGCTAGTCCATTGCTTATGGGATGTACAACAGAAGCAAATGAGATCTTGCTTCCGAGGGCATGAACATATTGCATGAAGGCTCGGCTCGTGAATTGGGTGCCGTTGTCGGTGATGATCCGTGCCGGGACCCCGAAGCGACACACCAATCCTTTCAAGAACTTGATAGCTAATTAAGTAGTCACCTTTCTCATGGCATCTACTTCCGGCCACTTTGTAAACTTTTCAATGGCAACGAACAAGAATTCAAAGCCCCCGACAGCTCAGGGGAAAGGCCCAAGGATATCGAGCCCCCAGACCAAAAACGGTCACGACAAAGGGATTGTCTAAAGAGCATGGGCAGACAGATGTATGTTCTTGGAATGGAACTGACAGGAATCACATTCCGTGATGAGCTCGACCGCATCTTGGAGGGTTGTGGGCCAATAGAATCCTTGCTAGAATGCTTACCCAACTAATGCCCTTGATCCAATGTGGGAGCCGCACATGCCTTTGTGAATCTCTTCCAACAGTTCCTTTCCTCCTTTCCGGCAAATGCACTTCAATTTCACACCATTGGGCATCCTTATGTACATAGTGTCATCGATAAACTGATACATACTGGCCCTCCGGGCTACTCTTTCAGCCTCATCTTGCTCTTTGGGAAGTTCTCCTGTTTTGAGGAAATGGACTATGTGCCTTGCCCAAGTTGGATCCTGGGGCTCGGAAACAGGGACTAACGGCACCTCCACATTCATGGGGGCATGCTCTTCGAATACAGGGACCGGGGCTCCGGCGGGAGGATGTGGCCCGACAAGCAAATGGGAGTTGTTTCCGGCAGGGCCCCTGCCAGGTGCCCCGGAGAGCTCTACCGGCAGTGGCTTGCCGGAGTCCAATTTCCTCCTCTTTCTGGCCATTGTTTCTGTGGATACGGAGGGCTGAGTAAGGTGGAGAACAAAAGTTCCTGGTCGCACAAGAAGCTTTTGCACATCACATTTGATAGATGATCAGCAATGTTGTTTTCCGCACGAGGTACGTGTTCTGTTTGCAATCCATCAAAATGCTCCTCCAATCTTCTCACTTCCTTGATGTATCCCTCCATCAATGGGCTTTGGTAATCCTTATTGACTTGCCTCACCACCAACTGCGAATCTCCTAAGATAATCAGCTTCTTGATTCCCAATTCGGTGGCAATTCTGAGCCCGGCAAGGAGCCCTTCATACCCTGATGTATTGTTGGTAGCCTCCTCCCGTGGAAAGTGCATCTGGACAACATACTTCAAGTGTTCCCCAGTGGGGGCGACGAGAAGCACGCTAGCCCCTGCGCCTTGCAAGGAGAAGGCACCATGAAAATACATGATCCATTCTTGGGGTGATTCCTTGCCGGGGATATCTATCTCTGGCTTTTCCTCATCAGGGGTTGGCATCCATTCTGCAATAAAATCTGCCAATGCCCTACTCTGAATTGTTGATGTGCTCTCAAACTTCAAACCAAAGTTGGATAACTCCAAAGCCCACTCCACTATCCTGCCGGTAGCCTCTGGGTTTTGGAGTATCCTTTGCAGCGGAAAGCGTGTGACAACCGTTATCTCATGAGCTTAAAAGTAGTGGTGCAGTTTCCTTGAGACCATGACTAGGCCAAAAACCAATTTTTGCACACCAAAGTAATTGGATCTAGCCCCTGCAACAGGGAGCTGATGAAATACACTGGGTGATGCACCACTTTCTTCCTTGCCATATTCTTGGGGTTGCCACTGCTATCGTGCTCATCCTTATCTTGATCTAGAACGGACTCTGCTAGGCGGTGCTCATCCTTCTCCCCGGAAGGAACAATAGCTGAGGTTGTTGCTTCCTCTGTTTCTCGCTATGATACTAAGGCTGCACTAACCACTTGATTAGTTGCCGCTAGGTATAGTAGCAATGGCTCTTGAGGTTTCGGCGCAACCAAGGTAGTCATAGAGGACAAGTAGGTCTTCAACTCTTGCAATGCTAAATCTGCTTCTGGGGTCCACTTTACGGGTACTGCCTTCTTCAAGATCTTAAAGAATGGCAAGGCATGCTCGACAGACTTGGAGATGAACCTGCTTAGTGCAGCAACGCACCCAGTCAAACGCCTGACATCCTTCACTATCATTGGTGCCTTTATCCGCTCGATAGCTTTGATCTTGTCGGGGTTGGCTTCTATACCACAGTGGGATACAAAGAAACCAAGTAGCTTGCCGCAGGGGACACCAAACACGCACTTCTTCGGATTTAGCTTCAAGTTGATCTTGTGCAAATTGGCAAACGTCTCTTCTAAATCCTGGATGAGGGTTGACTTGTCATTATTTTTTACCACAATATCATCCATATATGCTTCAATATTCCTATGCAGCTGTGGCTCAAAACCAATCTGGATAGCTCTTGTGAAGGTAGAACTGACACTTTTTAACCCAAAAGGCATACACACAAAGCAGTAGGTACCACATGGGGTGATGAATGAGGTCTTCTCTTCGTCTTCTTTGGACATGAAGATCTGATGATATCCAGAATATGCGTCCAAAAAAGAGAGCATATCACAACCTGAGGTGGAGTCACTATCTGGTCGATGCACGGCAAGGGAAATGGATCCTTCTGGTAGGCCTTGTTCAGATCAGTAAAATCTATGCACAACCTCCGCTTTCCATTGGCCTTGCGCACAACCACCAGATTTGCCAATCATGTTGGGTGAAGTACTCCTCTGACTAGACCAGCTGCTTCCAGTTTCTTGATCTCCTCGGCAATGAACTGATGCCGTTCCAAGGCTTGCTTCCGAACATTCTGCTTGACGGGTCGGGCATGTGGGCAGACAACAAGGTGATGCTCGATTACCTCCCTGGGAACACCGGGGATGTCAGATCGTTGCCAGGCAAACACATCGAGATTCGCCCGCAGGAAGGCAACGAGCGCGCTTTCCTATTTGTCGTTGAGGGTGGCACTGATGGTAAAGGTGCCATCAGCACCATCCAGCCCTGCCGGTACCTTCTTCACGGTAGGCGGAGCAACCTTGGACCTCTTACTGTTGGAGCTCTCAGGCAAATCATCTATAGGCAGAACATATTCTGGAAAGGTGGGCTTTCCGGGTCCCTTACCGGGGCTTTGAACAGTTTCCTTCTTTCCCTTGCATTCCTTGGCGGAACCAGTGATCTCTGTGGCCTCTGCGGCAACTGCATCTATGTACATCTTATCTACGCAAATACTTGTGTCCTTCTCATATGATGGAATGGATAGGACTCCCATGGCCCCTGGTATCTTCAAGATGTTGTAAGCATCGTGGGATGCTGCCATGAACTTAGCCAGAGCTGGTCATCCAAGGATTCCATTATACGGCAGGGGGAGGTCGACCACATCAAACACAACCTTCTCTATCTTTTAGTTCAACTCTCCCCCAAACGTTACCAGCAACGTAATCTTTCCCTTGGGACAGCTCCTGCCGGGATTAACTCCTTGAAATGTGCCGGTAACCTCAAGCTCTTCTTCTCATATCTGGAGTCTGCTGATGACCTTTGGGGAAATCAGATTCAACCCGACCCCGCCGTCAACCAACATCTTTGTCACTTTGAGGTTAAGAATTGTTGGTGAGACCAACAATGGCACGTGCTACTTCTCGAGCTTGCGTTGTATTCCCTCGAAGAGGAAAGGGTGATACAGCACAGTAGCATAAGTATTTCCCTCAGTTTTTGAGAACCAAGGTATCAATCCAGCAGGAGACCACGCGCGAGTCCCTCGCACCTGCACAAACAAATAAGAACTTTGTAGCCAACGCGATAAGGGGTTGCCAATCCCTTTACGGTCACTTACGAAAGTGAGATCTGATAGAGATGATAGTTTGATATTTTTGGTATTTTTGCACATAAGAACAGAAAGTAAAAATGGAAAAGTAAAGTAGATTGTAGATTGATATGTTGAGAATATACCCGGGGGCCATAGTTTTCTCTAGTGGCTTCTCTCATGATAGCATAATTCTATGGCGGGTAAACAAATTACTATCGAGCAATTGATAGAAAAGTGAATACTTATGAGACTATCTAGGCAGGATCATTATATATAGGCATCACGTCCGAGACAAGTAGACTGAAACGATTCTGCAGATACTACTATTACTCCACACATCGTCCGCTATCTAGCATGCATCTAGAGTATTAAGTTCATAAGAACAGAGTAACGCCTTAAGCAAGATGACATGATGTAGAGGGATAAACTCAAACAATATGATATAAACCCCATCTTTTTATCCTCGATGGCAACAATACAATACGTGCCTTGCTGCCCCTACTGTCACTGGGAAAGGACACCGCAAGATTAAACCCAAAGCCAAGCACTTCTCCCATTGCAAGAACTATAGATCTAGTGGGCCAAACCAAACCAATAATTCGAAGAGACTTGCAAGGATATTATAATCATACATAAAGAGTTCAGAAAAAATGAAATATTTATCATAGATAATCTTGATCATAAACCCACAATTCATAGGATCACGACAAACACACCGCAAAAAGAGATTACATCGAATAGATCTCCTCGAAGACCGAGGAGAACTTGGTATTGAGATCCAAAGAGAGAGAAGAAGCCATCTAGATACTAGCTATGGACCCGAAGGTCTGTGGTAAACTACTCACAACTCATGGTGAGGCGACGACGATGATGTACAAGAACTCCATGGTAGATCCCCCCTCCGGTGGAGCTCCAGAACAGGCCCCAAGATGGGATCTCACTGGAACAGAAGGTTGCGGCGGTGGAACTAGGGTTTTCTCTGTTCATCTGATGGTTTTGGGGTACGTAGGTATATATAGGAGGAAGGAGGGCACCGGGGGCCAAACATGGGGCCCACGAGGCAGGGGGCGCGCCCTATAGGGGGCACACCCCGCACCCTCGTGGACGCCACATGTGCCCTACTCCGTGGTTCTCAAGTCTCCCGTGCGTATTTTTCTCCAAAAATAAATCTCCCGAAGTTTCATTCCGTTTGGACTCCGTTTGATATTCCTTTTCTGTAAAACCCTGAAATAGGCAAAAAAAAACAGCAATCTGGACTGGGCCTTTGGGTTAATAGGTTAGTCCCAAAAATAATATAAAAGTGTATAACAAAGCCCATTAAACATCCAAAACATCCTAAATAATAGCATGGAACAATCAAAAATTATAGATACGTTGGAGACGTATCAAGCATCCCCAAGCTTAATTCATGTTCGTCCTCGAGTAGGTAAATGATAAAAGCAGAATTTTTTATGTGGAATGCTAACCAACATAGTTTTTCAATGTAATTCTCTTAATTATGGCATGAATGTTCAGATCTGAAAGATTCAAGACAAAAGTCTATATTGACATAAGAAATAATAATACTTCAATCATACTAACAAAGCAATCATGTCTTCTCAAAATACTATGGCTAAAGAAAGTTATCCCTACAAAAGTATATAGTCTGGCTATGCTCCCTCTTCATCACACAAAATATTCATATCATGCACAACCCCAGTTTCAGCCAAGCACTTGTTTTCATACTCTATTCTTTGAAACCTTTCAACTGTCACGCAATACATGAGCGTGAGCCATGGACATAGCACTATGTGGAATAGAGTGGTGGTTGTGGAGAAGACAAAAAGGAGGGAGATAGTCTCACATCGACTCGGCGTATCAATGGGCTATGGAGATGCCCATCAATAGATATCAATGTGAGTGAGTAGGGATTGCCATGAAACGGGTGCACTAGAGCTAAATATGTATGAAAGCTCAACAAAAGAAACTAAGTGGGTGTGCATCCAACTTGCTTGCTCACGAAGACCTAGGGCATTTGAGGAAGCCCATTGTTGAAATATACAAGCCAAGTTCTATAATGAAAATTCCCACTAGTATATGAAAGTGACTAAACATGAGACTCTCTATCATGAAGAACATGGTGCTACTTTGAAGCACAAGTGTGGAAAAAGATAGTAGCAATTGTCCCTTTTTTCTTTTTTCTTTTTGGAGGGGCCTTTTCTTTTGTTCCTCCTTTCCTCACATGGGACAATGATCTAATAATGATGATCATCACACTTATATTGAATTACAACTCGATATTACAACTCGATACTAGAACAAAGTATGACTCTATATGAATGCCTCCGGTGGTGTACCGGGATGTGCAATGAATCAAGAATGACATGTATGAAGAATTATGCATGGTGGCTTTGCCACAAATACGATGTCAGCTACATGATCATGCATGGCAATATGACAATATGAAGGGTGTCATAAGAATGGAACGGTGGAAAGTTGCATGGCAATATATCTCGGAATGGCTATGGAAATGCCATGATAGGTAGGTATGGTGGCTGTTTTGAGGAAGATATATGGTGGCTGGTTTGAGGAAGGATATATAGTGGGTGTATGGTACCGGCGAAAGTTGCACGGTACAAGAGAGGCTAGCAATGGTGGAAGGGTGAGAGTGTGTATAATACATGGACTCAACATTAGTCATAAGAACTCATATACTTATTGCAAAAATTTACGAGTCATCAAAACAAAGCAATCAACGCATGCTCCTAGGGGGAGGTTGGTACGAGTTAACCATCGCGCGCCCCCGACCTCCACACAAAGGATGACACTCTACAAATACCTCATGCTCTAACTTCGTCACATAGTGGTTCACCATACGTGCATGCTACGGGAATCACTAACTTTAACACAAGTATTTCTCAATTTCATAATAACTCCACTAGCATGACTCTAATATCACTATCCTCATATCTCAAAACAATTATCAAGCATCTAACTTCTCTTCATATTCAATGCACTTAGAATGGAAGTTTTTACTACATTGATCTGGGATGCCTATCATGTGAAGGCTAGTTTTAGCCAAAGCACATTACCATGCTGTTCTAATAGACTCTCAAAAGGATATAAGTGAAGCGTGAGAGATCAACAATTTCTACAAAATATAATTACCACCATGCTCTAAAAGATATAAGTGAAGCACTAGAGCAAAAACTATTCAAGTCAAAAGATATAAGTGAAGCACATAGAGTGTTCTAACAATTCCTAGGCCATATTTATCTCTCTTAAAATATGTGTCCAGCAAGGATAGTTGTGGCAAACTAACAAGCGAAGACTCAAATTATACATGACGCTTCAAGTAAAACACATATCATGTGGTGAATAAAAATATAGCTCCGAGTATAGTTACCGATAGATGAAGACGAAAGAGGGGATGCCTTCCCAGGGCATCCCCAAGCATAGGCTTTTGGTTGTCCTTGAATTTTACCTTGGGGTGCCTTGGGAATCCCCAAGCTTAGGCTCTTGCCACTCTTTATTCCATAGTCCATCAAAGCAATACTCAAAACATGAAAACTTCACAACACAAAACTTAGATAAAAATCTCGTGAGCTTCGTTAGTATAAGAAAACAAACCACCACACAAAGGTACTGTAATGAACTCATTCTTTGTTTATATTGGTGTTAAACCTACTATATTCCAACTTATCTATGATTCATATCCTCCAATACTACTCATAGATTCATCAAAATAAGCAAACAACACACGAAAAATAGAATCTGTCAAAAACAGAACAGTCTGTAGTAATATGTAACTTTCGCATACTTATATAAATCCACAAAAATTGAAATAAATTGGTAAACGTGAGGAATTTGTCTATTAATCATCTGAAAAACGAATCAACTAAATAGCACACTCGAGCAAAATCTGGTGACCATTCAAGCGAGCGCTAACGATTCTGTTTTTTCACAGCAAGATCATATAAACTTCACACAAGTCTTCCCAAAGGTTCTACTTGGCACAAACACTAATTAAAACACAAAACCACATCTAAACAGAAGCTAGATGCAATATTTATTCCTAAGAAGAAAAAACAAAATAATAAAATTGGGTTGCCTCCCAACAAGCGTTATCGTTTTACGCCCCTAGCTAGTCACGATACATGGATAGATCTAGGGATTGCCATCTTTGGAAGGCAATTCTTTAATTAAGCACTTGTGATTCTTAGGAACTTCTTTATCCCTATTGATAATAAAACTTTTGGGCAAGAAATCAAGAAATTCAATCGTGTCAAAAGGTTCTCTTGCAAAAGTAAGAAAATTGGGATGAACACTTATAGATTTAAGATCAGCGATTCCTTTACTAGATGGTTCACCCTTGTTCTTAGGAACATACATGAACTTAGACAATTTAGTGGTAGAAGGATTTGAAGTAGTTTTCATAGCAGAAAGAGCAAAACCCACATTACTAATGATATCCTCAAGTTTATCGATTCTAGTAGAATCTTGATCTAATTTTTCTTTCACTATGGGTTCCTTTTCTTTAAAAAAAATTCAGAATAACTCCTACCTTGGATCCATATTGGGTAATTTCATTGTGGATCTTTCTATCCAAATTCTCTACCAACTCTATCGTAGCAACTTTGTTTTCAATGATTTCTAGCCTTTGCATAACATGCTCCAAAGTTAAAACAGTCCCATTAACCATAAGAGGTGGGGAGCCAAATAATTTAGTCATAGCATTATAAGAATCAAAAGTATGGCTACCCAATTAATTCCCTCCGGTAATGGTATCTAAAATAAATCTATTCCTAGGAGTTATGCCCACATAAAAATTGCGAAGAAGCACAGAAGTGGAAAACTTCCTGGTAGATCTATTTTGAGCATTGCAAATTTTATACCAGGCATCTTTTAAGTTTTCTTCCTCCCTTTGTTTAAAATTAAGAACCTCACTCTCAGGAGTATTTATAATGATAGGTGTGCTAGACATGATGACAAGCAAGCAATCCAACACACAAGCAAACAAGAAGCAACCTAATGACAAACACACAGCAAGAAAGAAGGGCAAATAAAACGGCAAGGGTGAAGTGGGGGAGAGGAAAATGAGAGGCAAAAATGTAATGCGAAGGATAAGGGTTTGTGATAGGTACTTGGTATATGACTTTTGTGTAAGCCTCCCCGGCAACGGTGCCAGAAATTCTTCTTGCTACTTCTCGAGCTTGTGTTGTATTCACTCGAAGAGGAAAGGGTGATGCAGCACAGTAGCATAAGTATTTCCCTCAGTTTTTGAGAACCAAGGTATCAATCTAGTAGGACACCATGCGCGAGTCCCTCACACCTGCACAAACAAATAAGAACTTCGCAGCCAACGCGATAAGGGGTTGTCAATCCCTTTACGGTCACTTACGAAAGTGAGACCTGATAGAGATGATAGTTTGATATTTTTGGTATTTTTTGGATATAAGAACAGAAAGTAAAAATAGAAAAGTAAAGTAGATTGTAGATTGATATGTTGAGAATATACCCGGGGGCCATAGTTTTCTCTAGTGGCTTCTCTCATGATGGCATAATTCTACGGCGGGTAAACAAATTACTGTCGAGCAATTGATAGAAAAGCGAATACTTATGAGACTATCTAGGCATGATCATTGCATATAGGCATCACGTCCGAGACAAGTAGACCGAAACGATTCTGCATCTACTACTATTACTCCACACATCAATCGCCATCCAGCATGCATCTAGAGTATTAAGTTCATAAGAACAGAGTAACGCCTTAAGCAAGATGACATGATGTAGAGGGATCAACTCAAACAATATGATATAAACCCCATCTTTTTACCCTCGATGGCAACAATACAATACGTGCCTTGCTGCCCCTACTGTCACTAGGAAAGGACACCGCAAGATTGAACCCAAAGCCAAGCACTTCTCCCATTGCAAGAACTATAGATCTAGTGGGCCAAACCAAACCAATAATTCAAAGAGACTTGCAAGGATATTATAATCATAGATAAAGAGTTCAAAAAAACCAAAAATTTCTCATAGATAATCTTGATCATAAATCCACAAGTCATCGGATCTCGACAAACACACCGCAAAAAGAGATTACATCGAATAGATCTCCTCGAAAACCGAGGGGAACTTGGTATTGAGATCCAAAGAGAGAGAAGAAGCCATCTAGATACTAGCTATGGACCCGAAGGTCTGTGGTAAACTACTCACAACTCATGGTGAGGCGATGATGATGATGTAGAAGCACTCTGTGGTAGATCCCCCCTCCGGCGGTGCTCCAGAACAGGACCCAAGATGGGATCTCACGGGGACAGAAGGTTGCGTCGGTGGAACTAGGGTTTTCTCTGTTCATCTGATGGTTTCGGGGTACGTAGGTATATATAGGAGGAAGGAGGGCACCGGGGGCCAAACATGGGGCCCACGAGGCAGGGTGCGCGCCCTATAGGGGGGCACGCCCCCCACCCTCGTGGATGCCACGTGTGCCCTACTCCGTGGTTCTCAAGTCTCCCGTGCGTATTTTGCTCCAAAAATATCTCTCCCGAAGTTTCATTCCATTTGGACTCCGTTTGATATTCCTTTTCTGTAAAACCCTGAAATAGGCAAAAAACAGCAATCTAGACTGGGCCTTTGGATTAATAGGTTAGTCCGAAAAATAATATAAAAGTGTATAACAAAGACCATTAAACTTCCAAGACATCATAAATAATAGCATGGAACAATAAAAAAATTTAGATAGGTTGGAGATGTATCAGCACGCACCCTACCACAGTGGTGCTGTCAGGCTCCTCGTCAAAGATGATGGGCGTGCAGGACCACTTGAGTGGCTTCCGAAACTCCGCTCCCGGCTCCGTGCCATTGACTTCACGTGCCCACTAATTAAGTTGGCGGTGAGAGGAATGCAGAGATGCACCCCCGTCAATGCACAGAGCGTCAGTGGCATTTTGGAACTCCTACTCGCTGGTTTCCTCTTCATCCCCTCCGTCACTTTCCACATTGAATTCCTCCTTCTCGCGGCCCCTGGAGGGTTTCCCTTTATTCCTAAAACCTTTGCCGGGGCGGTTTGCTTTACCGCTCCTGCCCTTTCCACTAGTGCCATTCTGATCTTTCTCCTTATCTCTTTTCTCATACTCAGCCTTCTTTTTCTTGGCAAGCTGCTCAACTTGATGGCATTCTTGGAGATCATGGCCCTTAGTCCGGTGGATTTTGCAGTACGGGCCATCACTCTTTCCAGCCTTGTGAGCGGTCGTGACCTCCCGACAATCGTTGCATGGGGCAACCTCCTTGCCGGGGGCCTCAGCTTTTGCCTTCTTATTGGTACTAGGTGTGCTTGATCCTTCAAATATCATAATTGTCTTACCCTTGTGCTTCTTACTGCGTTTCTTGTTCTTCTTCTTCTGACTGGTGGTTTCGTCGTCATCCTTTGAATCGACATCGACACCATCCTCTTCCCCAGGGAGCTTCCTCCCTTCCTCCACCCGAGCACACTTGTCCACCAAGGTGTAAAGCTCCTTCACAGTCTTGGGCAACCGAACGTTCATCTTCAAACGTATCCGGCGATTACGCACGTTAGACTGGAAGGCTGCTATCACTCAACTAGTATGTTTCTATGGAGTCGACTAAACCTCTACATGTACTTCCATGTAGTCTCTCCTTCCTTCTGTGGGAGCAACCACAAATCAATGGGCCGCCCTGGTTCTTGGTGGCCGCCTGTGAAGGCGCCAACGAACTCATGGCACAGGTCATCCCAAGTCGAGATGGAGTTCTTTGACAGATGCATTATCCAAGATCTCACATTGGGCTTGAGTGTTAATGGAAAATAGTTGGCAAATACCTTCTCATCTGCTCCGGAAGCTTGAACAATGATGGTGTAGATGCTCAAGAACTCTGCTGGATTCAGCTTCGCATCATACTTCTCTGGAATCTCGGGCTTGAATGTATGAGCGAACGGCCAACAGACTTGACACAGCTCCTCAAAAGGAAAGTACATGCCCCCGTCGAGCGTTGGCTCGTCGATGTTGGAACCGCCGCACCCGTTGGGCTGGCAGTGGTCGCCACAGCGTTGCTCGATGGTGACGCATGCGCGCTCCCTCTGCTTGCCCTCCGGGGCTCGTTGTTGGCCTTCATGCGCTCGTGGGTCCGACAAAGCCATCGAGACATCGTCGGGCTCCTGGACGCGTGGCCCCTGCGTTGGTGGTCGTGGCACGGACTGCACCGTGGGCGTGGCGTCTTCGATGCGACCAGTTGCGTGGGCTATCGCCGTCGCTTGGGGAGGCCATGGCAGGCCAGCCTGCCCTGATCTCTCCGCATTGGCGAAACCAATCAAACTCTGGATGGTAGCTCGCCACTCATCAATCTGATCGGCTGCCGGCGGAAATTTCAGCAACAGTTGGGCCCGGGCCAGAGCCTCCGAAGCAGAGCTTGGGAGTGATGATAACGTGGACCGCATGGTTGCTCGGCTCCTGACGGTGCCAGTTGTTGTCGCGCCATGTTCTCGTCGCTGAGAGCCAGCCGCTTGGACGGCATGGCGACAAGGTGGAGGCACTCAAAGGCCATCGGTTCCGTTGGGCGCAGCGGCCGGGTCAGCCCATCCTGGAGGTGGTGCAAGCTCCAAGGTCGCACCCGCAGCGGGGCGGCCGAAGATTTGCGATTTGCTCCAAAGCGAGTGGCACCGCCGAGGCTGAGCCCGTCGGCTGGACGAAGATGTGGAAAAGGGATGACCTCTCCGCTCGTACCTTGTGGAACGTCTCCATTGGGGTGTTGTTGGTGCTGTTCTTCACCGATATCTCCGGCCTCCACTTCGGCCGCGGGAGAGGCGGTGACGATGCCGCCCGTGTCGAACGCATCCCCCACTGTGTCCGTGTTTCTGTGCACCCCATTATGCCCCGCGGCGTCAGCGAAGGCGGGCGGTGGGGCCTTTGAGGAGGACAGATGGGTCGTAGCACTGTACTTCTTGGGCGCCATCGTTGATGGAGCCGAAGAAGGCGAAGCTGGCAATGAAGATGTGTAGTATCAAAAGTATGTCTAGAGGGGGGTGATTAGACTACTTGACCAAATAAAAATCTAGCCTTTTCCCAATTTTAATTCTTGGCAGATTTTAGCAACTTAGCACAAGTCAAGCAATCAACCTACACATGCAATTATAAGAGTATAGCAGCAGAATGTAAAGAAATTGCATATGAAGGTAAAGGGAGGAGTTTTGAGATTGCAAACGCAAGTGTAGACACGGATATTTTTGTCGTGGTTCCGATAGGTGTTGCTATCGTAGATCCATGTTGATGGAGGCTTCAACCCATGAAGGATAACGGCTGCGCGAGTCCACGGAGGGCTCCACCCATGAAGGGTCCATGAAGAAGCAACCTTGTCTATCCCACCGTGGCCATCGCCCACAAAGGACTTGCCTCACTAGGGTAGATCTTCACGAAGTAGGCAATCTCCTTGCCTGTAAAAACTCCTTGGTTCAACTCCACAATCTTGTCGGAGGCTCCCAAGTGACACCTAACCAATCTAGGAGACACCAGTCTCCAAAAGGTAATAGACGGTGTGTTGATGATGAACTCCTTACTCTTGTGCTTCAAATGATAGTCTCCTCAACACTCAAACAACTCCTCATAGATTTGGATATGGTGGAAGAATAGATTGAGTGGAAAGCAACTTGGGGAAGGCTAGAGATCAAGATTCATATGGTAGGATTGGAATATCTTGGTCTCAACACATGAGTAGGTGGTTCTCTCTTAGAACAATGAGTAGTGGAAGTTTAGGTATGTTCTGATGACTCTCTCCATGAATGAAGAATGGGTGGAGGGGTATATATAGCCTCCATATAAAATCTAACTGTTACGCACAATTTACCAAACTTAGTGGGACAGAATCAGAGAACTTGGTCAGACTGATTTAGTTCATAATGTGACCATTAGGAATTTCGGTGGGACCGATATGATCAACTCGGTAGGACTGGCTTCATTAGGGTTAGGGCATAATGTAATCTCGGTGAGACCGATTACACAAACTCGGTAGGACCGATTTTGGTAATAAGCTAACTAGAGAGTTGGTCAGGCAAACTCAATGGGACTGATTCGCTCGTTTTGGTTGGACCGAAACGTTACGAAGGGGAAACAGAGAGTTTGCATTGCGAACTCAGTGGGACCAATCACTCATCTTGGTTAGAACAAAACGTTACGAAAGGAAACAGAGAGTTTGCAATCCCATCTCAGTGAGACCGAGATCCCTGTCGGTGAGACCGAGATCCCTATCGGTGAGACCGAAGTGATTAGGGTTTTGTGGCAGTGGCTATGTCAACTGAACTCAGTGGCGCTAGATAGAAGTTCTCGGTGGGGTCGAGTTTGACTTTTGGTTTGGGACATATGTGGATGTGATAAAGTAGTTGAGGGTTTCGGAGCATATCACTAAGCATTCTGAGCAAGAAACCCATTAAGCAACACATCATCCCCTTTTAATAGTATTGGCTTTCCTATGGACTCAATGTGATCTTGGATCACTAAAATAGAAAATGTAGAGTCTTGAGCTTGAGCCAATATGTGTCCTTAGCATTTTGAGGGGTCCACACTCCTAATCCATGTCATGCCAATCACTGAACTTTCCAGAAATATTTATCTTGAGATAACATTAGTTCAATGAGCTATATGTTGTTAGGAATTACCAAAACCACCCAGGGATATTTGCACTTTCAATCTCCCCCTTTTTGGTAATTGATGACAAAATATAGATCAAAGCTTCGACAAAAGATAATAAGATTTAAATACATCATCTCTTTGAGAAGTATGTGATAAGCAAGAGCTCCCCCTAAATTTGTGCATTATTTAAAAGTTGCGTTTGAATGCAAATGCACAATTGATTAGGATCATGGGTTACTCTTCCATGTCACATACATCTTGGTGGAGCGCTCAAAATGATATAAACTAAAAGCATGCACTCATCACCAAGCAAAGTGAATGATCATATAGGGATATAAAAGATAATATCATTCAAGCAAGCATTAAAATAGTATATGATCAAACAAGTATCTCACACACATAATGTACGGTATCAAGCAAACACACAAATGTATCAACCAAATAGCAAGAGACCAAGAAGCAAAAAACACTCTCTCTCAAAGCCTATGATCTATACATATTTCTCCCCCTTTGGCAACAAGTTGCCAAAAAGTTTGAAAATGCATAGTGCTATGCATCTCTCGGGCTTGATCTTCGGGGGGCGGTGTAGAGAGGACTCCAAGGACGAAGGCTTCAGATTATGTTGTTGGAGCTGGTGGAGTGGCAACTTGAGGTGGCACTGAAGTTGTGGCTGCTGGTGCTGATGTAGTAGCTCGAGTATCAGGTACTAGCACTGCAGCAGACCTCTGACCTCTAGGCACTCTCTGAAAGGCATCTGTAGTAGCCTACCCTTTCCTCTCCTCTGCTTCCTCCTTGAGCTGCTCAACTGCAGTCTGCATCTTAGTCACTTTCAGATCAAGATCATGTAACTTTGTTTCAATGATCCTCTCCAAGCTCTCCTAATTTTGAGTCAAGGTGGCCAAGCCCTTCTCAATCCTCAAAGTTGCTTGAATCAGATATGCCATTTGATCTTGCTTTGACTTGAGGGGCACTTGAGATGCCTCTTCAACACTTGGCATCTTTGCAGCTTTCTCAGCCCTAGCTTTGGTTCTCTTTTCTAGTGCTTGCACTGATGAAGGTTCATTCTCATCTATGACAACTGTGTTGTCCTCAAAGTCTGGATATAGGGGTAGATGCTCCTTATCCAACAAGTATGTGCATGTGCCCATCTTAGAGTTGATGAGATCCTGAATGTGTGGAGCATACCCACATGATCTCTTCTGGTCTGCAGCAGTCCTCTTGATTGTTTCAACAATCAGGCTCATGACCTTGAACTTTTGAGGGACATCAAAAATGTGCAGCAAGTTGATTGAATGTCCTCTGATCATCTTATGATCTCCAAATTTGGGCAACAATGTATGCCTCAATATAGTGTTGATTGTAGCTAGACCAGATAACAAGAAATGTACAGATCCAAACTTGTGTGTCTCCAAAGCTTTATCAGGGATCTCTTTGTACATGTTTTCCATGGAGTTGTGGTATTTCTTATTCTTGGCATACACATCCAAGTCATCCTCATGCTCTTCAGGGCCTTTTATCAGCTTGGCCCATTCATCAATAGTTGACGGGTACCTTGTACCCTCAGACATCCTCACGATTCTTCCATCTGGATAAAAGTGAGTTGTGGAGTAGAAGAATTGCATGATGAGTTCATCATTCCATTTTGTCAGCTTTTGACCCACAAACTTGTCAACACCACAAGCCTTGAATCTTTCATGCACACTTGGAAAATGATCTTCATTTTCCTTGATGTATTCCCAATCAACCCATCTCACGTCACATAACATTGGCTTCTTGTCAAGCAGAACGGTCTCATAGAAGTCTTGTTGTTCTTTGTTGTGGAACCTGTAATCCACAGTAGTCCTTCTCTTCACAGCATATGGGTCACTTTGTCTCCATCTTCTGAGACTTGCATCCTTCCTCAACTTCATGTCCTCGGCAACAATATGAGTATTATCATGATTAGGGATCTTGGGCTTCAATTTTCTGAGCACTTGGACCTCAGCATCTTCATCAATCTCAGGCACTGGGGCCTTGTTCTTTTCTGCAGCTGGAATGTTCCTAGTGATTCTCTTGGGTGCAGATTTGGTGGTTTGAGCAGCAGCTTTGGGGGCAGTCTTGGGCTTTAAAGGAGCAGCCCCAGACTTGATGGCATCTCCCACAAGCTTCTGAGCTTTGGATGCTGGTGCAGCATCCTCTTCCTCTTCTTCTTCAGCTTCATCATCATCATCCTCTCTCATGGATGGCTTGCCAATCACTCTAGCTGTTGTCTTTCTAGCTCTCTTCTTAGTTCCTCCTGGCTCATCATCTCTGGTTTCAAGAGTGAACACCATTGTTTCTTGACTAGATGCTTTGGTCTTTGACATTGGAGCTCTTTTGGCAGGGGCCTTCTTGTTCAGACCTGGCTTTGTTCCAGCAGTTGTGCCATACTCTTTCCTAAGCACCTTCTTCTTTGAAGTGGCCTCATCAACCACAAAGTCCTCATCCTCGGAATCTGAGGCTTTCTTCTTTCTTGTCTTGGTAGCAGCCTTAGGCAAGTTGCTTGGTGTGCTCCTGCTACCCTCATCAGAACTGCTAGAGGGACTAGTGCCCTCACTCATGTTAACTTGCTCCTCAGACCTGTTCTGACTGTCACTCTGGTCAGACATCTCGGCAAATACACTGACAACAAACCCTGCGAATAGATGTAGATGAGGTAGAGTGGATAAGCATCACAAAGTGTAGAGGTTTAGAAAAACAGATGACTCAAAAACTTAGTTTTAGTTCTCCACAGAAAGCATTTCGGAGCTACCGATTTGTTAAACTCGATGATACCAAAGCAATTCTGTAACCTAAACTAGTGAACACGGTCAGACCGAGTCACAGTTCGATGGCACCGAGATTGCTAGGGTTTCACACAGAGTCGAACTCGGTCGCACTGATTTGCAATTCTCGGTCAGACTGAAAAGTGCAAGTGCAATGGCCTAATCCAAATTAGTGAGACCGATTTCTACAACTCGGTCGGTCCGAGATGAGTTCGGCGGAGACCTAACCCTAAATTTTCGAATCAAAACTAATCTATACGGAGTTTCTGCTGGACAGGATGATTTCAATCATGGGAAGAATCATGGCAAAGTAATGTACTATGAATCAGAGTTAAGGAATAGCACATAGATCGAGCTCATACCCTAACTTGGGGGTGAGCTCGCTACGGCGGCAACGGCAGGGCAGAATCCCTTTGACAGCGACGGAGACCAGCGGCGGGAGGTCGCTGGCGGTGAGGAGACGATCCGGAGACCCGAGGAGGCAGAGCAGGTCATGCGTGGGCGAGAGGTTTTGGAAAGTTTTCCAAAATTCGACCCATCGGTATATATAACATGACCCTGTCGGTGGACCGAGTGGAAGAACTCGGTGGCACCGAGATGCAAAACTGCTAGCAGTTACTGCAAATCGGTGTGACCGAAAAGTTCAAATTGGTTGCACCGAGATTGAAAACCTAGATCAACTTAGTGAACTCGGTGTGACAGAATTGGATGACTCGCTCATACCGAAATGCACAAAGAGGTTTTGGAAGTTTAAGTCTATGAAGAATCGGGGACTCCGAGTGCTCCTCACACAGAGTGGTTGGAATCTGACTTGATCAAGCTTTGTGATGTAGCATGAATAGAGTTTGAGACGAGAAAAGCATAGATAGCTAGAGGGGGTTCTTAGGCATTCCTGTCCATCCATTTGGCAAAAGAGAAAGAGCCAAACAATCAAAGCAACAAATGGATGTCCTCGAATGAGAAAAATATGCATCCAACATGCTCACACAATAAGATAGCAAATGAAACATGTGGCAAAGCATGCACAACCATTCTAGCATCTATCAAGCAATTGGCGATGACTAGGTCATCTATATATGAGTATATTGACTTAGGAGTCAAATGAGAACATTTGATCATAGGTCATACTCATCGTTTAAGCACAAGTGGGGTTACCACTTTTAGATAAAGCATTGTTGTGTTCACATCATTAGAGTTGATTTAGCTCAATTGATTAGAGTAAAGCTCCCCCTAGATGTGATATCCCCCCTAAGAGGGATGAACTAACCTTGGGTTTTGTCGATGATGACTTCATGTAGGTGTTGAAGATTTGGATGCTCAATGTTGATGTAGATCATTTGGAGCAATCCATTGGAGTGAGTTGCACTTTCAATACCTACAGGGGTTAGTCCCACAAGGAACAAACAAGGATATCCATGGACATAGAGTGAATTGCACACAAGATGATGTCCATGAAAGCATTTGGTTACCTTGTCCCTTTTCTTACCAACAAGGGGGTTTGTGACTCCTTGAACTAGTGCAAGATATGGAAGTTGTTTGCACTTGTCCTCGCCAAAATGATATGAGTGAAGTATGTTGGCGGAGTCACCCTCAAGAACTCTCTAGTTCTTATTCTTCGGGATCCACACCATCTTGATGGGAATCCTTGGAGTTGTAGATGTACTTGATGAAGTAGAGCTTGATGTAGTCTTGGGAACCCACTTGACCAAGGCCTTAGGAGCTTCTTCAAATGCATCAATTTCTTCTTGAAGCTTGTCCTTGCCCTTTAGCTTGTGGTCTTGTGGTGGAAGATCATCTTGTGCTTGTGTTCCTTAGAAAGAAGTAGGATCGTACTTCTCTTGTTGAGGAACAAACTTCATGTTGCGGAATTGATCTTCTTCCCACTCAACTCCATTGGCATTGAACTTTCATTCAAAATCAACACCTTGATTCTTCCGGTGTCTTCCTTGCTTGCGCACAATCTCCTCAAATTGCTTACTTCCGGCAAGGCTGTTGTAAACACCTTTCTCTATAATTCCCTTCAATAAGCTATTTTCTTGATCAAGTGTAACTTGGCTAAGAGAATCATTAGTGGACTCAAGAGAACTACTAGAAGCAACAATATTGGATTTAGCATGATTATTGTTACTACTAGAGGAAGAATCTTTCTTGTTCTTGTTGCTAGATTTTACGTGAGGCATGTAAGTAGACAAGAGTAAACGCTTGGCAATGTAAGAAGAACTTTTCTTGCGAAGATCATCATTGATTGCTTTTAAGAACTCATAATCTTGCTCAAGGTTGAGATTTTCAAAGCGTAGCTTCTCATGAGTCCTCAAAAGTTCTCGAGGATCCTCTAAGGTAGTTTCATGAGCTAACTTGAGAGTGTTTAATTCTTTAGTTAGACGCTCAATCTTCTCCTTATCATTGTCATTCGTTTTATCTTGATTAGCATGATTAATAGCAATTTCATCATAGGTTTCATCACTATTTCTACCAACAAGTAAAGCATCATATCCTAGCAAGTCATCTTCATCACTATTAAATTCAAGATACTCGGGGTGTGAAACCTTAGGGCCTTTAGCCATGAAGAATCTTCCAATTACTTCATTTGGTGAGTCAAATATGTCGTAGGAGTTGGTTGACACAAGGACAATTCCGACAACACCTTCATCTTGAGTATCTTCAGAGTCGGAGTAATAGCTCCTCTCGGAGTAGTCATCGGAGTCGGAACCGGATATCCATTCACCAACATGAGCTTGATGTCTTCGTCTTGTATAGCTCCTTGATTATGTGTCCTTCCTTTCCTAATCCTTGCTTCTACGAGAGGGTCTTCATTCATAACGATCATCTCTACTCCTCCTCTCTCTCTCTCTTGGTGGTGATTCTTCTCTTCTACTTCTCCTTTTAGGTGAGTCTTCTCTTCTTTTGTGGGGAGCCGTACACTCATTGGAGTAGTGTCCGGGTATTCCACAATTGTAGCAATTCCGGTCACGACTAGAAGGTCTTTTGTCATTGTAGGACCTTGACTTGGAACTTCTCTCTTTGCTTCTATTCTTGTAGAACTTGTTGAAGTTCTTCACCATTAAGCTCAATTCTTCATTGAAGACTTGTTTCTCACTTGACGATGTAGGAGCGTCACATGAGGCATTGTAAGCACCACTAGACTTGTTGTGAAGCTCTTCTTTATCTTTGAGTGACATCTCATGAGCAACAATTCTTCCAACGACTTCCGTTGGCTTGAGATCTTTGTAGTTGGGCATCATTTGGATCAATGTGCACACGGTATCATATTTTCCATCCAAGGCTCTTAGGATCTTCTGGATGATCAATATGTCGGTCATTTCCTCACTTCCTAAGCCGGCAACCTCATTTGTGATTAGAGCAAGCCTAGAGTACATTTCAGCAACACATTCACCATCCTTCATCTTGAACTTGTCAAGTTGACTTCGAAGCACATCCAACTTGGATTCCTTGACGGAGTCTGTACCTTCGTGCATATCAATCAAAGTATCCCAAATTTCCTTTGCATTCTCAAGACGGCTGATTTTGTTGAATTCTCGGGGCATAATCCGTTGAAGAGGATATCGCAAGCTTGAGCATTGTATTGCAGCATCTTCAACTCTTCCGCGGTAGCTTCACGGTTTGGTTCCTTCCCATTGAAGAATTCACCTTGCAAACCAATGCACACAATAGCCCAAACGGCAGGGTTATGTCCAAGAATATGCATTTTCATCTTATGCTTCCAACTAGCAAAATTTGTACCATCAAAGTAAGGACCTTTACGGTGGTAACTTCCCTCGCTAGACGTCATACTCTCCTAGGTTGTGAAACCAAGGCTATGATCACCAAAGCTATGGAAATCAAGGCAAATAGAGACCAAAGCTCTGATACCACTTGTAGGATCGAAAGTATGTCTAGAGGGGGGTGAATAGACTACTTGACCAAATAAAAATCTAGCCTTTTCCCAATTTTAATTCTTGGCAGATTTTAGCAACTTAGCACAAGTCAAGCAATCAACCTACACATGCAATTCTAAGAGTATAGAAGCGGAATGTAAAGCAATTGCATATGAAGGTAAAGGGAGGAGTTTGGAGATTGCAAACACAGGTGTAGACACGGATGTTTTTGTCGTGGTTCCGATAGGTGGTGCTATCGTACATCCACATTGATGGAGACTTCAACCCACGAAGGGTAACGGCTGTGCGAGTCCACGGAGGGCTCCACCCACGAAGGGTCCACGAAGAAGCAACCTTGTCTATACCACCATGGCTATCGCCCACGAAGGACTTGCCTCACTAGGGTAGATCTTCACGAAGTAGGCGATCTCCTTGCCCATACAAACTCCTTGGTTCAACTCCACAATCTTGTCGGTGGCTCCCAAGTGACACCTAACCAATCTAGGAGACACCACTCTCCAAAAGGTAATAGACGGTGTCTTTATGATGAACTCCTTGCTCTTATGCTTCAAATGATAGTCTCCCCAACACTCAAACAACTCCTCACTGATTTGGATATGGTTGAAGAAGAGATTGAGTGCAAAGCAACTTGGGGAAGACTAGAGATCAAGATTCATATGGTAGGATTGGAATATCTTGGTCTCAACACATGAGTAGGTGGTACTCTCTCAGAACAATGAGTAGTGGAAGTGTAGGTATGTTCTGATGGCTCTATCCACGAATGAAGAGTGAGTGGAGGGGTATATATATCCTCCACACAAAATCTAACTGTTACCACAATTTACCAAACTCGATGCGACCAAATCAGAGAACTCGGTCAGACCGATTTAGGTCATAATGTGAGCGTTAGGCATTTCGGTGGGACCGATATGATCAAGTCGGTAGGACCGATTTCATTCGGGTTAGGGCATAACGTAATCTCGGTGAGATCGATTACACAAACTCGGTAGGACCAATTTTAGTAATAATCTAACCAGAGAGTTGGTCAGGCAAACTCGGTGGGACCGATTCGCTCGTTTCGGTTGGACCGAAACATTACGAAGGGGAAACAGAGAGTTTGCATTGCGAACTCGGTGGGACCGATCACTCATCTCGGTTAGACCGAAATGTTACGAAGGGAAACAGACATTTTGCAATCCCATCTTGGTGAGACTGAGATCCCTATCGGTGAGACTGAAGTGATTAGGGTTTGTGGCAGTGGCTATGTCAACTGAACTCGATGGCGCCGGATAGAAGTTTTCGGTGGGCCGAGTTTAACTTTTGGTTTGGGACATATGTGTATGTGAGAAAGTGGTTGAGGTTTTTGGAGCATATCACTAAGCATTTTGAGCAAGAAACCCATTAAGCAACACCTCATCCCCTTTTAATAGTATTGGTTTTCCTATGGACTCAATGTGATCTTGGATCACTAAAATAGAAAATGTAGATTCTTGAGCTTGAGCCAATATGTGTCCTTAGCATTTTGAGGGGTCCACATTCCTAATCCATGCCATGACAATCATTGAACTTTCCCGAAACATTTATCTTGAGATAACATTAGTTCAATGAGCTATATGTTGTTAGGAATTACCAAAACCACCTAGGGATAGTTGCACTTTCAAGATGACACGCTGCTTAAGCTCTCGGGTTTGCGCAAGTGACCCCCCTACCTGGCGTGCCAAAGATGTCGGGGAATAACCACGGCCACCTATGGGACGGAGGTCCCTTTTGGTTCGGCAAGGGGATGGGCACGTTGCACAAAGAGCGGAGAAGCGCGGAGCAGCACGCCGGGGATCACACGGGCAGTTTTACCCAGGTTCGGGCCGCCGCGAGGTGTAAAACCCTACTCCTGCTTTGGTGGATTAATGGTGGAATGGTGGAAAATGGACACACACCACTCTTTCCCGGCAGGGTTGCCTTGGGGTGAGAGCGCTCGCACGTATGAGTGTGTACGGGTTCAAATGGCCGAATCCCCTCTACGGTTGCCATGGGCCTCCTTTTATTGGTTAAGGGGTCGCCACAGTGGCAAATTAGTCTTTCCAAGCTGATTAGATTGCAAATAGTGCTATCATAACTAACTCTGCAGCTAACAGAGTGCATTAAATGCACTGTTTAGTGTCACAACACAGCTCATCTGGCAAGCCTTGCCGGGCTATTTTGCCAGCTGCGTTCCTGCTTGCTTGACACGTCTCGAGATGGGTGTCATTTGGTAGTTCTTGTGGTAGGAGATGGCTGCCACATAGCGAGAGGCAGCCACTAAGCCACCTTGGAGCTTGACACCACATTGATTGGCGATGGGTGTCGCAGCGAGGTGGAGTTTTACCTCCGCGTGTCCCGGCAAGCCTGTCGGGGCGATCTTGTTGGCTTTCTACCAGGGGAATCTGACTCCTCGCCCGGCTCGCATGTCACGCAAGGATGGTTCTTCTTCTGGTGGTGTTTTACATCTCTGGCTGGTCTTGGTTGTCTTGATCTCCTTGACCAGTACTCTGATTCCTCATGGAGCTGATCTCTTTGTGTCTTGATCTGGTGCTTGATGTTGTAAACTTGCCCTTGAGCATGTGCATGGTTTGGGGCAACGGACTCAAAGCTTGTTGCACCGAAAAGTCTCCAAACGGTGTTGGTGACCGGATGGTTCATGGCCATCGTCGACGCCAGCTACGACTCTCAGTTGGAAAAGATGATCGTTGCCACCATCAACAAGTTCACCGTCGTGAAGAAGCTCGCGGACGACATCACCACACTCCTCCAGTTTGCGTGCCCAGGCTCCTCATTGCCTGCCACCCTAATTGGCCTCCATGGTGAGAAACTCTTTCAAGCACTACTGGCCCTGCGACTGCCCGCCGACGCAACGAAGAATGTCCACCTCGAGGTCGCGCTCGCCTCTAGGCACCTCGCCCTACAAGAATTCATCAACCTACACATCCACATGTACGAGGAAGTCATGTACATAGGCATCTACAAGGCCACTGAGGACACTAAGACGTTAGCCTTTGTCAACCGGATGGAAGCCTTGGACGCCTTTGTTGAGAAGCACCTTGACCTCGCCACAAAAGCTGCCACTCCTCAGTCGTCGGTCGGTGGCCTGGCGCACTGAGTCGAGGAGGAGGAGGTCATTGATGCATGCATCTTTCTTCTTGCCTCCTGTAATCACCACTGCGATCGCGTCGTCGTGGCCTTAATTCTTATCGTACTATTGCATTGTCGTTCCAGTCGATAAAGACATGTGTGATCCCTTTGCTCACATTTGGCATCAATTATATGCATCACTATAAGTCTGTAACTAGTACTCCCTCCATCAATTTATAATTTGTGCTTACCTTTTGAATCAACTTTGTAATTTACGTACGATGCTTGACCCGATCTACGAACTACTATTAAATTCAAAAATTGAGACCAAACTTCTAAATTCAAAACTACTCGTGCAGCACGGTTGTCATGTTCGCAAATTCAAAATGAGAAACTGGAACACGTACATGAAGCATATCCCTTACCTTCGCATACCACACTATCGTTCCGGCCCCCTGATGGCCCACAAGTATAGGGGGTCAATCGTAGTCCTTTTGATAAGTAAGAGTGTCCAACCCAACAAGGAGCAGAAGGAAATGACAAGTGGTTTTCAGCAAGGTAATGTCTGCAAGCACTGAAATTGTAAGTAGCAGGTAGTTTGGTAGCAATATAAATTGTAACAAGCAAGTAACGGTAATGGCAGATAGTATGCAGCAAGATAGCCCAATCTTTTTGTGGCAAAGGATAAGCCGAGACGATTTATTATAATGAGCAAAGTGTTCTTGAGGGCACACATGAATTTCATCTAGTCACTTTCACCGTGTTGGCTTGATTCGTGTTCGCTACTTTGATAATTTGATATGTGGGTGGATCGTTGCTTAGGTGTTGTTCTTACTTGAACAAACCTCCTACTTATGATTAACCCCCTTACAAGCATTCGCAACTATGAGAAAAGTATTAGGATAAAATCTAACCATAGCATTAAACTTTTGGATCCAAATCGACTCCTTACGAAGTAGCGCATAAACTAGGGTTTAAGCTTTTGTCACTCTAGCAACCCATCATCTAATAACTACTCCACAATGCATTCCCTTAGGCCTAAATATGGTGAGGTGTCATGTAGTCGACGTTCACTTGACACCACTAAGGGAATCACAACATACATATTATCAAAATATCGAACACATATCAAGTTCACATGATTACTTAGAACATGATTAGAGGGATATTAAATGGCATAACAAATTTGAACATATAATATTCCACCAAATAAACCATATAGTAATCAACTACAAGATGTAATCAACACTACTAGTTACCCACCAGCACCAATCTTAGGTTCCGGTACAAAGATTGGACAGAAGAGATGAAAGGGTTTGAGAGGTGTCGGGGAAACTGGTCGCCCACGAACACCTATGGGACCGGAGCCCCTTTTCGGTCCGGCAAGGGAGCGGAGGGAGCACGAAGAGCAGATCGAGGGGCACACGCAAGCAGTTTACCCAGGTTCGGGCCGCACGGATGCGTAAAACCCTACTCCTGCTTTGGTTGTATTGAGGTCTTAACTCGGGAGCAAGAAGATCTACAGTGCTAGCTACACCGAGCGTGGGAGTGATCAAGTTTCTGGAACCGAACCCCCTCTACGTTGTGCATGGGCCTCCTTTTATAGCTCAAAGGGGTCACCGACAGGTGTCAACGTAGATGAGGGTAAAAGCGTAAAATTGGTGGTAGTTGTAATAGTGCGTGTACAGTGGTCTATACCTAACCTTGACGGTGGGGGACAAGGGCATTGAATGCCCGTCGCCGTCACCCCAAAAGCGCCCGTCCTGGCGTCTCCGTTCGCCACGATGGAGTCCTCGTCATCGTGGCTTGCCACCGTGTATCCCCAGGCTGCACAGCCATCCGCCACGTGCCCCAGGAAGGGCCCCAGGGCGACGCGTGGCCAGGTGAGCTGGAGCGCAGGCAAACAGTGAAAGCTTGCCGCGGCAAGCACCTTGCCGCGGTCGCTACCTTGCCGGGCCCGGAAGCTTGCCGCTTTCCGGGTCTTGCCGGGGCACGCGATGCGCCACGACATGTCTTCTGAAATGCTGAACTGGTCTTCCTGGCAAGCTCCCCTTGCCAGGGTCTTGTGCAGAAGGGATGATCTCGAGCCTGGAGCGGCCTTCCCAGCAAGCTCCTCTTGCCGGGGTCTTGTTTCTTAACTTGAATACTTTGTTCTTGAATGGCTTCAAGGGAACTAGAGCGGGCTTTGGCGGGCACGTGGTGAGCCTGACCACGGGGCGCTGCTACTGCCCATGCACAAGTCGGGATACTAAGGTACCCCTACTTTAGTACACCGACAGGAGCCCCCGGGCCTGGGCCACACACGGTGCCGAGCGCTGTTGGGCCAGGCCCAAAACAGTGCACGGGCACACGCGCGGCCCACGGCGCGCCGCATCCCGCTCCGTATCCGCCGCGTCCCTCCCTAACGGCACGCGTCGATTGCGGCGTCGTGGGAGAGATCGTGGCTTGTTTCTTTAATAGGAAAATGCGGAACGTCCCCCACTTCCCCCTTAAAAGCAGAGGAAGCAGGGGCAGTTTCCCCCCATTGCTTCATTGCGTGCTTCATTGCGTCTTCAATCTCCAGAAACCCCCGCCGCTCTCTGCCTCCCCAAAGGTCGACAGAGAGCCGAGCTCCACCCTTCCTCCGCCGTTTCCAGCATCCTCAGCGCCGCCGACCCCCCTCGCCGTCCCCGCCATGGCCCCGAAGAGCGACAAGGAGAAGAGCGACAAGGCGAAGAAAGAGAAGTCCGATAAGGCGGCGAAGCTGGCAGCCATGCGGAAGCGGATGGTGGTCTTCCCGCTGAGGCTCGGCGCGCGGGAGCTGAGGGACAAGTATTACTTGTTCTGGGCGAGGGGGACGAATGCTCACCCGCGCATCAGGGTCCTCCCCGCCGAAGCCTGCGATATGTATCCGGGGGTTACCATTTCTTCGCTCTGTTCTTCCAATGCGGTCTTTGTCCCCCGTACTCTGAGTTTTTCTGCGATGTGATGAACACATATGGCTTCCACCTCCTAGATTTCACCCCGAATGTCGTCCTGACCTTGGCCGTTTTCGCACATTTGTGCGAAAACTTTGTCGGGGTCCACCCCAACGTAGCTCTCTTCCGCCACTTTTTCACACCTAGAGTATAGTTTGGATCCCCACTCTCCGGCGGCATCTCTTGGATCTTCAGGCTCAACAAGAAAGAGGCGTACTTGATAGGAGAGCTTCGCGGCAAGTGGGACGAGTGGAGGGCTGATTGGTGCTGGGTTATGGAAGAGGAACCCCAGCAGTTTACCTCCCCGCGCCGAGCGGCAATAGTGCGCGGCAAGGATTGGAGCGACTTGGCCCCGGAGGACGATAAGCTGCAGATTGCCCTTACTAGGATCCTTCGCCTCCGGGCCGCCAACCTTACTGTAGGTGAGGTCGGGGCGGATTTCCTTCGCCGCCGCATTGCCCCCTTGCAGGACAGGAAGAGGCCTGCTTGGGAGTTCGGCAATGCGGCAGACTTCATGAGGCTGCGCCCCGGGCTGAATTTCAACTTTACCGTCTTGGAGCTCAAGGGAATGGTTCGCTCGCTGTTTAAGCATGACCCCAAGCACAAGGAGTGGTTCACCCCGTCGAACGGAGAAGTTCCACTATGCAACAATACTGCCCTTAGTGCCATCCGCGCGGCAATGCCTCACTGCGACTCCCACGGGGTTGTTCCCACTTGGCTGACGCCTTCAGAAGAGACCGTGCAGACTTTCTTCGACAATCTGGTTGAACGGCCGCGCAACCCCGAAGAGAAGAAGGGCCTCACCCGTGCGACCACCGACCGTGACATGGCGTATATCGCCAGCCGAATGGAGGAGGCTGCCGCAACGGCGGCTGCGGGTGAGTTTGGGTACACCGTGGAAGAAGCAGAAGCAGCGGATGCGGTGAGCCGGGCCGAGGAGGAGGAGATCCTCAAACTGCTGAAGCCCGCCGGGAAGCCTGCCGGGACAAGCGAGGCTGCCGGGCAAGGCACTGAGTCCAGTGAGCCCGCCGAGGAGGACGCCGAATCAGGCGATTCCGATGAAGACTCGGGCGGGTCACTGAACCTCGACGACATTTCCTCATCCTCGGAGAACTCTCTGCCACCGCCAAGTCCTCCGCCACAGCCGAAGAAGCGCCTCCGCAAGACCACCGAGATGGTGAAGCCACCGGCGTCCTGACAGCAGTCGAAGCGTCGTGCGACGCGTGCCACCACGACGAGCAAGGTCGTCAAGGAGGTGCCCCGTGTCCCAGCGGCAAGCGGAGGGGGATCTTCCCGAAGCGGTTCTGGTGCTCCTTCTGCCCCCCAGTCCTCAGCGACAACCGGCGTGGGGTCTTCTCAACCCACGGCCCCGGAGCCCGCCAAGCGCCCGAGGGAGCCTACTCCTCCAGCTCCTCGCGCTGGGATGCACGAGGCAGAATTTGACTTCTCCGCCCTTAGTTCCGACGAGGAGGAGGAAGAGTAAGCACTTGCAACTTTTATTTCCTCTGATTCTTATTACTCTTGTCTCGAATTCTCTTGCTTGGTTCTGATCTTGTTTGGCTTCCAGGACCCTGACCCAGAGGATGGCGAAGATGGCCAAGATCCCTGTGGTTGACCTCGAGGACGACGAGCCCGTCGCCGCGGCAGGGGATGCGCCCGCGACAGGCTTGCCGGACCAGCCGGCTGCTCCGGAGATCAGCCCCCAGCGCAGCCCCCAGCGTAAGTTCCTTGTTCACTTTTCCGCTTATTGGGCGCGCTTGGGCTTCTTATCCTTATTGATGTCTTGTTTGCTTGTTGATTTGTGCAGAAGTGGAGCCGCAGCCGCAGGAGCGTCAAGAGGCTGCTCCTGACGAGCCGCTTGTCCCACCGTCCCCGCCAAGGAGGAGCTCCCCGGCGAGGGAGGGTGCCCCGCCAAGGGCGGGTACTCCGCCAAGGGTGAGTACCCCGCTAAGGGCGAGCACCCCGACAAGGGAGGGCACCCCGCCAAGGGAAGGTGCCGGCAGCCCTCCGCCGGCGGGGGCCACTACTACGCCGCCAAGGGAGAATTCCCCGGCGAGGGACCCCGTCACTGAAGAGGCCCATGCAGGTAAAGCCTTGTACTTTCCTTCTTCTGAACTCTTCTTTTTTGGATATTTGCTTGACGATTCTTCCTTTCTTTTTTCTGTTGTCAGATCCGCCTGCCCCGGAGCCGATGGAGACGGAGACCATCGCCGAGGAGGAAGTGCGCGACAATGCTGGCGACGCCGCCACTGCTGACGAGCCCGTCGCCGACGAGACCCCCGCGGCCACTGACGCGGCAGTTGGGGAGGAGACCGGCGACCGCACTGACGGCCCTGAGGCCACAGGAGCGCCGGACGCTGCACCGGCCGCCGACCCCTCCGCTGCCGCGACTGGCCGGGAATCTATCTGGAGGCCGCCAACAGGGTCTTCATCCAAGTCCCGTGGGCGTCCTCATCAAGGGAACTCGTGGAGGGTGAGAGCTTCGATGGAGAAGTCCTCGCCTCCGCCGGGCTGAAGGTTGTCGACGCGCCCGGCAGCAGCAGCGAGCCCGAAGAGGAGCAGCTCCTGCGCCGGCTTCTGGCCTTGTACCGAGCCAGGCAGGCCAAGCTGGAGTCCCGAGAGGCTCTGGCCGCCAAGGCTAACATCGACTTGGAGAAGCGCGCCGCGGAGCTCCGCGCCGCCAACCAAGCGGCCCTCCGGAACTTGGCAGAGGAGCGCGAGGAGCTCGCCGAGGCGCACCAGGCGTTCATCCTCGAGAAGGCCGAGGTGGAGGAGCAGCATCGACTGGCCGCCGAGGATCTGGCTCGGCGGGACGGAGCGTTGAACCAGCGGAAGGTCGACCTCGATAGCCATGAGGACGACCTTACCGCGCGCGAGCAGTCCATCGGTGGGGCTCTGCGGGAGGCGAGGGACGCCGCTGCTGCCGCAGAGACCGCCAAGAGGGACCTGGAGGCGAGGGTGGCGCAGCTGGAGCTCAATCTGAAGACGAGCGAGGAGAAGGTTGCCGCGCTCAAACTTGAAAGGGAGAAGGATGCCCACAGCCACTCGGAGCTGCAGGTCCAACTCTCCGAGAAGGGTAAAGAGCTCAACGACGCCAAGGACTCCATCGCCGACTTGGAGCTGAAGGTGTCCACCCTTACTGAGTCGCTTGACGGGGCCCGGAACAGGGAGTCCAAGTTGAAGGAAGATCTCCGGGCTGAAAGGGCGCTGCTGGACAGTGCCGCTTTGTCGCAGAACAACTTCCAGCGGGCGGTGGAGCAGTGGACCGAGGAGCTCGTCGCCTCCGCCGCCAACATCGACAAGGAGATGGTGGCGCTGAGGGCGGAGCACCTCGTGTACTCCCCCGATGAGAGTCTCCCCCACAGCGCCAAGCTGAGCTTGTTCTTCACAGGAGTGGCGCCGGCCCTTGCGCAGCTACGGGAGAGGGTCCCCACGCAGCTGGCTAACGAGGCGCGCCGGCTTTGCATGGGTACTATGGAGCGGGTGTTGACGAAGATCGTCTACCGCAACCCCGGGATTAATCTCAAGAACGTTCTCCGGACCTTGCCGCCCGAAGCTGACCTGTAAGCGTTGAAGGCACAAGTTGCCCACATCGTGGCCAAGGCGGGCAAGATCAACAGGGTTGACGGAGACCGTGTAGACTAGGCTCCCTTCTTTCTGCTTCCCTCGCCGCTGTCGATTAAGTCATGGGTAGTAGTTGGTTAGAACAGCGGTGAGTTATCTTGTAATATAACTTTATTCTGGATAGTCAATGCAGTGTTATCTCTCTTGCTTGATCCCTTCACTTTGTATGCTTTCCACCTTACGCTTTTAGGGAACTTGCCGGCAAAGGGACCCTTGCCGCGAGCGCTGAGTGCGGGACTCTTAGCAGCCTGCTAGAAATGCCCCCGTCAGCAAGAAACCTTGCCGCAGCTAGTCGCAGCACACTTAGGTTGCTGAGCGAACTCGAAAACGAAATAAGGGCGCGACACTTGTCGCATCTCACTTAAGCCGTTGAGCGTGCTCGAAACAAAGTAAGGGCGCGGCTAGTTACGGGTAGGTTCCTCCGCGCACAGGTTTACCATACAAAGTGTGGTCGTTCAAGGAAGATAACTAAGAATTTTAAAATTTTGAATGCTCAAACTTTGGCAACTTAGCTTTTGTGTTCTGTTTGTTTCATTGCTTCTCGGCAAGGCTTTCCTTCCTTGAACAGCACTTGGTCCATACCACTGTCTCCTTCCCCCCCGGCAAACTTGTGCGCGAGGAACACTTCTTCTGCTTGAGAGAAAAAGGAAGAGGGGAGGAAACACAAATATGGAGCCTTGCGGCTTGTTATCGCTTACCGGGATCGTGTGCTGCACAAAGTGTCAGATAACACATGCAATGAAAACAAAAACGCATGAAACGGCAAGTTGTGCGAAGCACAAAAGTTTTACTGATACACGGGGTCTGCGCCCGGCTTTGTACAAAGGTTTACATGCAACAGCGGCAAGACTTGTATAAAAGGTGGTTGCCGGAGCGGGTCACGGCAACCGCGCCTCATGGGTGAAACTTGGGAAGATGCTCAATGTTCCAGGAGTTGCTCACCGGTAAGCCTTCTTCGGTCTCAAGGCGGACAGCGCCGGGCCTTGTGACTTGTCTCACCCGATAAGGGCCTTCCCATTTCGGCGTCAACTTGTTGGAGTTCTTGGCGGACTGAACGTGCCGAAGAACAAGGTCGCCTTCCTCGAGACTCTTGGCCTTGACTTTGCGGCTGTGATAGCGACGCAAAGCTTGCTGATATCGAGCAGCTCGTACAGCAGCCTGGAGACGGTCCTCCTCGAGGAGCAATGCATCATCTTGCCGCAGCTGCTCCTGCTCAAGCTCATCGTAAGCGAGCACTCGAGGAGACCCGTATACGAGTTCCGTGGGGAGAACTGCCTCTGCTCCATAGACAAGAGCAAAGGGTGTCTGTTCGGTGGCTCGATTCGGTGTCGTCCTGATTGACCAAAGAGCCGCCGCCAGCTCCTCAATCCAGTTTCTTCCGCACTTGTGTAGCCTGTCGAAGGTTCTTGTCTTGAGTCCGCGCAGCACTTCAGCATTTGCCCTCTCCGCTTGACCATTGCTCCTCGGGTGAGCAACAGAAGCGAAGCAGACCTTGGCGCCAAGGTCTTGGACGTACTGCATGAAGGTGCAGCTTGTGAACTGTGTGCCGTTGTCGGTGATGATCCTGTTAGGGATTCCGAAACAGCAAATGATCGATCTGAAGAACCTGACTGCTGACTGTGCGGTCACCTTTCTCACTGGTTCCACTTCCGGCCACTTTGTGAACTTGTCGATAGCAACATACAAGTACTCAAAGCCCCCGACAGCGCGGGGAAAGGGGCCGAGGATGTCGAGCCCCCAGACCGAAAAGGGCCAGGACAAAGGGATCGTCTGGAGAGCTTGAGCTGGCTGGTGTATTTGCTTGGCATGGAACTGGCACGCTTCACACTTGGTTACTTGTGCAGTTGCATCTTGGAGGGCTTCTGGCCAAAATAAACCTTGCCGGAACGCCTTCCCGGCAAGTGCTCTTGCGCCAATGTGGTGTCCACATATGCCTCCGTGAATCTCCGCCAACAGCTTCTGTCCATCTTCCCGGGAAATGCATTTCAATCTGACACCATTGAGTCTTCTTCTGTACAGTTCATTGCCGACGAACTGGTACATACTTGACTGCCTGGTTCTCCTTTCTATCTCTTCTGGTTCTTCGGGAAGTTCTCCAGTTTGAAGAAAACGGACGATTTGTTGTGCCCATGCTGGAGCCTGGGGCTCAACAACAAGGACTAAAGGCATCAGTGCTGCTGCGGGAACGTTAGCTTCTACGGCAAGAACCTGCGGCTCTGCCGGAGCTGGACGTTCCCCGGCAAGCCTGCCGGGGCAAGACTTGTCGGGAACATCTGCTTCAACTGCACGAACCCTTGGGTCCGCAGGAGCAGGCTGTTCCTCAGCAACTTGGCCGTCGATCTTGGGGACCTTGGCGGTGGCTTCAGGGAGATCCGCCGGCAAGTAGTCACCAGAGACCAACTTTCTTTTCTTGCTCTGCCCAACTGATGGTGTAACGGATGGTTGAGTTAACTTGAGCAGGAAGGTCCCTGGTTCCACAGGTAACTTTATTGCAACACACTTTGAAAGGCCATCTGTGATATCATTTTGAGCTCTTGGAACGTGCTCCATCTGCAGGCCTTCAAAGTGCTCTTCAAGCTTCCTCACTTCATCGACATAAGCTTCCATCAAAGGACTCTGGTAGCTCTTGTTTACTTGTCGGACCACTAACTGTGAATCTCCCCGCACAATCAGCTTCTTGATCCCAAGTTCGGCTACAATTCTGAGGCCGGCAAGCAAACCCTCATACTCGGCGGTATTGTTTGTCGCTTGTTCCTTGGGAAAGTGCATTTGAACAACGTACTTGAGGTGCTCCCCGGTGGGTGCTACGAGTAGCACACCAGCACCGGCGCCTTGCAGTGAGAAGGCACCATCGAAGTACATTATCCATTCTTTTCTTGCTTCCTTGACGGGGATGCTTGTCTCTGGAACTTCTTCGTCTGGTGTTGGTGTCCATTCTGCTATGAACTTTGCCAAAGCTCTGCTCTGTATAGTTGATGTGCTTTCAAACTTAAGACCAAATCTTGACAGTTCTAGTGCCCACTCGACGATCCTGCCTGTTGCTTCTGGGTTTTGCAATATCCTCTTTAGTGGAAAGCGAGTGACCACTGTTATCTCATGTGCTTGGAAGTAATGGCGCAGCTTTCTCGAGGCCATGAGGAGGCCGAAGAGCAGCTTCTGCACCCCAGAGTATCTTGATCTAGCCCCCTGCAAGAGGGAACTTACAAAATAAACTGGGCGCTGCACCATCTTCTTTCGCACTTCTCCTTGTTCCTGCGCAGACTCGTCCTTGTCGGGGCCATAGCTTGTCGGGGGAGCCCCCTGCTTGTCGCTGGATGTGCTTGCCGGGGCTGTGGGCTCCTCCTCTGCCTCCCTCTCTGCTACCAACGCAGCACTAACCACTTGATTGGTTGCTGCTAAGTATAGCAGCAACTTCTCTTGCGGCTTAGGTGCGACAAGTATAGGAGTGGAGGACAGGTATCCTTTCAAGTCCTGCAGTGCTGCCTCCGCTTCCGGAGTCCATTTCATTGGACCTGCCTTTTTCAAGATTTTGAAGAAAGGCAGGGCGCGTTCTGCTGACTTTGAAATGAACCTGCTGAGGGCAGCCACACAACCAGCAAGTCTTCGTACATCCTTGACGCGCTTTGGAGCTTCGATCTGCTCGATGGCCTTGATCTTGTCGGGATTGGCTTCAATCCCCCTCTGTGATACGAAGAACCCGAGAAGCTTGCCGGAGGGGACTCCGAAGACGCACTTCTCGGGGTTCAGCTTGAGTTGTATCTTGCACAGATTTGCAAAAGTCTCATCCAGGTCTTGAATCAGGGTATCTTTGTCCTTGCTCTTGACCACTATGTCATCCATGTAGGCTTCTACATTCCTGTGTATCTGTGGCTCAAAAGCAGGGTGGACCACCCTTGCAAATGTTGAGCCCGCATTCTTCAGTCCAAAGGGCATACGTATGAAACAGTAAGTGCCACATGGAGTAATGAATGCGGTCTTCTCTTCATCTTCTTCAGCCATAAATATCTGGTGATACCCGGAGTATGCGTCAAGAAATGAAAGTAACTCACATCCAGCTGTGGAGTCAACGATCTGGTCAATGCGCGGCAAGGGAAATGGATCCTTGGGACAAGCTTTATTCACATCAGTGAAGTCTATACAAAGTCTCCACTTCCCATTAGCTTTGCGCATGACAACTGGATTTGCCAACCACGTAGGATGAAGTACACCTCTAACAAGGCCTGCTGCTTGCAATTTCTTGATCTCTTCGGCAATGAACTCTTGGCGCTCCACTGCTTGCTTCCTGACCTTCTGCTTGACGGGCCGCGCGCGAGGACAAACAGCAAGCTTGTGCTCAATTACCTTCCTGGGAACGCCGGGGATGTCAGACGGTTGCCATGCAAACACGTCGACATTCGCCCGCAGGAAGGCAACGAGCGCGCTTTCCTATTTGGGATCGAGCGTAGCACTGATGGTGAAGGTACCACCAGTGCCGTCCTCCTTGGCGGACACCTTCTTGGTCGCAGGTGGAGCTGCCATTCCTTTCTTGCACTTGCCGGTGGAGCTCGATGGTGCGTCCTCGACGGCAGCGCAGCACTCCGAAGAGGTGCGTTTGCCGGAGTGGGCCCCAGAGCTCTTGCCGGACTTGGTCTTGGTCTTCCCCTCGGGAGCTTCAGCGGCAAGTGTCTTGCTGTCTGCCACGGCTGCTGCATCCCGGTAGATCTTGTCGGCGCAGATAAGCGCGTCCTTCTTGTCGCCGGGGACAGAGATGACGCTTATCGGGCCAGGCATCTTGAGCATGTTATATGCGTAGTGAGAGGCTGCCATGAACTTGGCGAGTGCTGGACGGCCGAGTATTCCATTGTATGGCAATGGAATATCGGCGACGTCGAAGGTGATCCTCTCAGTCCTGAAGTTTAGCTCCCCGCCAAAGGTTACTGGCAGTGTTATCTTCCCCTTCGGCTTGCTCCTTCCCGGGTTTATCCCTTGGAAAGTCCCGGTTTCCTCGAGCTCGCTGTCGGGGATCTGCAGCTTCCGGATCACAGCAGAGGAGATCAAGTTTAGGCCGGCCCCGCCGTCAACCAACATCTTGGTGACCTTGAGGTTGCGGATGGTTGGCGAAACCAACATCGGCAAGCACCCGACCGCAGTGGTGCGGTCAGGGTGGTCCTCAAGGTCGAAGATGATGGGCGTGCTGGACCACTTCAGTAGCTTGCGTGACTCGACGGGTGGCTCTGCCGCATTCACTTCCCGCACCCATTGCTTGAGTTGGCGGTGGGAAGTGTGCAGAGAGGCACCTCCATCGACGCACAGAAGTTCTGTGTCCTTCTGGAACTCCTGCTCGCTATTGTCTCCGTCGTCCATGTCCTCGTCGTCGTCTTCGTCTTCATCCTTGTTGCGGCCCCGGGGAGGTCTATCTCCTTGCCGCTGCTTGGCCTTGCCGCGGCGTTCTCCCCGGACGTTGAATGGCCGCTTCTTGCCGGATTCACCTTCGCCTCCTTGGGCCTTCTCCTTGTCGCGTCGCTCGTATTTAGCCTTCTGCTGCTCTACGAGGTATTCGACCCTCTTGCAGTTCTGGAGATCGTGGCCCTTGGTGCGGTGGATCTTGCAGTACTGCTTGTCGGAGCCGTCCTGCTTGTCGGCGGCGGCTACAGTGGCAGGCTCCTTGCCGGAGCCACCAGCCTGAGTTTTCTTGTCGCCAGCCTCCTTGACGGACTTCTCCACAGCCAATACTTCCTTGTTCTTCTTCTTGTTGTTCCGCCGCCGGTTTTTCCTTGCCGGGGCGGCATCCTCGCTGTCCGTTCCTCCTGCTCCAGCATCCTCTCTGGGGAGTCTCCTCCCTTCTTCAGCGCGCGCACACTTGTCAGCCAGAGCGTAAAGCTCGCTGACATCCCGGATCTTGGTCATGGCCATCTCCTCCCTCATCCGGCGGTTACGCACGTTCTGGTGGAACGCGCTGATAACCGCGGCAGGGGGACATCCGGGATGTTGTGCTGAACGCGGCTAAATCTCTGGATGTACTTTCGCAGGAACTCTCCCTCCTTCTGGGCAAGAATGTGGAGATCGCTCTCCTGGCCGTGGGGTTTGTGGCCGCCCGTGAAGGCGCCGACAAACTGGTGGCACAGATCTGCCCAAGAAGAGATGGAGTTCTCCGGCAAGTGCATAAGCCAAGATCTGACGTTTGGCTTCAGCACGAGCGGGAAGTAGTTCGCTAGAATCCTCTCGTCGCGTCCCCCGACAGCCTGCACCGCAATGGTATAGATGCTGAGGAACTCCAAGGGATGGGTCTTGCCGTCGTACTTCTCGGGTACGTCGGGCTTGAAGTTCTTCATGCTGGGCCACTGGACTTGCCGCAGCTCTCGGGTGAACGCAGGGCAATCTGCCGCATACGGCAAGTCGCCTGGTTCACTGGGCGCGTGCAAGTCGACAGCGGTCCGAGCGCGCTGGTCGGACTGTCGCTGTGCTTCTCTTCGACGCTCGATGCGAGTTCGAGCGTCCTCTTGTCGCCTGTCGTCGAGGACTTGGCGCTGATCGCGGCGAGCTCGCGGATCCGACGACGTCGTGGAGTCATTGTCGACGTTGATCCGGCGAGCTGGTGATTTTTGCTTCTGCGGCGGGGAGTGCACAGTAGTTGCACCCCCGGCGGTCTTGTCTCCATCAGCCTTCGCTTGGCTGACTTGCCGTGGCCGTGATGTTGCCGGTTGCTGCGGCGAGTCGTTGTTGGCGAAGGCGATGAGGCTCTGGATTGTAGCCCTCCAGTCTTCGGCCTTGTCCGCCGCTGGAGGGAAGTCGAGGAGCAGCTGAGCCCTAGCTAGAGCTTCTGCTGGAGAGGAGGGAAGCGGTGGCGAGCGGTGCGAGGAGCGAGATATGCTCGGACTTCTAACAGGGTTAGAAGAAGCAGGATCTCGCCCCGGCGATCGCGCCTTGCTCGTGCCGACGCGTTGGCCTTGAGCATCCCACGACCCGCCGGCTTGGCCACGCCCCAGCAAGCGTATGGTACCCTGGGTACCACGCCGCTGCTGGTCCGGCACCTCCTGAGAGGGGCGCGGTGCGTGCACGGACGCCGAAGTCTTAGAGTGAGCTCGTCGTCCGTCTTGTCCTTGGACTTGGCGGCGCCGTGAGTTTCCTCGCCGACGTCCACCCTTCCGCCAGCGTCTACCGCACCAACCGTTGGTTCTGGTGGTGGTGGGATCGACGCGGACGGGCCTCCGACCTCTGAAGCTTTCTTCTTCGGCGGCATGTCGATGTAGTCGATGAGGTTGATGAAGCTGGTAAAGTTGCTGAAGGTTGCGCCCGCGTGAGTGCCGGATCAGGTTCGCACAACCTCGACGCCCCCTACCTGGCGCGCCAAAGATGTTGGGGAAACTGGTCGCCCACGAACACCTATGGGATCGGAGCCCCTTTTCGGTCCGGCAAGGGAGCGGAGGGAGCACGAAGAGCAGATCGAGGGGCACACGCAAGCAGTTTACCCAGGTTCGGGCCGCACGGATGCGTAAAACCCTACTCCTGCTTTGGTTGTATTGAGGTCTTGACTCGGGAGCAAGAATTTCTACAGTGCTAGCTACACCGAGCGTGGGAGTGATCAAGTTTCTGGAACCAAACCCCCTCTACGTTGTGCATGGGCCTCCTTTTATAGCTCAAAGGGGTCACCGACAGGTGTCAACGTAGATGAGGGTAAAAGCGTAAAATTGGTGGTAGTTGTAACAGTGCGTGTACAGTGGTCTATACCTAACCTTGACGGTGGGGGACAAGGGCATTGAATGCCCGTCGCCATCACCCCAAAAGCGCCCGTCCTAGCGTCTCCGTTCGCCACGACGGAGTCCTCGTCATCGTGGCTTGCCACCGTGTACCCCCAGGCTGCACAGCCATCCGCCACGTGCCCCAGGAAGGGCCCCAGGGCGACGCGTGGCCAGGTGAGCTGGAGCGCAGGCACACAGTGAAAGCTTGCCGCGGCAAGCACCTTGCCGCGGTCGCTACCTTGCCGGGCCCGGAAGCTTGCCGCTCTCCGGGTCTTGCCGGGGCACGCGATGCGCCACGACATGTCTTCTGAAATGCTGAACCGGTCTTCCTGGCAAGCTCCCCTTGCCAGGGTCTTGTGTAGAAGGGATGATCTCGAGCCTGGAGCGGCCTTCCCGGCAAGCTCCTCTTGCTGGGGTCTTGTTTCTTAACTTGAATACTTTGTTCTTGAATGGCTTCAAGGGAACTAGAGCGGGCTTTGGCGGGCACGTGGTGAGCCTGACCACGGGGCGTTGCTACTGCCCGTGCACAAGTCGGGATACTAAGATACCCCTACTTTAGTACATCGACAAGAGGACATGGTGTTGTTGAAGATGTTGATGGAGATTGCCCTCCCCGAGATGGGAGAGTTGTTGGTGATGATGATGACGATGATTTCCCCCTCCGGGAGTGAAGTTCCCCCGGCGGAGCGATCAACAGTACTAGTTACCCACAAGCACCAATCTTAGGTTCCGGTACAAAGATTGAACACAAGAGATGAACTAGGGTTTGAGAGGAGATGGTGTTGTTGAAGATGTTGATGGAGATTTCCCTCCACAAGATGGGAGAGTTGTTGGTGATGATGATGACGATGATTTCCCCCTCCGGGAGGGAAGTTCCTCCGGTGGAATCGCTCCGTCGGAGGGCAAAAGTGCTCCTGCCCAAGTTCCTCCTTGAGACCGCGGCGCTCCATCCCGAAAGTCCTCTCCTTATTTATTTTCTAGGTCAAAATGACTTAATACAAGAAGACGGGCATCGGAGGTGGGTCGAGGAGGGCACAACCTACCAAGGTGCGCTTGGGGGCCCTGGCCCGCCCAGGTGGGCTGTGCCCACCTGGTGGGCCCCCTTTGCTGGTTATCAGCTCCAGTATTTCTTATTTATTTAGTAAAAATCCACGTGAAGTTTCAGCCCATTTGGAGTTGTGCATAATAGGTAGCGTGACGTTGCTTTTTCATGCCCAGATTTCCAACTGCTGGTATTCTCCCTCTTGATACAAACCTTGCATATTATGAGAGAAAAGACATTAGAATTACTCCAAAAGGCATTATTATGCATGAAAACACTATAAATAATTGTAGGAAAGCATAATGCAAAATGGACATATCAACTCCCCCAAGCATCGACCTCGCTTGTCCTCAAGCGAAAAACAGAAATCGATAAACATGTCCACATGCTTAGAGAGAGAGGTGTCGATAAAAACAAAATACGGACATGGAAGCATCATGCATATTATTATAATAGCAACAAACTTTATTAAAACTTAATAAACATAACTTTATCATATAACTTCTCATGAGCAAGTAACAATTCATAACACTATTGAAGTATAAAGCATAAACTCTATTGAAAACCGACAAACTATGTTCTCAGTCAACCTTGCAATTACAATTCATCATCTTTTCATGATGGGTCATGTATCGGAGCCCCTAGGCAAGTTCACATAATCAACCATCATATAATCTTCTATGATTGCTAACACTCACCTCATACACATGAGCAAAAAGTTTCAACCGGACACATAGAAAGATAGGGGCTTATAGTCTCGCCACCCAAGATACTCACCTCAAGGATGATGTCAACAGTAATAACTCACGCTCACCCCTATCCAACTGGACATATGTGCCTAGATCTTTCCTCACCACATGATGCTTTCCAAAAGATAAAATAAAAAGGAATAGAGAGGTAAACTTTGACTCAACATAAAAGTAAAATATAGGCCCTTCGCAGAGGGAAGCAAAGGTTGTTATTCATTTTTTCGTTTGTATGCTCAATCCCTTAGTGCAAAAGAACGTCACGTTATATTGCCCCTTATGATGGCTACCTTTATTATGCAGTCTGTCGCTTTTATTCTTTGCCATCACAAGTTCATACAATGCTCAATTTTCTCTTACACTAAATGATCTTACACATTTAGAAGCAATTTTTATTGCCTTTTTGCACCCGATGACAACTTACTTGAAGGAACTTACTCAATCCATAGGTAGGTATGGTCGAATCTTGAAAAATATTTGGGTTTAAAGGTTTTTGGATGCACAAGTAGTATCTCTACTTAGTGTGGAATTTTTGGCTAGAAAAGATATTGAGCAAGCACCACATGTTAAAGGATCTATGACAATATAACTTCTATGTGGATATGAACAAATATAAGTCATTACACTAAGATAGTATATTTGCATGTGAATCTTCTCTTCCCTTATTAATTCTTTCATGAATTGCATCATTGACCAATGCTATGTTTGTCAATCTCCAATAAATTTTACTAGTCATATTTTTCCTTATGTGATGTCATTACTTACCATAAGATTAGCATATGGTCTTTTTCATTTATTTCTTTTCGTTTTATTTAAGCAAAGAGGTAAAGAAAGAAAAACTCAAACTAACTTTATTATATATATCTCACACGATTACATAGATAGATAGATAGATAGATAGATAGATAGATAGATAGATAGATAGATAGATCACTAAGCAGAACTCCTCAAAGAAAGATCAAACTAAATTTGTATTCAACTAAAGCAAAGATAACTATAGATCAAACTAAGGTAGATAAAGGTAAATATAGTGAGGTGATATGATACCGGGGTACCTCCCCCAAGCTTGGCTCAAGCCAAGGGGAGTGCCCATACCCGATACTCAATTCTCCTTTTGTGGTGATGAAGTAGCGATTCTGTCCTCCGGTTTTCATGATAGTGGCTCACTATCATAAGATGAGGCAAGAGTCTCACGAGTCCTACAACTGGTGGCCAAACTCATACCTTTAAACCTTGCCTCATATACTTGGTTTCGGAGATCATAGATTTGTCTTTGTTGGAAGTTGATCCGCTCGGTGAGGGCGAAGATGACATCTTTAATGGGCTGGCCATCCACCTTGTGATCACCAGTAAAACCCGTAATCATGCGGTGATTGGCATCAAGTCCATGCTCCAACATCCCCTTACACTTGAAGACATCTTGCTCTACAGCTTCACGCCTGGCCTCCATGGTTCCCTTCCCCTTGGGACCCTGGGTGTCTCGGATGTGGAGCACCCCTTCTCTAATCTCAATGTAATGAGGGTGCGTCATCACCTCCGTCAAATAGGGGTTGATTACCCTCTCAAAAAACTTGTCCTTGGAGGAACTCGGAGCGGCCATGGTGATCTAGATCTGTCAGAAAATAGCAAGAAAAAAGAACAGAAGATTTCTCCATGATACGGAGGTCAATAGGTTCGGGAAGTATATATAGATTTTTTTATCTTGGGAAACAAGTAGACGGGATAAAAACGGAGTCCAGAAGGTACCTGTGGTGGGCACAACCCATTGGGGCATGCCTGGCATGCCAGGCGCGCCTTGGCGTATCATGCCCACCAGGGTTGCCTTCCTTGGTGCTTATTATATTCCTAATTTTTCTAATATTCCAAAACTGACAAAAACTATTTTAGCGGATTTTTCGGGATCCGTTTACTTACGTATCACGTACCTCCTCTTTTTATCGATTCTAGAGGGTTCTGGAAGGTTTCTTTTATGTGTTCTTCCAGTGTCATGGTTTGGATAATATTGCTTTCAACATTAATAGGCGTACCTGAGATATAATGTTTGATTCTTTGACCATTGACCACCTTCGGGTTTGTACCTTCAACATTATATATTTTGATGGCTCCAGAACGATAAACTTCTTCGATAACATATGTCCCTTCCCATTTAGAGAGAAGTTTCCCTGCAAAGAATCTGAAACAAGAGTTGTATAATAAAACTTATTCACCCACTTTGAATTCCCGCTTTTGGATTCTTTTATCATGCCATCTTGTAACTTTCTCTTTGAATATTTTGGCATTTTCATAAGCTTGGGTTCTCCATTCATCTAGTGAGCTAATATCTCTTTTCACCATCAAGTTTGAAATCATAGTTGAGTTCTTTAATTGCCCAAAAAGCTTCATGTTCTAACTCAAGAGGCAAATGACAAGATTTTCCATAATCCATTTTGTAAGGAGACATACCCATAGGATTTTTGTAGGTTGTTCTATAGGCCCAAAGTGCATCATCCAATTTCTTGGACCAATTCTTTCGAGACCTATTGACAGCTTTTTGCAAAATTAATTTTGTTTCTCTATTACTAAGTTCAACTTGACCACTAGACTGAGGAGATAGGGTGCTGCAATTCTATGGTTAACATCATACTTGGCAAGCATTTTACGGAAAGCACCATGAATAAAGTGTGAACCACCATCAATCATTAAATATCTAGGGACTCCAAACCTCGGGAAAATAACTTCCTTAAGCATTCTAATAGAGGTGCTGTGATCAGAACTACTAGTTGGAATAGTTTCTACCCACTTAGTAACATCATCAACAGCAACCAGAATATGAGTATACCCATTAAAGGAAAAGGTCTCATGTAACAAATCCCCAAACATCAAAAGGTTCAACAGCAAGTGAATAATTCGTATTTCTTGACGCTTACCGATATGACCTACTCTTTGGCATTTATCACAAGATAATACAAACTTACGAGCATCCTTGAAGAGAGTAGGCCAATAAAAACTAGATTGCAATACCTTGTGAGCAGTTCTGTCTCCCGCATTATGTCCTCCATAAGCCTCGGAGTGACATTTCCATAGGATTTTTTCCTGTTCATGCTCGGGGTACACAATGTCTAATAATACCATCAACTCCTTCTTTATAAAGATGTGTTTCATCCCAATAGTAGTGTCTTAAGTCATAGAAGAATTTTTTTTTTCTTTTGTTGGTAAGTAAAGCTAGGAGGTATATATTTAGCAACAATATAATTAGCATAGTCAGCATACCAAGGTGTGTTGTTAGAAACATCTATTGCAGCTAATTACTCATTAGGAAATCTATCATCGATAGGTAGTGGGTCATCAAGAACATTCTCCAACCTAGACAAGTTATCAGCTACGGGGTTCTCAGCTCCCTTCCGATCAGTGATATGCAAATCAAATTCTTGTAGCAAAAGAACCCATCTAATAAGCCTAGGTTTGGCATCTTTCTTTTCCATAAGATATTTTATCACAGCATGATCAGTGTGAACAATTACTTTTGAGTCTACAATATAGGATCTAAATTTATCACAAGCAAACACGACTGCTAGAAATTATTTTTCAGTAGTAGCATAATTTCTTTGTGCTTTATCTAGAGTTTTACTTGTATAGTGAATAACATTCAATTTCTTATCAACTATTTGCCCTAGAACAACACCAACATCATAATCACTAGCATCACACATAATTTTAAAAGGCAAGTTCCAATCACGTGGTTGAACAATAGGTGCAGAAATCAAGGCTTTCTTGAGTGTTTCGAAGGCTTCTACACAATCATCATCAAAAACAAAAGGAATAGCCTTTGCAAAAGATTTGTAAGAGGCCTAGAAATTTTATAAAATTCTTTGATAAATCTCCTATAGAAACCAGCATGACCAAGGAAACTACGAATACCTTTGATATCTTTAGGACATGGCATTTTCTCAATTGCATCAACCTTGTCCACCTCAATACCTCTTTCAGAAATTTTATGGCCCAAAACAATACCTTCATTAACCATAAAGTGGCACTTCTCCCAATTCAAGACAAGATTAGTTTGCTCACATCTCTGCAAAACTCGATCAAGATTGCTTAAACAATCATCAAAAGATTTCCCATAAACGGAAAAGTAATCCATGAAAACCTCAACAATCTTTTCACAAAAATCCGAGAATATAGCAGTCATACATCTTTGAAAGGTAGCAGGTGCATTACATAAGCCAAAAGGCATATGTCTATAAGCATAAGTTCCAAAAGGACAAGAGAAAGTGGTCTTTTCTTGATCAGGTTACGAAACAGGTATTTGTGAGAAACTAGAATATCCATCAAGAAAACAAAAGTGTGTGTGCTTGGATAATATTTCTAGCATTTGATAAATAAAAGGTAGAGGGTAATGATCTTTTCTAGTTGCTTTGTTTAATTTTATAAAATCAATTACCATTCTATAGCCTATAACAATTCTTTATGGAATAAGTTCATTATAATTATTAGGAACAACAGTAATACCTCCTTTATTAGGGACACAGTGAATAGGACTTACACATCTACTATCAACTATAGGATAGATTATACCCGCTTCCAGAAGTTTTAGTATTTCCGTTCTTACCACTTCTTTCATCTTCGGATTTAACCGATGTTGGTGATCAACAACAGGTTTAGCATCAGGTTCCATATTAATTTTGTGCTGACATAGAGTGAGACTAATGCCCTTAAGATAATCAAGAGTATATCCAATAGCAGCTTGGTGCTTCCTCGGAATTTTCAATAAACTTTCTTCTTCATGTTCTGAAAGGTTAGCACTAATAATAACAGGATATATCTTTTTCTCATCGAGATAAGCATATTTCAAAGTGTCAGGTAGTTGTTTTAATTCAAACACAGGATCACCTTTAGGTGGAGGAGGACCTCCTAGAGTTTCAATTGGCAAATTGTGTTTAAGTGGAGGTTGTTGTTCAAACAAGATTCTATCTATTTCATTCCTTTCATGCATATGCAAATCATTTTCGTGGTCTAGTAGATATTGCTCTAAAGGATCAGTAGGAGGCACATCAATAGAAGCAAGACCAACAATTTCATCTTTACTAGGTAAATCCTTTTTATGAGTTTTTCTACTAAACTTAGAAAAATTGAACTCATGAGACTCATCACCAAAACTAACTCCGACAGTTTGTTTAGCACAATCTATTGTAGCATTGACGGTGCTCAAGAACGGTCTACCAAAAATTATAGGAAAAAAGTCATCTTGTAGGGAACCAAGGACTAGAAAATCAGTAGGATATTTTGTTTTCCCACACAAGACTTCAACATCTCTAACAATCCCAAGTGGTGTGATGGTGTCTCTATTAGCAAGTTTAATAGTAACATATATGTCTTCTATTTCAGCTAGTGCTATGTCGTTCATAATTTCTTGGTACAAAGTAAAAGGAGTATCACTTATGCTAGCACCTATGTCACATAAACCATGCTAAAAGTGATATCCTATTTTAACTGAGACGACCGGCATGCCAATAACGAGTCTGTGTTTATCGTTCCCTTCAGGTTTGGCTATTCTGGCTACTTCACCAACTAAATAAATAGCATGCCCATCGACATTATCGGCCAAGAGATCTTTAACCATGGCAACACTAGGTTCTACTTTGATTTTCTCAAGGGATTTAGGTGATCTAATATTACTTCTACGGACCACAGTTGAAACCTTAGCATGCTCCTTTGTCTTAACAGGAAAGGGTGGTTTCTCAATTAAGCAGTAGGAACAACTTGATCAACATTGTAGACAATAGTTTCTTCTTTAGCAACTACCGGTTCTTTAATTTCTTCTTTAATAGGGGGGTGATATTAATACCACTTCTCTTTAGGGAGATGAACATGAGTATCACATGATTCACAAAAAGAAGCTACTATCTCATAATCAAGTCCATATTTAGTGTTGAACTTTTAAAAAGCATCGGTATTCATAAAAGATTTAACACAATCAAACATAATCTTAATACCTGACTCTTTACCTTCGTTGAGTTCCCAATCTTCAGAGTTGCGTTTAACTCTTTCCAAGAGGCCCCATGAAAACCCACAAGTGTAGGGGATCGCAACAGTTTTCGAGGGTAAAGTATTCAACCCAAATTTATTGATTCAACACAAGGGGAGCCAAAGAGTACTCTCAAGTATTAGCAGTTGAGTTGTCAATTCAACCACACCTGCAAGACTTAATATCTACAGCAAAGTATTTAGTAGCAAAGTAATATGGAAGTAACGGTAAAAGTGGCAAAAATAACAGTAGCAGTTTTGTAGTGATTGTAACAGTAGCAGCGGAAAAGTAACTAAGCAAGGAGCAATATGTGAAAAGCTCGTGGGCATTGGATCAATGATGGATAATTATGTTAGATGTGATTCCTCATGTAATAGTTATAACATAGGGTGACACAGAACTAGCTCCAGTTCATCAATGTAATGTAGGCATGTATTCCGAATATAGTCATACATGCTTATGGCAAATAACTTGCATGACAACTTTTGTCCTACCCTCCCGTGGCAGCGGGGTCCTATTGGAAACTAAGGGATATTAAGGCCTCCTTTTAATAGAGTACCAAACCAAAGCATTAACACTTAGTGAATACATGAACTCCTCAAGATATGGTCATCACCGGGAGTGGTCCCGATTATTGTCACTTCGGGGTTGCCGGATCATAACACATAGTAGGTGACTATTGACTTGCAAGATGGGATCAAGAACTCACATATATTCATGAAAACATAATAGGTTCAGATCTGGAATCATGGCACTCGGGCCCTAGTGACAAGCATTAAGCATGGCAAAGTCATAGCAACATCAATCTTAGAACATAATGAATACTAGGGATCAAACCCTAACAAAACTAACTCGATTACATGGTAAATCTCATCCAACCCATCATCGTCCAACAAGCCTACGATGGGATTACTCACGCATGGCGGTGAGCATCATGGAATTGGTGATGGAGGAAGGTTGATGATGACGACGGCGACGATCTCCACTCTCCGGAGCCCCGAACGGACTCCGGATTAGCCCTCCCGATAGAGAATAGGGCTTGGCATCGGCTCTGTATCGTAAAACGCGATGAATCCTTCTCTCTGATTTTTTTTCTCCCCGAAAGTGAATATATGGAGTTGGGGTTGAGGTCGGTAGGGCGTCAGCGGGCCCAGGAGACAGGGGGTGCGTCCAGGGGGGTGGGCGTGCCCCCCACCCTCGTGGACAGGGTGTGGGCCCCCTGGTCTTGATTCTTCCGCCAGTATTTTTAATATATTCCAAAAATAATCTCCATTAATTTTCAGGTCATTCCGAGAACTTTTAGTTCTGCACAAAAATAACACCATGGCAGTTCTGCTGAAAAGAACGTCAGTCCGGGTTAGTTCCATCCGAATCATGCAAGTTAGTGTCCAAAACAAGGGCAAAAGTATTTGGAAAAGTAGATACGTTGGAGACGTATCAACTCCCCCAAGGTTAAACCTTTCCTTGTCCTCAAGCAATTCAGTTAACAAACTAAATGTGATAAAGAAAAACTTTTACAAACCATATTTGCTCTTGTTGTTGCAAATATGTAAAGCCAGCATTCAAGTTTTTGGCAAAGATTATGAACTAACCACATTCACAATAACATTTAGGTCTCATGTTCACCCATATCAATGGCATAATCAACTAGCAAGCAATAATAATAAATCTCGGATGACAACACTTTTCTCAAAACAATCATAATATGATATAACAAGATGGTATCTCGCTAGCCCTTTCTGAGACCGCAAAACATAAATGCAGAGCACCTCTGAAGATCAAGGACTAACTAGACATTGTAATTCATGGTAGAAGAGATCCTGTCACAGTCATACTCAATGTAAATTAATAGCAATCATGCAAATGATAGTGGTGCTCTCCAACTGGTGCTTCTTAATCAGAGGATGATGACTCAACATAAAAGTAAATAGATAGGCCCTTCACAGAGGGAAGCAGGGATTTGCAGAGGTTCCATAGCTCGAGTTTTGAAATAGAGATAAATAATATTTTGAGTGGCATACTTTCATTTCAACATAACAACCAAGAGTTCTCGATAGCTTCCATGCTACACATATTATAGGCGGTTCCCAAACTGAATGGTAAAGTTTATACTCCCCCACCACCAACGAGCACACTCCACGGCTAGCCCGAAACAACGGGTACCGTCCATACCAACAACAGTCCTGGGGGAGTTTTGTTTAATTATTTTGATTCGATTTGAGCATGGGACTGGGCATCCCGGTTACCGGCCATTTTCTCGTGAATGATGAGTGGAGTCCACTCATCGTGAGAATAACCCACCTACCATGGAAGATTTAGACAGCCCTAGTTGAAACATGAGTTGTTCGAGCATACAAAACATAATTTCATTTGAAGATTTAGAGTTTGGCACATACAAATTTACTTGGCAGGTAGATACCGCATATAGGGAGGTATGGTGGACTCATATGGAATAACTTTGAGGTTTATGGAAGTGGATGCACAAGCAGTATTCCCTCTTAGTACAAGTGAAGGCTAGAAAGAGACGGGGAAGCGACCAGCTAGAGAGCGACAACAGTCATGAACATGCATTGAAATTAATCAACAATGGGTGCAAGCATTAGTAGGATATAAATTACCATGAACATAAATATCGTGGAGGCTATGTTGATTTTGTTTCAACTACATGCGTGAACATGTGCCAAGTCAAACCACTTGAATCGTTCAAAGGAGGATACCACCCTCTCATACCACATCACAACCATTTTAATATCATGTTGGCACGCAAGGTAGACCATTATAAACTCCTAGCTAATTAAGCATGGCATGAGCAACTATGATCTCTAATTGTCATTGCAAGCATGTTTCATTCATAATGGGCTGAATCAGGAATGATGAACTATTCATATTTACAAAAACAAGATAGGTCGAGTTCATACCAGCTTCTCTCATCTCAATCAGTTCATCATATATCGTCATTATTGCCTTTCACTCGCACGACCGAACGGTGTGGATAATAATAATAGTGCACGTGCATTGGACTAAGCTGGAATCTGCAAGCATTTAAATACAAGGGAGAAGACAAAGTAATATGGGATCTTGGTTAAATCAACAATAATGCATATGAGAGCCACTAAACATTTTCATCATGGTCTTCTCCTCTTGACCCCCTAAGAAAAGAAAAGAAATAAAACTATTTATACGAGAAAGCTCCCAACAAGCAAAAGAAGAACGAAAAATCTTTTTGGGTTTCTTTAAGTTACTACTACTATAGGCATGGAAAGTAAACTAGCTAATAGCTACAACTAATTTTGTTTTGTTTTTTCTTCTTAAGGTTTTTCTCACACACAAGAAAAAGACTTGGAAAAGAAAATAAACTAGCATGGATAATACAATGAAAAAGTATGAGCACCGACAACTAGAATGGGTGTGTGAACATGAATATAACGTCGGTGAGAAATACGTACCCCCCAAGCTTAGGCTTTTGGCCTAAGTTGGTTTATTGCCACGGATCAAAGCTACTCTCTCTGGTGCGAGGAGGAGTGTCATGTGGGTGCCACTGGTTGGCAATCTCCTCCGAATCCCACTGATAAACCGACTGCCAATAAGGGTCAAGTGATGGCTCCAGCTCAGGCTCTGAAACCTGTGCCTAGCTCCAGTACGCATAACGGCATCCGACAAAACAAGGTACGTGCTCTTTTAATTTAGAAAAGCGGGGGCCAGCAACTTCTCCTCCTTCTGCTTATCCTTTGAGCTTTGGGTAGAAGAGCCTCTCAACAATCTCCTCATCATTTTCTTCCTCTGAAAAATTTCTGAAATTTTTAGTGACTCAAAATAAAAGTGAACCAAACTCAACAAGATTGATAGAAACTACTCCCACAAGTGCCTAGAGACTGTATCATGCATTAGAACTACTTGGGACCACATAAATTTGACATGCAAGCTCAAGAACAGGGTCACCTTGGCAGCAAAAAATTGCAATAAATAAAGCACTAGAACAAAAACTAATTGGACCATTGGAGGAGTCACATACCTAAGAACAATCTCCCCAAACAGTTTTGTGAATGGAGCTTTGAGCAAGGAGATCGAAAATGGCAAGAAAATGAGCTAGAACACGAGTTTGAGCTACGAGAGGATTTTTTCTGGAGGAAGATGAAGTGTGTGGGTGCTGGAATAAGTGGAGGGGGCACATGGGGCCCACGAGGCAGGGGGCGCGCCCTGCACCCGGGGCCAGGTGGTGTGGCCCCTGATGTGTTCTGTGACACCTCGAGACCGGTGCGCCAGGTGTCAGCCAATTATTCGTTGTCAGTGCCATGTCATCTGCTTGCGTGTTGCATCTTGCCATGTCATCATGTGTTGCATCATCATGTTTTCAAAACTTGCATCCGTCCGAGTACCCTCGTCCTCTTCGTTGTCCGTTCTGAGCCCAGACACACTTGCACGCGCCCGCGGTGCCTCCAAATATTTATTTTATGAGTGGCCCAAAAACGTTCTCGGAATGGGTTGAAACTTGGTGTGTGATCTTGTTAGTGTAGACAGGCCGCCTGCCAAATTTCATCGCATTCGGAGCTTGTTTGATAGCCCAACGGATATTTATAGCGTAACTAGTCGCCGGTTTAAACGTCGGACGTTTTCGGTCTCCGAAAACCTCCGCGGGCCTCTCCCTCTCTTCTCTTCTCTAAGCACGAGGCCTCTCCTACACAGCCCACTACCTCCTCTAGGCCCAGCCTACTCCCCCTCCACTCCGGTGTCGTTGGATCGTGATCCGATGGCTTCGAAAGCCCCCAAAACCCCCCTAGACCCAAACCCTAGCCAAAACTGCCCATTTAAACCCCCTCCCCTTGCCATTTTGGGCATCCCTAGCCACCCTAACCCCATCCCTAACCTCCAGCCGCAGCTAACCACCTCCTCCCTCAATTTCAGTGCGCAGCCACCTCCAATCTGCCAGTTGTCGCGTCCTCTATGGCCAGCGCCGCCACATAATGCCCCCTGGCCAATCAGCAGCCGCCACTTGGTGAGGCCACATCGTCCCCAGCCTCCCACCGCGTCGGCTCCCTCCGCGGCCCGCCAGGCCCATGCGGAGGCCCGCTCCCGGGCCGATCTGGGCCCGAGGATCGAACCAGCGCCGCCCGAGCACTACTTCTTCCGCTTCTCTGCTCCCGACGCCGGTCGATCCCAGTCGCCGGAACTCCTTCGCCGCCGCCGCCGTTTCCCGCCGACTCCGCCTCGACCCGCTGGCCGGTGAGCCGCCGCCCGCCGGTGCGGTTCCGACGACCCGCGGCGCCACCGGGGCCCCGAGGCCTCGCCGGCTGGAACCCCGCCGCCTAGCTCGAACTGCAGCAGCCGCCGGCCGCTGCATGAGCGCCGCCGCCCGTTGTGCCTTGCCGCTTGCCGGATCCGGCGCCCCATGGCCGGATCTACCTGCCCCCCTCCCTCCAGTGACCTCCCTCGCTGGAGAACCTCGCCGGTGAGCTGCCATACGCAGGCCCCGAGCTCCTCCTCTGGCTGTGCGGACATGTCCGGGAGGAGCCCGGACATGTCCGACCTCTTCTCTCTGCCACGTGGGCCCAGACGCCGGACGTGTCCGTCTGGACCGGACATGTCCACCCGAAACGAGGTCTATTTTCCACTAAGTCCCTAAATGTCATATTTCTGTTGCATACTTTGCGGTGCTGTAATTAATTGTGTGCTTGTCCAAATAGAGTGTATTATATGTCAAAATGACCGTGGTGAAATGCTCTACACTTTGTTCCATTGTGCCATATTCATTTGAGTTCATCTAGATGCTCTAATATCTGTTGCAAGGGTGCTACTTGTTATAAACTGCTGCTACTTGTTATTTTCATGCCATGTTTGAGATGTGATAACTTGGTGCATGTTTATCCAAATGATGCATATGATAAGTCAAAATGTTCATCATGAGATGCTCTACATGTTAGTTGCTATAGCATGCATGTTAGACTTCATATTGCCATGTTTATCTTGGTAGCAAAAGTGCATGTGGATGTTAGGTTTTGTAACTTGTTACGAGATGCCTAGTTGAGGAGCTCGTTGCTATTGTTGTGTTTGTCCCCTTGTCACATGCCTAGATGTTTTAGATTCTCCATGATGTGTTCTTTGATGTGGTGCATTTAAATTTCCATGATATGCATTGTGTTGACTTAAACATGCTTGCAAACATGCCATGTTGTTATTAATGTTTTAACACTTAGTGAAATTTCACTACGTTTGGAATCTGTAATATCCTGATGCTATGTTTGCTTGATGCCCTAGGCAAATCCATGTTAGTTTTGGGGTGGCCATTGATCATTCCTTGCTGTATATGTTGTTGTCTATCCATTCATGCCCTCACTTGCTCATATGCCTTGCTGTAGCTTATTTAATTCTTGATCCCAAGTTGCTATAAAATATTGCTGTCAGGATTTTAGTGTCATGATCAAAATGTTGTAGCTTGTTGCTATTGATCCATGCCTCCTATGGAGATGCTCCAATGGAGTTGTTTGCTGTAGGATATGTCTACTTCATGTCCATGCTTATTGTCACCATGTTTGAGTGTTGTAGAGCATATATTTCTTGCTCCAAAGTTGCTATGTGGCTGTTAGTTTCAGCTTTGCATTGTTTCTTGTTTCGGGTGTATCTTTTAGCCCGTTGCTCCGTTTTGAGTGTTCCTTATATGAAACTTGTATGATTTTGCATGTAGAATCATAATATCTTGTTGTTTTCATGTTTGGAGTGTGTTTGCTTGATGTTTGGGTGCATCTTGCACCGTTGCCATGCTTGTCTTGTTTTGCTCATATCTTCTAGGCCGTAGCTCCGAAATAAACAAACTTTATTTGAAACTTGGCTAGAATTTCGTGTAGATCATGTTGGTGCAGGTTAAATTGTTGTTTAACAACTTTAACTTAAGGTTTGTTCAGATCTGGACTAATTTGAAACTATGCATATGAGGACTTACCGGATTTGTAATATATAGCTTCCGGCCTCATTTAAACTTGTTGTTCTTATGTTGCTTCTCTGTGCTTCCTACCTTGTCATGTTTTGCATCCTATATGGATCTGTCTTGCATCCTACTTGCTTGAGCTTATTGTCTTGTTCTTGTGCTGTTCTGGTGTGCTTCCTATGTTGTCATGTAATGCATCCTAAGTGCATCTGCAGTGCATCATACTTTGCCATGTATTGCATCATATATAAACTTGTGTTGTTTTTCTGTGCTTCCTACCTTGCCATGTATTGCTTTCTGTATAGACTTGTCATGCATCATACCTTGCCATGTAATGCATCATATATAGACTTGTGTTGTTTTGCTGTGCTTCCTACCTTGCCATGTTTTGCTTCCCGTATAGACTTTCTGTGCATCATATGTAGACTTGTCGTGCATCCTAATTGGTTGAGCATATTGTCATGTTCATGTGTTGTTTTTCTGTGCTTCCTACCTTGTCATGTTATGCTTCATGTATAGACTTGTAGTGCTTCCTATATAGAACTGTCTTGCATCATACTTGGTTGAGCATATTGTCATGTCTCGTGTGGTGTGTTTACCGTATTGCTTGCTTCTTCTCCTTAGTGCTTGTTCTGTTGCGATCGTGAGGATTCGTTCGTCTACCCGTGGTTCTTCTTCAAGGCTTCTTCTTCGTCTTCTTCATGGATCCGTTCTTCTTCCTTGCGGGATCTCAGGCAAGATGACCATACCCTTGGATACCTTTACTATCATTGTCTTTGCTTAGTTGTCTCGATGCTATCGTTATATGTCGCGCTACCCATCCTTATTGTCAGCCTCTCCTTGTTGCCATGAAACCTCTAACCTTTGAAACCTTCCTAGCAAAACCATTGTTTGGATATGTTACCCGCTTGCTCAGCCCCTCTTATAGCATTGTTAGTTGCAGGTGAAGATGAAGTTCGTTCCAGGAGGGAACTTGTTGTTGGAATATCACAATATCTATTATTATTATTAACACACCTATATACTGGGCATGGGTGGAAGGCTTGGCCTTTTGCTGGGTGTTTTGTTCCACTCATGCCACCTTAGGCGCCGATAAACCGGCATTATGTTCCTTGATTTTGCGTTCCTTACATGGTTGGGTATATGGGGACCCCTTGACAGTTCGTCTTTGAATAAAACTCCTCCGGCAAGGCCCAACATTGGTTTTAATTTGCTCATAATAACAACTTAAATAATTAATTAAATTGCATAGGGATTTAGCGCTACCCGAGGTTTCTTTCTACATAGCAGGGGGGCCAGTGCTGATGGTGTTGGTCCCAAATGGGGAGACTGTGGGGCCACCACGGGGAAACTCGAGGATTGGTTTTACTCGTAGGATCGCCCATCCGGTCGTGGCCTGAGATGAGATACGCGCGGCTACTATCAGGGTGTCGACACACCGGGAGGTCTTGCTGGATTTGTTTTACCATTGTCGAAATGTCTTGTGCACCGGGATGCCGAGCCTGATCGGATTTCCCTAAGATAAGGGGTGATGATACTATATTTATCACTTCAGCTAATTGTGAGAGCTTGTGATGGGCTAAGTTGGGACACCCCTGCAGGGTTATGATCTTTTGAAAGCCGTGCCCGCGGTTATGTGGCAGATTGGAATTTGTTAATGTCCGGTTGTAGAAAACTTGACAGAGGATCCGAAGTAAAACACACAACTGTGTGAGTAACCGTGACTGTCTCTTTTCACTTTGAGAAGAGAACATGGTTGGGTTATGTTTGACTCGTAGGTAGTTCAGGATCTTTAGCGATCACTACTAGTTGCGACCGTTTGCGTAGATGCTCATCTTATTCTTGTACTCGCAAGTTAGCCACCATACATTTTGCTTAGCCGCTGCTACAACCTCACCACTTTACCTCTTCCTACCCATTAAGCTTTGATAGTCTTGTTACCCATGGTTATGGGATTGCTGAGTCCTCGTGGCTCACAGATACTACAACAACAGTTGCAGGTGCAGGTTTCCGATGTCTTGACGTGAGAGCGTTGTTCTTTTGTTGGAGTTCTTCTTCTTCGGTCTTGGGTTAGGTTCCGGGTCGACAGCCTGGGATAGCAGATGGATGTCGTTGTTCTTTTCATGTTTGCATCCGTAGTCGGATGCCTTGTATTGATGTTGTTGTATTCATGTGACTTGTATGTATTGTTGTATCCCCCATGTATGTATGTAATGGTACGATGTAATGATATCCATCTTGCTAAGCGCCCAAAATGCGGTTGTGCCCCAATCACGTAAGTGTCACGTGATCGGGATAGAATCGCATCTTGGGCCTGACAAGTTGGTATCAGAGCCTCGACCGACCATAGGAGCCCCCTTGATTGATCGTAGCTTGGCCGTTGTTGAGTCTAGAAGAAAACTTTTTTTCAGAGTCTAGTTATATCGGAGAGTAGGAATTCTTTTTACTCCTCAGCCCCTTCGTCGCTCTGGTGAGGAATCTTGACGTAGGTGTTTTGAATTACTCCTTTTCCCGTTCAAATTTTTTTAGGATCTCGTGGTTAGTTTTCGTTTGTTGCGTTGTTAGTTCTTTCATCTGGTGCATCTCTCGTCAAGTGGATTCACCCCTCTTCTCCTTTGCAAGTGTAACGTCAGTTCTTTTCAACCGACGGTGTTTCCCCGTCCGTTGTGGTCTTTCTTTTCCCACCCTCCCACCCTTTTGTTTCTCGGAGCCGGAGCCCTTAATCGAGTATCCATCCTACTCGTGTGAATCCTTTGCATTCTTTCCTCAGTTATTTCATCTGGTGGATTCTCGTCTAGTTCTTCACCCTTCATCTCTTTTCTTCTCCGGTGAATTCTCGTCTCATCGTCATTATTCATCTCTTTTCTTCTACGGTGGAATCAAGTCAAGTTTTCGGTGTTGATCTTATTCTTTTCCCTCGGCTCAAATGTTTCCCCTTATCTTGTTAACCTCTCGCCATTTAATTGTCCGGAGTTCTGAAGAAATCTCAAGAGATTCATGTGTCTTTCAATTAATTCGAGGTTGTCACCTCATTCGAGTTTCAACCATTTCCGGTGCATCATCTCCTCTAGTAATCAATTCTCAACGGTGGTTTTCTCTTCGGTGGGCTCATAACCCACAGGTCTTTCCCAGGATCTTACCTGACTCTTTTATTTTCCCGGAGTGTTCCGTAATTCTTTTCTAGTGTGACGTAAGTATGGATTCCATCAGTCATATGCCTTCTTCAAGATCGCTTTTAATTATTTTCATCGTTGGATCAACATTTCTTCTTCTCATTCATCCGGAGTAGTTCTTGAATTATTTTCATTGTGTTCCTCCGAAGACCATCATTTCAGAAGATTTCTTCGTTCTCAGTTTTCAACTTCGTCCTCCAAATATTCTTCTTGATGCCTCTTCGTTCGTCTCACATTCGTCCGGTGCTTCGTTCAAGTATTCTTTAATCAGTTCACGATCTCTTTGTTCTCATCATTCAATTTTCCTCAAGTGCTTTATTCTTCCCGGAGATTCATTCTCTGGTGTTCACTCAATTTCAATTCTTTACGGTGGATTGTTCTCTTTCATCACTTGATTTTAATTCTTCCCGATGGTTCGTTCATTTTCTTCACTCGACTTTATTCTTATGGTGGTTCGCTCAAGAGTTTTTTTCCGGTGCTATCATATCAATCCATTCATTTTATTTAAATCCTACCGGTGTTTCATGAAGATTTTCGCAAGTTAGCGATATATCCCTCTTTAATCTTTTCAACGGGAATAAGTGATATGCAAATCCATTGCTTTCATCAATTTAATTGATGGAGGATGAGCATAACATAATTCTTATTCTTTTTCATCAAGTTGTTTATTCCTTCCTTCGGAGTTTATTCTTGATGAATAAATTCTAGTTCCATGTGCTTTAATCTTTTCTTTTCCGTAGTTCAATTTTTCTCGGCTATCTCGTCGGTACCCCCGTCGAAATCATCGCAAGGCTCTAATCTTATTCTTTTCGTCTGTCAATACTAAATCATCATCCTTTCATTACCGGAGTTCTTCGTGGTGGTTCTTCATCATTTAATTCATTCTTCAAACATTCATCTAATTCTTCTGGAGCAGCTCAAGCATTCTTATTCTTTTGCCTCTCGAGTGCAAATAATTCTCTGTATTCTTTTGAAGTGGAGTTTTGCATTTCTTTCTTCATTCTCATCTAGTCAATCTTTGGTTGCGGCATAATATCACCTCAAGCTTTGAGATGTTTTCATAAGTCCATAACAACTTATTCTTTTGTTGTTGATTTTCCCAACAACTCCGTTCAAGTCTTTCTCTGATAAATTCTCGTTCATGTCACTTGTGCTCAAGTTGTCATCTTCTTCCCCTTCTTCTCATTCCATTCTTTCCATTCTTCCGAAGGCTTTGTGTTGTTACTCTCGTCGAGTATCGTTCCATCTCCTCAAGTTATTGTCCTATTTCATTCATGTTCAACCGGTGTGATATTTCTTCCATTTTCAGCCGGAGTGCTACCCGAATTCCTTCGTGGAGATTTCTTTCTATCTCTGTCAACCGGAGTGGTTTCGAATTCAGTCTTATTCCTTCAAACTTTCGGTTCTCGTCGTATTCCTTCTTCCTCTTGTCTAACGAAGTCTTTGCAACTTTGTTCTTTTCCGTTGTATCCTTCTTTCATATTGTTCAACCTCTTAAAGTTCTTTGGTTTCGCTCTTTTGTCCTCGAAGAACGTTGTTCTTCCTTTTTCTCTTCCGTCTCGTTCCTAAGATCTCGGGATGAGATCTCTTGTTAGTAGGGGAGTGTTGTGACACCCCGAGACCGGTGCGCCAGGTGTCAGCCAATTATTCGTTGTCAGTGCCATGTCATCTGCTTGTGTGTTGCATCTTGCCATGTCATCATGTGTTGCATCATCATGTTTTCAAAACTTGCATCCGTCTGAGTTCCCTCGTCCTCTCCGTTGTCCGTTCTTAGCCCAGACACACTTGCACGGGCCCGCGGTGCCTCCGTATATTTATTTTATGAGTGCCGAAAAATGTTCTCGGAATGGGTTGAAACTTGGTGTGTGGTCTTGTTATAGTGTAGACAGGCCACCTGCCAAATTTCATCGCATTCGGAGCTCGTTTGATAGCCCACCGGATATTTATAGCGGCACTAGTCGTCGGTTTAAACGTCGGACGTTTTCGGTCTCCGAAAACCTCCGCGGGCCTCTACCTCTCTTCTCTTCTCTAAGCACGAGGCCTCTCCTACACAGCCCACTACCTCCTCTAGGCCCAGCCAACTCCCCCTCCGCTCCGGTGCCGTTGGATCGTGATCCGATGGCTCCGAAAGCCCCCAAAACCCCCTTAGACCCAAACCCTAGCCAAAACTGTCCATTTAAACCCCCTCCCCTTGCCATTTTGGGCATCCCTAGCCCCCCTAACCCCATCCCTAACCTCCAGCCCTCCCTCAATTTCAGTGCGCATCCACCTCCAATCTGCCACTTGTCGCGTCCTCTATGGCCAGCGCCGCCACATAACGCCCCCTGGCCAATCAGCAGCCGCCACTTGGCAAGGCCACGTCGTCCCTAGCCTCCCACCGCGCCGGCTCCCTCCGCGGCCCGCCAGGCCCGTGCGGAGGCCCGCCCCCGAGCCGATCTGGGCCCAAGGATCGAACCAGCGCCGCCCGAGCGCTGCTTCTTCCGCTTCTCTCCTCCCGACGCCGGTCGATCCCAGTCGCCGAAACTCCTTCGCCGCCGCCGCTGTTTCCCGCCGCCTCCGCCTCGACCCGCTGGCCGGCGAGCCGCCGCCCGCCGATGCGGTTCCGACGACCCGCGGCGTCGCCGGGGCCCCGAGGCCTCGCCGGCTGGAACCCCGCCGCCTAGCTCGAACTGCAGCAGCCACCGGCCACTGCGTGAGCGCTGCCGCCCGTTGTGCCTTGCCGCTTGCCGGATCCGGTGCCCCATGGCCGGATCTACCTGCCCCCTCCCTCCGGTGACCTCCCTCGCCGGAGAACCTCGTCGGTGAGCTGCCAGACGCAGGCCCCGAGCTCCTCCTCTGGCCATGCGGACATGTCCGGGAGGAGCCCGGACATGTCCGACCTCTTCTCTCTGCCACGTGGGCCCAGACGCCGGACGTGTCCGTCTGGACCGGACATGTCCACCCGAAACGAGGTCTATTTTCCACTAAGTCCCTAAATTTCATATTTCTGTTGCATACTTTGCGGTGCTGTAATTAATTGTGTGCTTGTCCAAATAGAGTGTATTATATGTCAAAATGACCGTGGTGAAATGCTCTACACTTTGTTCCATCGTGCCATGCTCATTTGAGTTCATCTAGATGCTTTAATATCTGTTGCAAGGGTGCTACTTGTTATAAACTGCTGCTACTTGTTATTTTCATGCCATGTTTGACATGTGATAACTTTGTGCATGTTTATCCAAATGATGCATATGATATGTCAAAATGTTCATCATGAGATGCTCTACATGTTAGTTGCTATAGCATGCATGTTAGAGTTCATATTGCCATGTTTATCTTGGTAGCAAAACTGCATGTGGATGTTAGGTTTTGTAACTTGTTACGAGATGCCTAGTTGAGGAGCTCGTTGCTATTGTTGTGTTTGTCCCCTTATCACATGCCTAGATGTTTTAGATTCTCCATGATGTGTTCTTTGATGTAGTGCATTTAACTTTCCATGATATGCCTTGTGTTGACTTAAACATGCTTGCAAATATGCCATGTTGTTATTACTGTTTTAACACTTCGTGAAATTTCATTAAGTCTGGAATCTGTAATATCCTGATGCTATGTTTGCTTGATGCCCTAGGCAAATCCATGTTAGTTTTGGGGTGGCCATTGATCATTCCTTGCTGTATATGTTGTTGTCTATCCATTCATGCCCTCACTTGCTCATATGCCTTGTTGTAGCTTATTTAATTCTTGCTCCCAACTTGCTATAAAATATTGCTGTCAGGTTTTTAGTGTCATGATCAAAATGTTGTAGCTTGTTTCTATTGATCCATGCCTCCTATGGAGATGCTCCAATGGAGTTGTTTGCTATAGGATATGTCTACTTCATGTCCATGCTTCTTGTCACCATGTTTGAGTGATGTAGAGCATATATTTCTTGCTCCAAAGTTGCTATGTGGCTGTTAGTTTCAGCTTTGCATTGTTTCTTGTTTCGGGTGTATCTTATAGCCCGTTGCTCCGTTTTGATTGTTCCTTATATAAAACTTGTGTGATTTTGCATGTAGAATCATAATATCTTGTTGTTTTCATGTTTGGAGTGAGTTTGCTTGATGTTTGGGTGCATCTTGCATCGTTGCCATGCTTGTCTTGTTTTGCTCATATCTTCTAGGCCGTAGCTCCGAATTAAACAAACTTTATATGAAACTTGACTAGAATTTCGCGTAGATCATGTTGGTGCATGTTAAATTTCTGTTTAACATCTTTAACTTAAGGTTTGTTCAGATCTGGACTAATTTCAAACTATGCATATGAGGACTTACCGGATTTGTAATATATAGCTTCCGGCCTCATTTAAACTTGTTGTTCTTATCTTGCTTCTCCGTGCTTCCTACCTTGTCATGTTTTGCATCCTATATGGATCTGTCTTGCATCCTACTTGCTTGGGCTTATTGTCTTGTTCTTGTGTTGTTCTGGTGTGCTTCCTATGTTGTCATGTAATGCATCCTAAGTGCATCTGCAGTGCATCATACCTTGCCATGTATTGCATCATATATAAACTTGTGTTGTTTTTCTGTGCTTCCTACCTCGCCATGTATTGCTTCTTGTATAGACTTGTCATGCATCATACCTTGCCACGTAATGCATCATATATAGACTTGTGTTGTTTTGCTGTGCTTCCTACCTTGCCATGTTTTGCTTCCTGTATAGACTTTCTGTGCATCATATGTAGACATGTCGTGCATCCTACTTGGTTGAGCATATTGTCATGTTCTTGTGTTGTTTTTCTGTGCTTCCTACCTTGTCATGTTATGCTTCCTGTGTATACCTGTAGTGCTTCCTATATAGAACTGTCTTGCATCATACTTTGTTGAGCATATTGTCATGTCTCGTGTGGTGTGTTTACCGTATTGCTTGCTTCTTCTCGTTAGTGCTTGTTCCTTTGCGATCGTGAGGATTCGTTCGTCTACCCGTGGTTCTTCTTCAAGACTTCTTCTTCGTCTTCTTCATGGATCCGTTCTTCTTCCTTGCGGGATCTCAGGCAAGATGACCATACCCTTGGATACCTTTACTATCATTGCCTTTGCTTAGTTGTCTCGATGCTATCGTTATATGTCGTGCTACCCATCATTATTGTCAGCCTCTCCTTGTTGCCATGAAACCTCTAACCTTTGAAACCTTCCTAGCAAAACCAATGTTTGGCTATCTTACCCGCTTGCTCAGCCCCTCTTATAGCGTTGTTAGTTGCAGGTGAAGATGAAGTTCGTTCCAGGAGGGAACTTGTTGTTGGAATATCACAATATCTATTATTATTATTAACACACCTATATACTAGGCATCGGTGGAAGGCTTGGCCTTTTGCTCGGTGTTTTGTTCCACTCATGCCACCTTAGGCGCCGATAAACCGGCATTATGTTCCTTGATTTTGTGTTCCTTACACGGTTGGGTATATGGGGACCCCTTGACAGTTCGTCTTTGAATAAAACTCCTCCGGCAAGGCCCAACATTGGTTTTAATTTGCTCATAATAACAACTTAATTAATTAATTAAATTGCATAGGGAGTTAGCGCTACCCGAGATTTCTTTCTACATAGCAGGGGGGCCAGTGCTGATGGTGTTGGTCCCAAAAGGGGAGACTGCAGGGCCACCACGGGGAAACTCGAGGATTGGTTTTACTCGTAGGATCGCCCATCCGGTCGTGGCCTGAGACGAGATACGCGCGGCTACTATCAGGGTGTCGACACACCGGGAGGTCTTGCTGGATTTGTTTTACCATTGTCGAAATGTCTTATGCACCGGGTGTGACATCCCTGTATTGAGCTACAGTAATCCTCTGAGTGATAATGCCAAGTCATCATAATGAATTCGACTAAACCTCACTCGTTTCGAACCGAGTTCAATTTAAAATTTAAATAACAAGTCAAATTATAAATTCATCAAACCGAGATTTAAAAATGTTCAAAAGGTAGTAGATATTCACTAATTAATTATAGAGCATCAATCATCATATTGTAAATAACTATGTGCCTCTAATTTAATTAAAACAGGACCAACTACAATTAAATTAACCATTTTTTGTTGAACAAATATTTATACTATTCAAAAGTATTTGAAACTTTTTGTGCAACCTAATAATATTGCTTAGCATTTTATGTATGAAGTTTCATAATAAACAAAACTCATTTGGTAGGAAAATAGTATAAACAGTAGCTAAGTGTATAACAACAAAAAAGATTAAAACTAAAATTGCCTTGTGCACTTTTGGCCCACTATGAACAAGAGATAGCCAGCCTACTATGCCTTATGGGCACTACACGCACACGACCTGGCCCAGCCCAAGTCGTTGGTCGTCCCCAACCTCTCGCGCCGTGGACGCTGCTCGTCCGTCCAGCGCGCAGATGCCGTGCTGTCGGCCATCCCGCGGTCGTAGAGATGGATATAAGGACTCCCTTGACGTCTCTCTCTCCCCTGGAAACCCTAGCAAACCCCGTCCCCTATCTCCCTCTCCCTCTCGCACAAGCCTTCCCGAGCTCGACGTCATCGCGGCATCGTCGCCGACGTGCACCGGAGCTCCCCCGAGCTGCAAGAAGGTGCCCAGGAGCCTCCCCATCGTCGACCTCATCTCATCCCTGTGGAAAATCGAGCGAAGGCGCCGCATCGTAGCCCCCGTCGCGATTCATCTTCGACCACCACGGCCACTACCGCGGCCCAGTTTGTCACCTGTCGGCCGTCCTCGCGGCAACTGAGCTGTCGGCGAGCTCTATTGTGAGCTCCTCCTCCTTTTCCCCCTATTCCCCGCCTCGATCCGCTCCAGTTTCATCACCCGCGATCTTCCCTGGCCGGCGCTCGCGCCCGTGCCCCAGGCCCCTACAGCCCACGCACCGGCCGCACCGCGTGCACGCGCGTCCGCGCTCGTGGTCGTGCCTCGACGTTGCTCGCCTTGCCCGCGCAGCCCTGCGCCCACCGCTACCTCCTGCTCGGCCGGCCATGCTCGCGCGTGGCCTCACTGTTCGTTGCCGCGGCCGTCCGTAGTCGCTAGCTACTTTTGCTGCCTGGCTAAACTGCTGCTTGCCGCGGACTACAGCTACTAGTGCAGCGCTGCTATAGTAAAATTCAATTACTGTAGCAGCTGCTAGCTTTTAGAAAACAACATTCATTAGCCCCCTAAACAGCCTCAGAATAGCAAATAAACAAAGCTTAACATAGCTAAAATAAATATGTGCAGGTAGTATACATGACAAACTCCATTTTACCCCATTGAACCAAATTCATTTGATGCATGGATTAAATCCTACAAAAATGACAAAATGCTATCTCTTGTTAAAAGGAACAGATTTAACTCATAGCAGTGTGGGTGCGCGACGTGTGTGTGGCTGGCTTTCCCATAGCCGTGTGTGGCCGGCCCTTTTCTAATTAGTATTAGTACTGGTTTAGACTAGAACTAAAAGTAGTGCTAAGAAAGTCTAATAACATATGACACGTGGATCTACTGTTAGTGTAAAGAAAAGGCAAATTTAGAAAATGTAAGTCAATGACATATGGGACCTTCATGTACTGTTCACTTTTTGATTAAGTCAACTTCAACTATGTTGACTTTGACTGGCCCCACATATCATACACCCTGGCTGGGTACACCTTGTGTACCCATGGCAAATTCCAGTTTTTTTTTGAATGAATAATAATTGCATAATATTAATAAAACTTGAAAAATCATATAAAATAAACCGTAACTCGGATGAAAAAATTTAATATATGAAAGTTGCTCAGAACGACGAGACGAATCCGAATACGCGGTCCGTTCGTCCGCCACACATCTCTATCATACCAAACATGCAACATTCCCCTTCGTTTCATCTGCCCGAAAATGCCTAACACCCGGAATACTTCCCCGGATGTTATTCCTCTTCGCCTGTATCACCGAGCACCGCGTTAGGTCACGCGTAGCACCGCCTTTTGCCATGTTATGCTTTGTGATGCTATTGTTTGCTCTGTTATTTATTTGTTTCCCCTTCGTTGCTTATTTTCGGTAGACTCTGATACTGTGATAGACCCCGAGACCATTGATGCTTCGGTGTTCGACTACGGGTACGCTTCCGAAGATTCCTTTCGTCTGCAGAGCTTCCAGGCAAGCCCCCCCTTTGATCACCAGATATCGCCTATTCTCCTCCCTCTTACTCTTGCATTAGTTTACTACTGTTGTTGATTCGATAACTCCTATTCTGATGCATAGCCTGTCATTGTTGCTACCACTGTTGATACATTTACCTGTTATCCTAATGCTTAGTATAGGATGCTAGTATTCCATCAGTGGCCCAACTTCCTTGTCCGTCTGCCATGCTATACTATCGGGCCGTGATCACCTCGGGTGGTGATCACGGGTATATACTATATACATACTTTACATGACACATGATGTGACTAAAGTCGGGTCGGCTCTTTGAGTACCCGCAAGTGATTCGAGGTGGGGCTGAAAGGACAGGTGGCTCCATCCAGGTAGTGATGGGCCTGAGTTCCCGACGGCCCCCGAGTGGATCTTTCTGGCGGAGCGACAAGGCGGGTTGTGACACCCAGTGGAGAGGTGGCCTGGCCCTGGTCGTTGTCCGCGGTTATTTCATAATAACACGCTTAACGAGTTTGGATATTTGATCTGAGTTTGGCCGTTGGCCTATACGCACTAACCAGCTATGTGGGAATAGTTATGGGTACTCGACGTCGTGGTATCAGCCGAAGCCTTCTTGACGTCAGCGATTGAGCGGCGTGCGCCGGGTTGGACCGCGTAACATAACTTCCTTAGTAATGGAGGTTGCTAGGTCTGCTCACCGGCCGCGTACGCAACGTGCAGGTGTGCGTTGGGCGATGGGCCCGGACCCCTGCGCGCCTAGGACTTAGACCGGCGTCCTGACCTCTCTGTTGTGCTTAGGTAGGGCTGCAACAAGTTGATCTTCCGAGGCCGGGCATGACCCTGGAAAGTGTGTCCGGCCAAATGGGATCAAGCGTGCTGGGTTATGTGGTGCACCCCTGCAGGGAAGTTAATCTATTCGAATAGCCGTGTCCCTCGGTAAAAGGACGACCCGGAGTTGTACTCCGACCTCATGACAACTAGAACCGGATACTTAATAAAACACACCCTTACCAGTGCCAGATACAACTCGGTGGTTGCTCTCTCACAGGGTGATGTGCGGGAGGGTCGCCGAGTAGGATTATGCTATACGATGTTACTTGGTGAACTTACCATCTACTCCCTTCTACTGCTGCAAGACGGAGGCTGCAAGAAGCGAGGATACTTGTTACTTTCCAGCTACCCTCATCTTCTGCTGCAAGATGGAGGTTACGAGAAGCGTAGTCTTCGATTGGATTAGCTATCCCCCTTCTTATTCTGCTTTCTGCAGTTCAGTCCACATATATTACCCCTTTACACAGATATCATTGCATATGTAGTGTAGATCCTTGCTTGCGAGTACTTTGGATGAGTACTCACGGTTGCTTTTCTCCCCTTTTTCCCCTTTTGTCCCTTCTTCTTGGTTGACGCAACCAGATGGTGGAGCCCAGGAGCCAGAGGATCCCGATGATGTTTCTACATGGAGTTCGGCTTCGAGGAGTAGTTAGGAGGTCCCAGGCAGGAGGCCTTGCCTTTTCGATCGTTGCTACTTTTGTGCTAGCCTTCTTAAGGCAACTTGTTTAACTTATGTATGTACTCAGATATTTTTGCTTCCGCTGACTCTTGTGTATTCGAGCTTTTGTATTCGAGCCCTCGAGGCCCATGGCTTGTAATATAAAGCTTGTATTATTTTAATTTGTGTCTAGAGTTGTGTTGTGATATCTTCCAGTGAGTCCCTGATCTTGGTCGTACACATTTGCGTGCATGATTAGTGTACGGTCAAATCGGGGGCGTCACAAGTTGGTATCAGAGCCGACTACCTGTAGGAATCCCCCTTTCCAAATCCTTGGCCGAAGTTGAGTCTAGTCTTTGAAAAACAAATTTACTAACTTGTTGTGTGGCTTACGGGCCCACAACACCAATCGATGGTATTAGGATCTTTTATTCCTCGTCTATACTCTGGACTCTGATCTCTCTTCTATTCGGGTTTAAAGATTTTATTAACTCTAACTCTAGGTTCTCGTAACTATTTCTCCCGGAGAGCCCTCATTACGGAAGATCATCGGCTTCGTCAGAAGATTCTGAGGGTATCCCTCAATATTTCCCTAGACCCTTGTGCTCATCGCCTTTGCAATTCACTGCCACCGATATATCCCTATGGATATCCGCATGCACTTGTCATTCTCATGACCATTCCTCGTCGCTCTTGTTGTTACAAGATGCCTTGAAATATTCTCCGTTGTCCTGAGAATCCTTTGAGTTTATTGTCTTGCAGTTTTATTTTGCATGAAAACCCTTACGATTGTTTCCTCACATTCATCAAGGATCCGTTGTAAACAATTGTTCATGTGTCTCACAAAATTAATCGGAATACTTTTCGATCCTTCGAAAATCCTCTGCAGCCTGTAACTCTTGAAATTCTTGCGTGCTTGCATTATGGTTAATTCCATATGACTAGCAGTCTTCGTTAACATCCCTTGTCTTAGAGATTTTGAGCCTGTTGATTCAATGTGTGTGTATGCACACAGTCATCAGGTTATCCTTTTTAAAATTATATTTCCAACTCAGACGTCATTCCGGTCATGAGTTGGTTCTCGACGATTCAAACCTTTATTGATTGTCCAACTAAGTGTTGTCAACTTATCCATCCTGGATCAGAGCGTCTGCTTCTGATCCTTCGTTTTGGAAACCATAATTTCTTTCTATTTAAGCTTCATACTAATCAGGTGATTCTTGAATCTGATGCTCTGCATTCTTCTTCCTCTGAGTGAGTACCGATACTCACATCAGCTCCGTTGTGGACCGCTCGATCCTTTGTTGAAATATTATCCGACAGTGTCCTTCGTATACAAAAAACCTCGAGAAGTTCTGTCCCTGATACATAATGCCTTTGGTAAATTATATCCTCTGCTTGACCAACCATGCTCTGCTTTCGAGCTCGTGTTTTTACTTTTGAAACTTGTGGTATATGTTACTAAGATGCCCGATGGGTGGAACCTATGCCTTCCCCTAATCCGTGAGAACCCAAAAGTTTTCACAAGTCATACTTTTCCGGTGTTCTACCACATAAAATTTCAACACTACAGTTTTATCAAATCGAGAGGTGAATGAAATGATATGCATTAAAGAAGTGGGGGTCGACCTTGAACTTTGTGTTCATGCCCATGAAAATGATGTAGACCGTCTCGGAAGCTTCTTGCAAAATGATTACCCAGGTGTATGATTCTTTCGGTATTCTTGAATTGATTCCTTACAGTTATGGTTCCGACCATGTTGTCCTGATCTGATATATCTGATAGGAATTCATTCCAGTGCCTCGTTTATTTTGGCAAGATTGAAGTATCTACTGTCATAGGTCAATGAGCTGGTTCTACTTCTATCATGTTCTACCTTTGAGTTTAACCCTCTGATATCTCGAGGATATCATGCCTTTGCACTACACCTTTTGAGCTTTTGATGAAGTAATACCTTTGCTTGTCGTAATCACTCTACGGGTTCTAGGTTGCCGTCAACCGAGGACACCGTTTAGTAAATCAAATCCGCTCTAAAAATTCAACACCCCTAGTAGATGTTACTGGGAAATTTTTAAACTCAATCTGGTTTTATTCCTAGGCTATCGGGTACATCCCTTGTCTAGCTATCTTTGACTGTGCTACCTCGTCCTTCTTTGGTGCACGAATTCTTCAGAGATTGAGCACAACTTACGTCGAGCTTTCAGCATCTGGTTGCTTGTTCAGTAAAGCAACTTTGATTCCGAGCTTGCATCTTATATATTGATCCTATAACTTGCCACTTCGTCATTCCCTTGCTTGTTGTCGTTGTTGTTTGACTGCATCCTCTTGAAATGTAACGCCCCGGACACACCCGCCGGTGGTCGTTACTCCTGGCGGGATCTAGACTGGCCTCACATATCAATACTAGTCTTTTCTACGCACTTTGTCCTCACTCGTGCGCACCCGGGAGCAACTTCCCGGTCGGTCACCCATCCTGAAACTACTCCAAGCTGAGCACGCTTAACTTTGGAGTTCTATCCGAATGGGCTCCCGGAAAAGAAGGAATTCCTTATTGATATGAGTAGTCTATCATCCCTAATAAGCCAGGCCATCACATACACCCTCACTCAGAGGAACCGACGTCCTCGTCGGGCCACAGGAACGTTCCCTCTTGGCACAACCGTCTGTGCTTCCAGGACAGCACATGTGCCATGTCGTGTGCCACGACGGGTCACAAACGTCATGCACAACATAACTGCAAACTGTCCGCAAACATCCGTGTAACCGCGAGAACCTGGCTCTGATACCAACTTGTAACGCCCCGGACACACCCGCCGGTGGTCGTTACTCCTGGCGGGATCTAGACTGGCCTCACATATCAATACTAGTCTTTTCTACGCACTTTGTCCTCACTCGTGCGCACCCGGGAGCAACTTCCCGGTCGGTCACCCATCCTGAAACTACTCCAAGCTGAGCACGCTTAACTTTGGAGTTCTATCCGAATGGGCTCCCGGAAAAGAAGGAATTCCTTATTGATATGAGTAGTCTATCATCCCTAATAAGCCAGGCCATCACATGAAACCTCCCGACAAATGTGTCGGATCACCTCCAACACTTTGACTTCTTCTGAGATGTCAACTGTGTTCGTGATGAGAAATCCCCTCCTTGCCCTCGATGATTTTTATTATCATCGACAACACCCTTGACTTCCTTTCATCGCGAACTTGTCCACATTATAAATACAACTTGCTCTCCAGCTAGTGTTGTGTTCCGCATTGAAGTATTACTGTCTTTTATGTCGAGAATGTTGTGCGGATTGCCCCACCTCTTAGAAATTCTCGGTATGAAGATACTTCTCATCATCACCATTCTTCATTGGTCCCCGTGTTGTTTTCAATCGGGATACCAATATGCTAAAGATGCTACTTGAGTTCTGCACTTCTAGCAACCCTATTGCTTTGAGGTTAATGATCGACAGTTCGTTCTTAGACTGTTGGTTATTGAATCGTCACTCTGACATTGATCTTGCTGCCTAAGGTCATATTTCGGGCACACCTTTCACCTAATGATTAATGATGTATGTTTTTCTCGAGCATACAACATTATATCATTTGAATTGATAAGTGTCATCCTCTTGTTCACATTATTGTGGAAATCCCTCCGCTTGGAATTCTCGATGAATGTCGCTAAACCCATCAGCCACCTCCTCATCCTCTCCTTGGTTTAATGATAAACTATTGTTTCGAGAACCACCCCCATAGTTCATTCCCCGAGAATCTTACAATGTCATTTCATCGATTTATGTTGCACCTTTTCTTCTCGAACATCCCGAGTGTGAGGTATCATGACACCAATCGGATCTGAATCTCGTTTAGATATGATGGCTGGGACAACTTTCCATGAGTTATAATATTGGTCCTCTGATGACTCGGTAATATGATGTCATGCCTAGCACCCCTGGCTGGAGGACCTAACATTATAATCTCTTTTGCAAGGATAACCATTCTTCCAGGAGGAAATTGTGAGACTTATTCTATAAGTTGTTCCTGATGAATCCATTATGTATCCAAGTCCGACCTTTACTTCAAGACCATGCCAATGCTATCTCGAAGCATGTTTGTGGTACTCTGATTTTCAACAAGAGCATTTGAAGCCCAATGCTAAATGTTTCTTGGTCAGTTATCCAAACACCGTTGTATGGGTAACATCTTGATTAATCCTTGCCTCTTTATCTGAATGGTTGGGTACTTGCTCTCCTACCCTGTATGCCATGTTCTTCTTGTCCATGGGAAGGATATACTCCTAATAATTGTGTGTAATCACAATTTTCCTTTCCATTTGTTTGTTTAACCTTTCTTTGATCTACATATAATCTAAGCAGTAATAATTTTCTGCTTATGTAAACAACTTGGTGTTCAACTCTGTCATTAAGAACCTGTTACTATTGTTCATAACATTCCGGTAACCACCGATGGAAGAAAACTTTGCCTACCGGTCCGCCTCGTTTCAACGAGCAAGAAAATGGTTCTCTTCGTTCCTCGTCCTAGGTACCGACATTGTTGGCGACATAGCTGACAAGCTATCCACTGACTTGCCTCCCTGTCGAGGCTGTGCAAGATGTCACCACCCTTCTTACTTTCAATCCACATGGTGGGCCCATAACCCACAGGTCCCAGGATCGAAACCTGACTCTTCTTTACAGCCCGGATTCTAATATATCCTTTGCGCCTGGCTTCGTATGTGATTCACGAGCTAAATTCTATACCATTATTCATCCTGGAATCAAACACCATGTTATTCTCGTTGTTAAAGCCCCCATTCCAGCTTCTGTCTGGGCATCGAATGATTGCCTACCCTTTGAAACTTTGGTACCATCGTATATTACACTCAACGAATTCACTGAAATACAACTCGTGGGGTACCTCGTGTATTTCCCATTGAGTTCACCGTCAGATGCCCAGCTTTGTGGAGATGTGTTCTTCCAAAGTTTTTTTCCCTTTATCGCGTCCGTAGGACGACGAAGACTCCGGATGAAGGATGACGACTTCAGCTTGATGATCCAAGATTTTTTTTTCAAGACATCAATATATTGGATCAACCTCCTCGAAAGGGCAGCCAAGACCGAGAAGACCCGTTAGAATTTCGCAACTAGAACTTTCCCCCCTTACTCCACCGCTTAAAATCTCGGGACGAGATTTCTTGTAGTGGAGGAGATTTGTGACATCCCTGTATTAAGCTACAGTAATCCTCTGACTGATAATGCCAAGTCATCATAATGAATTCGACTAAACCTCACTCGTTTCGAACCGAGTTCAATTTCAAATTTAAATAACAAGTCAAATTATAAATTCATCAAACTGAGATTTAAAAATGTTCAAAAGGTAGTAGATGTTCACTAATTAATTATAGAGCATCAATCATCATATTGTAAATAACTGTGTGCCTCTAATTTAATTAAAACAGGAACCAACTACAATTAAATTAACCATTTTCTGTTGAACAAATATTTATACTATTCAAAAGTATTTGAAACTTTTTGTGCAACCCAATAATATTGCTTAGCATTTTATGTATGAAGTTTCATAATAAACAAAACTCATTTGGTAGGAAAATAGTATAAACAGTAGCTAAGTGTATAACAACAAAAAAGATTAAAACTAAAATTGCCTTGTGCACTTTTGGGCCACTATGAACAAGAGATAGCCAGCCTACTATGCCTTATGGGAACTACACGCACACGACCTGGCCCAGCCCAAGTCGTTGGTCGTCCCCAACCTCTCGCGCCGTGGACGCTGCTCGTCCGTCCAGCGCGCAGATGCCGCCCTGTCGGCCATCCCGCGGTCGCAGAGATGGATATAAGGACTCCCTTGACGTCTCTCTCTCCCCTAGAAACCCTAGCAAACCCCCTCCCCCATCTCCCTCTCCCTCTCGCACGAGCCTTCCCGAGCTCGGCGTCACCGCGGCATCGTCGCCGACGTGCACCGGAGCTCCCCCGAGCTGCAAGAAGGTGCCCAGGAGCCTCCCCATCGTCGACCTCATCTCATCCCTGTGGAAAATCGAGCGAAGGCGCCGCATCGTAGCCCCCGTCGCGATTCATCTTCGACCACCACGTCCACTGCCGCGGCCCAGTTTGTCACTTGTCGGCCGTCCTCGCGGCAACCGAGCTGTCAGCGAGCTCTATTGTGAGCTCCTCCTCCTTTTCCCCCTATTCCCCGCCTCGATCCGCTCCAGTTTCATCACACGCGATCTTCCCTGGCCGGCGCTCGCGCCCGGGCCCCAGGCCCCTACAGCCCACGCACCGGCCGCACCGCGTGCACGCGCGTCCGCGCTCGTGGTCGTGCCTCGACGTTGCTCGCCTTGCCCGCGCAGCCCTGCGCCCGCCGCTACCTCCTGCTCGACCGGCCATGCTCGCGCGTGGCCTCACTGGTCGTTGCCGCAGCCGTGCGTAGTCGCTAGCTACTTTTGCTGCCTGGCTAAACTGCTGCTTCCCGCGGACTACAGCTACTAGTGCAGCGCTGCTACAGTAAAATTCAGTTACTGTAGCAGCTGCTAGCTTTTAGAAAACAACATTCGTTAGCCCCCTAAACAGCCTCAGAATAGCAACTAAACAAAGCTTAACATAGCTAAAATAAATATGTGCAGGTAGTATACATGACAAACTCCATTTTACCCCATTGAACCAAATTCATTTGATGCAAGGATTAAATCCTACAAAAATGACAAAATGCTATCTTCTGTTAAAAGGAACAGATTTAACTCATAGCAGTGTGTGTGCGACGTGTGTGTGGCTGGCTTTCGCATAGCCGTGTATGGCCGGCCCTTTTCTAATTAGTATTAGTACTAGTTTAGACTAGAACTAAAAGTAGTGCTAAGATAGTCTAATAACAGATGACACGTGCATCTACTGTTAGTGTAAAGAAAAGGCAAATTTAGAAAATGTAAGTCAATGACATATGGGACCTTCATGTACTGTTCACTTTTTGATTAAGTCAACTTCAACTATGTTGACTTTGACTGGCCCCACATATCATACACCCTGGCTGGGTACACCTTGTGTACCCATGGCAAATTCCAGTTTATTTTTGAATTAATAATAATTGCAGAATATTAATAAAACTTTGAAAAATCATATAAAATAAACCGTAACTCGGATGAAAAAATTTAATATATGAAAGTTGCTCAGAACGACGAGACGAATCCGAATACACGGTCGTTCGTCCGCCACACATCTCTATCATACCGAACATGCAACATTCCCCTTCGTTTCATCTGCCCGAAAATGCCTAACACCGGGAATACTTCCCCGGATGTTATTCCTCTTCGCCTGTATCACCGAGCACCGCGTTAGGTCACGCGTAGCACCGCCTTTTGCCATGTTATCCTTTGTGATGCTCTTGTTTGCTCTGTTATTTATTTGTTTCCCCTTCGTTGCTTATTTTCGGTAGACTCCGATACTGTGATAGACCCCGAGACCATTGATGCTTCGGTGTTCGACTACGGCTACGCTTCCGAAGATTCCTTTCGTCTGCAGAGCTTCCAGGCAAGCCCCCCCCCCCTTTGATCACCAGATTTCGCCTATTCTCCTCCCTCTTACTCTTGCATTAGTTTACTACTGTTGTTGATTCGATAACTCCTATTCTGATGCATAGCCTGTCATTGTTGCTACCACTGTTGATAGCTTTACCTGTTATCCTAATGGTTAGTATAGGATGCTAGTATTCCATCAGTGGCCCAACATCCTTGTCCGTCTGCCATGCTATACTATCGGGCCGTGATCACCTCGGGTGGTGATCACGGGTATATACTATATACATACTTTACATGACACATGATGTGACTAAAGTCGGGTCGGCTCTTTGAGTACCCGCAAGTGATTCGAGGTGGGGGCTGAAAGGACAGGTGGCTCCATCGAGGTAGTGATGGGCCTGAGTTCCCGACGGCCCCCGAGTGGATCTTTCTGGCGGAGCGACAGGGCAGGTTGTGACACCCAGTGGAGAGGTGGCCTGGCCCTGGTCGTTGTCCGCGGTTATTTCATAATAACACGCTTAACGAGTTTGGATATTTGATCTGAGTCTGGCCGTTGGCCTATACGCACTAACCAGCTACGTGGGAATAGTTATGGGTACTCGACGTCGTGGTATCAGCCGAAGCCTTCTTGACGTCAGCGATTGAGCGGCGCGCGCCGGGTTGGACTGCGTAACGTAAATTCCTTAGTAATGGAGGTTGCTAGGTCTACTAACCGGCCGCGTACGCAACGTGCAGGTGTGTGTTGGGCGATGGGCCCGGACCCCTGCGCGCCTAGGACTTAGACCGGCGTCCTGACCTCTCTGTTGTGCTTAGGTAGGGCTGCGACGTGTTGATCTTCCGAGGCCGGGCATGACCCTGGAAAGTGTGTCCGGCCAAATGGGATCAAGCGTGCTGGGTTATGTGGTGCACCCCTGCAGGGAAGTTAATCTATTCGAATAGACGTATCCCTCGGTAAAAGGATGACCCGGAGTTGTACTCCGACCTCATGACAACTAGAACCGGATACTTAATAAAACACACCCTTACCAGTGCCAGATACAACTCGGTGGTTGCTCTCTCATAGGGTGATGTGCGGGAGGATCGCCGAGTAGGATTATGCTATACGATGTTACTTGGTGAACTTACCATCTACTCCCTTCTACTGCTGCAAGACGGAGGCTGCGAGAAGCGAGGATACTTGTTACTTTCCAGCTACCCTCATCTTCTGCTGCAAGATGGAGGTTACGAGAAGCGTAGTCTTCGATTGGATTAGCTATCCCCCTTCTTATTCTGCTTTCTGCAGTTCAGTCCACATATATTACCCGTTTACACAGATATCATTGCATATGTAGTGTAGATCATTGCTTGCGAGTACTTTGGATGAGTACTCACGGTTGCTTTTCTCCCCCTTTTCCCCTTTTGTCCCTTCTTCTCGGTTGACGCAACCAGATGGTGGAGCCCAGGAGCCAGAGGATCCCGATGATGTTTCTACATGGAGTTCGGCTTCGAGGAGTAGTTAGGAGGTCCCAGGCAGGAGGCCTTGCCTTTTCGATCGTTGCTACTTTTGTGCTAGCCTTCTTAAGGCAACTTGTTTAACTTATGTATGTACTCAGATATTTTTGCTTCCGCTGACTCTTGTGTATTCGAGCTTTTGTATTCGAGCCCTCGAGGCCCATGGCTTGTAATATAAAGATTGTATTATTTTAATTTGTGTCTAGAGTTGTGTTGTGATATCTTCCAGTGAGTCCCTGATCTTGGTCGTACACATTTGCGTGCATGATTAGTGTACGGTCAAATCGGGGGCGTCACACCGGGATGCCGAGCCTGATTGGATTTCCCTAAGATAAGGGGTGATGATACTATATTTATCACTTCAGCTGATCGTGAGAGCTTGTGATGGGCTAAGTTGTGACACCCCTACAGGGTTATGATCTTTCGAAAGTCGTGCCCGCGGTTATGTGGCAGATTGGAATTTGTTAATGTCCGGTTGTAGAAAACTTGACAGAGGATCCGAAGTAAAACACACAACTGTGTGAGTAACCATGACTGTCTCTTTTCACTTTGAGAAGAGAACACGGTTGGGTTATGTTTGACTCGTAGGTAGTTCAGGATCTTTAGCGATCACTACTAGTTGCGACCGTTTGCGTAGATGCTCATCTTATTCTTGTACTCGTAAGTTAGCCACCATACATTTTGCTTAGCCGCTGCTACAACCTCACCACTTTACCTCTTCCTACCCATTAAGCTTTGATAGTCTTGTTACCCATGGTTATGGGATTGCTGAGTCCTCGTGGCTCACAGATACTACAACAACAGTTGCAGGTGCAGGTTTCCGATGTCTTGATGTGAGAGCGTTGTTCTTTTGTTGGAGTTATTCTTCTTCAGTCTTGGGTTAGGTTCCGGGTCGGCAGCCTGGGATATCAGATGGATGTCGTTGTTCTTTTCATGTTTGCATCCGTAGTCGGATGCCTTGTATTGATGTTGTTGTATTCATGTGACTTGTATGTATTGTTGTATCCCCCATGTATGTATGTAATGGTACGATGTAATGATATCCATCTTGCTAAGCGCCCGAAATGCGGTTGTGCCCCAATCACGTAAGTGTCACGTGATCGGGATAGAATCACATCTTGGGCCTGACATGTTCTCAGTGCCAAATATTCTTAAATATTCTAGAAAAAAAATCATATTTCATTTTTGGGACATTTGGAGAAATTCTATTTTTGGGGTATATTTTCTTTTATTGCACGGTTAACTCAGAAAATAGACAGAAAATGCTATTTTTGCTTTATTTAATCTAAATAACAGAAAGTAAAAAGAGGGTACAGAGAGTTGTGCTTTCTAAATTCATCCATCTCATGCTCATCAAAAGGAATCCATTAACAAGGTTGATCAAGTCTTGTTAACAAACTCTTTCCGAATAACATGAAACCGGAGAATTTTCAAAGAACACTAGGTTACCTCAATGGGGATATGTATGTCCCCAACAATAAGAATATCATATTTCTTCTTGACAGTAGGAAGAGGAAATTCAAAACCTCCAATAGTGATCGTTGAAAATTTTCCAATAGAATTGATACTATGGACCTGAGGTTGTTTTCTCGGAAAGTGTACCGTATGCTCATTACCATTGACATGAAAATTGACATTGCCTTTGTTGCAATAAATAACAGCCCCCTGCAGTATTCAAAAAAGGTCTACCAAGGATAACCTACATACTATCATCCTGGGGAATTTCGAGAATAACAAAGTCCGTTAGAATAGTAACATTTGCTACCACAACAGGCACATCCTCACAAATATCGGCAGGTATAGCAGTAGATTTATCGGCCATTTGCAAAGATATTTCAGTAGGTGTCAACTTATTCAAATCAATTCTACGATATAAAGAGAGAGGCATAACACTCACATCGGCTCCAAGATCACATAAAGCAGTTTTAACATAGTTTCTTTTAATGGAGCATGGTATAGTTGGTACTCCTGGATCTCCTAGTTTCCTTGGTATTCCACCTTTAAAAGTATAATTGGCAAGCATGGTGGAAGTTTCAATTGCGGTATCTTTCCTTTATTTGTCACAATATCTTTCATATACTTAGCATAAGGATTTGTTTTAAGCATATCATTCAAACGCATACGCAAAATGATAGGTCTAATCATTTCAGCAAAGCGCTCAAAATCCTCATCATCCTTTTTCTTGGATGGTTTAGGAGGAAAAGCCATGGGTTTCTGAACCCATGGTTCTCTTTCTTTGTTGTGTTTCCTAGCAATGAAGTCTCTTTTATCATAACATTGATTCTTTGATTGTGGGTTATCAAGATCAACAGTAGGTTCAATCTCTACATCATCGTTATTGCTAGGTTGAGCATCATCATGAACATCATCATTAACATTATCACTAGGTTCATGTTCATTACCAGATTGTGTTTCAGCATTAGAAATAGAGATATCATTGGGATTCTCATGTGTGTCAACAACAGGTTCACTAGAAGCATGCAAAGTCATATCATTTTTCTTTTTCTTATTCTTAGAAGGAATAGGTGCATCTACATTAGTTCTCTGATAATCTTCCTGAATTCTCTTAGGGTGGCCCTCACGATACAGAGGTTCCTGAGTCATTCTACCCCCTCTAGTCATAACTCTAATAGCATTATCATTTTTCTTACTATTTAATTCATTGAGCAAATCATTTTGTGCTTTAAGTACTTGTTCTACTTGAGTGGTAACCATAGAAGCATGTTTACTAATGAGTTTAAGTTCACCTTTAACTCTAGACATGTAATCACTCAAGTGTTCAATCATATAAGCATTACGTTGCAATTGTCTACCGGCATAAGCATTGAAGTTTTCTTATTTAACAATAAAATTGTTAAACTCATCTAAGCATTGGCTAGCAGACTTATTACAAGGAATATCACCTTCATCAAATCTATAGAGAGAGTTTACCTTTACTACCTGTGTCGGGTTATCAAGACTGTGTATTTCTTCAATAGGTGGTAAATCCTTAACATCTTCAGCTTTAATACCTTTTTCTTTCATAGATTTCTTTGCCTCTTGCATATCTTCAGGACTGAGAAATAGAATACCCCTTTTCTTCGGAGTTGGCTTAGGAGCTGGTTTAGGAAGTGTCCAGATATTTTCATTACTCAACGTATTATTCAATAGCAATTCGGCTTGACCAACCGTTCTTTCCCTGAAAACACAACCAACACAACTATCGAGGTGGTCTCTGGAAGCATCGATTAGTCCATTATAAAAGATATCAAGTATTTCATTTTTCTTAAGATGATGATCACGCAAAGCATTAAGTAATCGGAGAAGCCTCCCCCAAGCTTGTGGGAGACTCTCTTCTTCAATTTGGACAAAAATATATATTTCGCTTAAGGCAGCTTGTTTCTTATGAGCGGGAAAATATTTAGCAGAAAAGTAATAAATCATATCCTAGGGACTACTCACACAACCAGGATCAAGAGAATTAAACCATGTTTTAGCATCACCCTTTAACGAGAACGGAAATAGCTTAAGGATATAATAGTAACTAATTTTTTCCTCATTGGTGAATAGGGTGGCTATATCATTCAGTATAGTAAGATGTGCCACAACAGTTTCAGAATCATAGCCATGAAAAGGATCAGATTCAACCAAAGTAATTAACTCAGGATCGACAGAGAAATCATAATCCTTATCAGAAATACAGATAGGTGAAGTAGCAAAAGCAGGGTCATATTTCGTTCTAGCATTCAAAGACTTTTCATTCAGCTTAGCTAACAATTTCTTAAGATCATACCTATCATTGCAAGCTAAAAGATCTCTAGCGGTTTCTTCATCCATAACATAACCCTCAGGCACAACAGGCAATTCATATCTAGGGGAGAATCTTCATCATCACTTTCATCAAGATTATCAGTTTCAATAATTTCATTCCCTCTAACCCTAGCAATTTGTTAATCAATAAATTCACTCAATGGCACAGTATTATCAAGCATAGAAGTAGTTTCATCATAAGTATCATGCATAGTAGAAGTGGCATCATCAAGAACATGCGACATATCAGACTCAATAGCAGGAGTAGGTGTTACAAATTTACTCATATCAGAGGGTGAATCAGGTGGAGAGCTAGATGGCAGTTCCTTACCTCCCCTCGTAGTTGAGGGATAAATCTTGGTTTTTTCGTCTCTCAAGTTCTTCATACTGATCAACATATATAAATCCCAAGTGACTCAGTGAATATAGTGATGCTTCCCAGCAACGGCGCCAGAAAGTAGTCTTGATAACCCACAAGTGTAGGGCATCGCAACAGTTTTCGAGGGTAAATTATTCAACCCAAATTTACTGATTTGAGACAAGGGGAGCCAAAGAATACTCTCAAGTATTAGCAGTTGAGTTGTCAATTCAACCACACCTGGAAGACTTAATATCTGAAGCAAAGTATTTAGTAGCAAAGTAATATGGAAGTAACGGTAACAGTGGCAAAAATAACAGTAGCAGTTTTGTAGTGATTGTAACAGTAGCAGCGGAAAAGTAACTAAGCAAGGAGCAATATGTGAAAAGCTCGTAGGCATTGGATCAGTGATGGATAATTATGTCGGATGCGATTCCTCATGTAATAGTTATAACATAGGGTGACACAGAACTAGCTCCAGTTCATCAATGTAATGTAGGCATGTATTCTGAATATAATCATACGTGCTTATGGCAAAGGACTTGCATGACATCTTTTGCCCTACCCTCCCGTGGCAGCGGGGTCCTATTGGAAACTAAGGGATATTAAGGCCTCCTTTTAATATACTACCGGACCAAAGCATTAACACTTAGTGAATACATGAACTCCTAAAACTACGGTCATCACCGGGAGTGGTCCCGATTATTGTCACTTCGGGGTTACCGGATCATAACACATAGTAGGTGACTATTAACTTGCAAGATAGGATCAAGAACTCACATATATTCATGAAAACATAATAGGTTCATATCTGAAATCATGGCACTAGGGCCCTAGTGACAAGCATTAAGCATGGCAAAGTCATAGCAACATCAATCTTAGAACATAATGAATACTAGGGATCAAACCCTAACAAAACTAACTCGATTACATGGTAAATCTCATCCAACCCATCACCGCATAGCAAGCCTACGATGGGATTACTCACGCACGGCGGTGAGCATCATGGAATTGGTGATGGAGGAAGGTTGATGATGACGACGGTGACGATCTCCACTCTCCAGAGCCCCGAACGGACTCCAGATCAGCCCTCTCGAGAGAGATTAGGGCTTGGCGGTGGCTCCGTATCGTAAAACGCGATGAATCCTTCTCTTTGATTTTTTGTCCTCCCCGAAAGTGAATATATGGAGTTGGGGTTGAGGTCGGTGGAGCGTCAGGGGGCCCACGAGACAGGGGGGTGCGCCCAGGGGGGTGGGCGCGAACCCACCCACGTGGACAGGGTGTGTGCCCCTAGTCTTGATTCTTCCACCCGTATTTTTTATATATTCCCAAAAATAATCTCCGTTGATTTTCAGGTCATTCCGAGAACTTTTATTTCTGCACAAAAATAACACCATGGCAGTTCTGCTGAAAACAGCGTCAGTCGGGGTTAGTTCCATTCAAATCATGAAAGTTATAGTCCAAAACAACGGCAAAAGTGTTTGGAAAAGTAGATACTGTTGGAAATATGCCCTAGAGGCAATAATAAATTGGTTATTATTATATTTCCTTGTTCATGATAATTGTTTATTATCCATGCTAGAATTGTATTGATAGGAAACTCACATACATGTGTGGATACATAGACAAACACCATGTCCCTAGTAAGCCTCTAGTTGACTAGCTCGTTGATCAACAGATGGTCGCGGTTTCCTGACCATGGACATTGGATGTCGTTGATAACGGGATCACATCATTAGGAGAATGATGTGATGGACAAGACCCAATGCTAAGCCTAGCACAAGATCGTGTAGTTCGTATGCTAAAGCTTTTCTAAATGTCAAGTATCTTTTTCTTAGACCATGAGATTGTGCAACTCCCGGATACCATAGGAATGCTTTGGATGTACCAAACGTCACAACATAACTGGGTGGCTATAAATGTGCACTATAGGTATCTCCGAAAGTGTCTGTTGGGTTGGCACGAATCGAGACTAGGATTTGTCACTCCGTGTGACGGAGAGGTATCTCTGGGCCCACTCGGTAGGACATCATCATAATGTGCACAATGTGATCAAGGAGTTGATCACGGGATGATGTGTTACGGAACAAGTAAAGAGACTTGCCGATAACGAGATTGAACAAGGTATCGGGATACCGACGATCGAATCTCGGGCAAGTGCTATACCGATAGACAAAGGGAAACGTATACGTGATTGATTGAATCCTTGACATCGTGCTTCATCCGATGAGATCATCGTGGCACATGGGGGAGCCAACATGGGTATCCATATACCGCTGTTGGTTATTGGCTAGAGAATTGTCTCGGTCATGTCTGCATGGTTCCCGAACCCGTAGGGTCTACACACTTAAGGTTCGATGACGCTAGGGTTATAGGGAATAGATATGCGTGGTTACCGAATGTTGTTCGGGGTCCCGGATGAGATCCCGGACGTCACGAGAAGTTCCAGAATGGTCCCGAGGTAAAGATTCATATATGGGAAGTCCCGTTTTGGTCACCGGAAAAGTTTCGGGCGCTATCGGTAGCGTACCGGGACCACCGGGAGGGTCCCGGGGGTCCACCGGGTGGGGCCACCGGCCCCAGAGGGCTGCGTGGGCCAAGTGTGGGAGGGGACTAGCCCCAGGTGGGCTGGTGCGCCCCCCCCCCCCCCCCCCCCCACCAGGGCCCAAGGCGAAGAGAGAAGGGAAGGAGGGGAAACCCTAGGCTCAGATGGGCCTAAGGCCCACCTAGTGGTGCGCCCCCCTCTCTCCCCCTTGGCCGTCCCCCTAGATGGGATCTAGGGCTGGCCGCCACCCCTAGGGGTGGAAACCTAGGTGGGGGCGCAGCCACTCCCTTCCCCCTATATATAGTGGGGTTTGGGGCTGCCATACACATGAGAACTTCCCCCTCTTGGCGCAGCCCTACCCCTCTCCCTCCTCGTCTCTTGCGGTGCTTGGCGAAGCCCTGCTGGAGTGCCACGCACCTCCACCACCACCACATCGTCGTGCTGCTACTGGACGGAGTCTTCCCCAACCTCTCCCTCTCTCCTTGCTGGATCAAGGCGTGGGAGACGTCACCGGGCTGCACGTGTGTTGAACGCGGAGGCGCCGTTGTTCGGCGCTTAGATCGGAATCAACCGCGATCTGAATCGCTGCGAGTACGACTCCTTCATCTGCGTTCTTGTAACGCTTCCGCTTAGCGATCTACAGGGGTATGTAGATGCACTCCCCTCTCCCTCGTTGCTAGATTACTCCATAGATAGATCTTGGTGATGCGTAGGAAAATTTTTGTTTTCTGCTACGATCCCCAACAGTGGCATCATGAGCTAGGTCTATGCGTAGTTTCTTGCACGAGTAGAACACAAAGTAGTTGTGTGCGCCGATTTGTCAATTTACTTGCCGTTACTAGTCTTATCTTGATTCGGCGGCATCGTGGGATGAAGCGGCCCGGACCGACCTTACACGTACTCTTACGTGAGACAGGTTCCACCGACTGACATGCACTAGTTGCATAAGGTGGCTAGCGGGTGTCTGTCTCTCCCACTTTAGTCAGATCGAATCCGATGAAAAGGGTCCTTATGAAGGGTAAATAGAAATTGGCATATCACGTTGTGGTTTTGGCGTACGTAAGAAACGTTCTTGCTAGAAACCTATAGGAGCCACGTAAAAACTTGCAACAACAATTAGAGGACGTCTAACTTGTTCTTGCAACATGTGCCGTGTGATGTGATATGGCCAAAAGGATGTGATGAATGATATATATGTGATGTATGAGTTTGATCATGTTCTTGTAATAGGAATCACGACTTGTATGTCGATGAGTATGACAACCGGCAGGAGCCATAGGAGTTGTCTTATTTTATTGTATGACCTGCGTGTCACTGAAAACGCCATGTAATTACTTTACTTTATTGCTAACCGTTAGCCATAGTAGTAGAAGTAATGTTTGGCAAGACGACTTCATGAAGACACGATGATGGAGATCATGGTGTCATGCCGGTGACGATGATGATCATGGAGCCCCGAAGATGAAGATCAAAATGAGCAAAATGATATTGGCCATATCATGTCACTATTTGATTGCATGTGATGTTTATCATGTTTTACATCTTATTTGCTTAGAACGACGGTAGTGAATAAGATGATCTCTCACTAAAATTTCAAGAATTGTGTTCCCCCTAACTGTGCACCGTTGCTAAGGTTCATTGTTCCGAAGCACCACGTGATGATCGGGTGTGATAGGTTCTAACGTTCACATACAACGGGTATAAGCCAGATTTACACACGCAATACACTTAGGGTTGACTTGACGAGCCTAGCATGTACAGACATGGCCTCGGAACACGGAAGACCGAAAGGTCGAACATGAGTCGTATAGAAGATACGATCAACATAAAGATGTTCACCATTGATGACTAGTCCGTCTCACGTGATGATCGAACACGGCCTAGTCGATTCGGATCATGTATCACTTAGATGACTAGAGAGATGTCTATCTGAGTGGGAGTTCATTAGATGAACTTAGTTGTCATGAACAATAGTCTAAGTTGTCTTCGCAAAATATGTTGTAGACCAATAGCTTGCGTTGTAGCTCCCTTTTTAATACGATCCTAGAGAAAGACTAAGTTGAAAGATATTGTAAGCAATAATGCAGACTGGGTTCGTAGTCCGAGGAGTGTCCTCACTGCTACACAGAAAGCTTACGTCTTTGATGCACCGCTCGATGTGCAAACCCCTACAACATTGTCTTTGGATGTTGTGAACACCTGACAGACACGTCCTGATGACTACTTGATAGTTTAGTGCACCATACTTTACGGCTTAGAATTGGGTTTCCAATGACGTTTTGAATGCCATAAGACATATGAGCTGAAATTGGGATTTCAGGCTCATGCCCGTGTTGAGAGGTATGAGACCTCTGACAAGTTCTTTTGCCAACAAGATGGAGGAGAATAGCTCAACTAGTGAGCATGTGCTCAGAATGTCTGGGTGCTAAAATCACTTGAACCAAGTGGGAGTTAATCTTCCAGGTGAGATAGTGATTGACGGAATTCTCTAGACACTATCACCAATCTACTAGAACTTCGTGATGAACTATGACATGCAAAGGATGGAGATGATCCCAGAGCCATTAGCGGTGTTTAAGACCGCAAAAGTAGAAATCAAGAAGGAGCACCAAGTGTTGATGGTTTAATAAGACCACTGGTTTCAAAAAGGGGCAAGGGTTAGAAGGGAAACTTCATGAATGGCAACCAATCGTCGCTCTAATGAAGGAACCCAAGGTTGAACCCAAACCTCGAGACTAAGTGCTTCTATTGTAAGGGGAACGGTCACATGGTAGCGGAACTACCCCAAATACATGGTAGATAAGAAAGCTGGCAACTTCAACAAAGTATATTTGATATACGTGTTATTGATGTGTACCTTACTAGTACTCCTGGTAGTACCTGGGTATTGGATACCGGTTCAGTTGCTATTATTAGTGACTTGAAGCAAAAGCTACGGACTGAACGGAGACTAGGTAAGGGAGAGGTGATGATGTGTGTTGGAAGTGTTTCCAAGGTTGATAAGATCACCATCGCACGCTCCCTCTACCTTCGGGATCAGTGTTGAACCTAGATAAATGTTATCAAGTGTCTACGTTGAGCATGAATATGATTAGATCATGTTCATTGCAATACGGTTATTCATTTAAGTTAGAGAATAATGGTTATTCTGTTTACATGAATAATACCTTTATGGTCATGCACCCAATGGTTTGTTGAATCTCGATCATAGTAATACACATGATAATAATATTAACGCCAAAAGATGTAGAGTTAATAACGATAGTACCACTTTCTTGTGGCACTGCCGCTTAGGTCATTTTGGCATAAAATGCATGAAGAAACTCCATGCTGACGGATGTTTGGAGTCCCTTGATTTTGAATCGTTTGACACATGCAAGCCATGCCTCATGGGCGGAATGACTAAGATCCCGTTTTCAGGTACAATGAAACGGGCAAGTGACTTGTTGGAAATCATACATGCTGATGTGTGTGATCCAATGAGAATTAAGGCGTGTGGTGGATATCGTTATTTTCTCATCTTCACTAACGGTTTGAGTAGACATGGGTATATTTACTCGATGAAGCAAAAGTCTGAAACATTTGAAAAGTTCAAGCAATTTCAGAGTGAAGTTAAGAATCATCATAACAAGAAGATCGTGTTCCTACTATCTGATCAAGGGGAGATTTTCTGAGTTATGAGTTTGGCAATCACTTGAGACATTGTGGAATTGTTTCGCAGTTGAAGCCACCTGGAACACCACAGCATAATGGTGTGTCCGGACGTCGTAATCGAACCTTATGAGATATGGTGCGATCTATGATGTCTCTTACCGATCTACCGCTATTATTTTGAGGTTATGCGTTAGAGACAGCTGCATTCACTTTAGATAGGGCACCATCTAAGTCCGTTGAAACGACGCCGAATGAACTATGGTTTGGCAAAGTTGTCGTTTCTTAATGTTTGGGGCTGCGATGCTTATGGCTTCAGCCGGAAAAAGCTCGAACCCAAAGCGGACAAATACTTCTTCATAGGATACCCAAAGGTAACAGTTGGGTATATGTCACACCCTGATTTTCATGTCACATTGCTTAAGCTAATTTTCATGTTAAAAATGTGGATTTGCAAAAACTTTTGAGTGTTTTTGACTTTGATTGATTTGACTTTTGTCTGCTGTTTGCTAGTGCTCTAAAAATCAAATAAATCCTCCAACTCTTATACTTCATCTCCTTGACCCAAAACCTTTTCCCAATGATCATGCCATGTGTATAGACCAGTATAGAATTTTCTTATAAAAATATTTTTGGCCAAATGGTATTTTCTAAAATTAGTTTTCCAAAAACCCCTGAATTGAGGTTTGCACTGCAAGTACCTTATTTAGGGTGTGAAAAATCTTTCAAAAAGTATATTTGAATCCTATTAGGTATAGGACTCCCAGAAACCACAAAAGTATAATTTTAAGAGTTATTTTTACATTTTATTTAAAAGCTTTTTCTTAAGGCCAGAAATGGTCTTTAATAGGGAAAAATTATTTAATCATTTCAAAAATATTTGCCAAAATTCAGGGAGACTCATAGGACATATATTGTCCATATATAAGAGTTTCAGCACATGGTCATGTTCAAAATATTGGGCAAATCCTTCCAAAACCCTTTCTGGATATTTCAAGCTTTTGAAATATTTACAAAGGAAATATTCTCCAAAAATTCCAGGGAAATTCTATCATGTCATATATGACATATTTGATGATCTTGCAAAGTCCCATGCCTTGGAAAGCAAGAAAACATCCTCAAACCCCTTCATAACCATTCTGTCCATATTTGAAGTTTGAGCAACTTTACATTGCCAAACTTGTCCAAATGCTCTCAAACTTGGTGCACATGCTAGAATGGCCTAATAAGGCATCTAGACCAAATGGCACAAGATTTGGAATAGAGCAACTTGATCAGATCACCCCAAAACCACTTCTGTTCAAATTCAAATTTGAACAACTTTACATTACCAACTTTTTACCTGGAGCTTCAAACTTTGTGGGCATGATCAATACCCCAAATGATGATGCTACACCAAGTGGTGCATCAAGGGGAGATGATTTGCTTGACTCAAACATGGTGAAACCATTTCTGTTGATTTCTAGGGTTCACCAAAGTTACATTGGCCACTTTTCCCAAATGAGCTCAAATTTGGTGGAGAGGCCTAATTATGTGTGACATTTGATCCTGTTAAGTCCCATGCCAATTGGAGGTCATTTGTTTCCCCAAAACCTGATCAAACACCTTCTGCAAGTTTGCCAAAACCAGTGGTTGGACCCCTTTTACTATTTCCCTTTACCCCAAATTTCTACCACAGCTTCCCCTGATCATCCTCTACCCCCAGTAACTTCTCTATGGCCTCAGCTCAATCATTGGAGGGGGTAAAACCCCAATTTACACTGCTGGACAGCAGTTTTCACCCTCACCTTCACCTCTCTCCTCATTCCAGAGGCTCCCCGGAGCATCCAAGACCTTCACACCATTGTTTACTACTCCCTAGCACTACTGGACACTGGGGGACACGGCCAGGAAGCAAAGACACGACCATGCCAGCCAAAGGCGTGCTCTTGAGCATGCTACAGTGCGCCGAGGCACTGTAGCTCGGCCCTCCCGAGGCTTCCAGGCGACTTTGGGCAGAGAGAGCGTGTCCCCCGAGGTCCCCTCGACGCCGCAACCTGCCGGGCTGTCGGTCTTATCCTCCCCGGCCCTCCTCCTCTCTCCACGAGCTTGCCCGAGCACGTCCATGGACGAAGCTCACGGTGCACCGCGGCTGCGCTTATATAAAGCCTCCCCCCGAGCGCCCTTCGCCTCTTCTGGACCCTCCTCTCTCCCGTGCATCTCCTAGACATGCCCCCTCTCCCCCTAGTGCTCTCCTTCCCTCTCCATGGCCACCATGCTCGCCGTCGGCCTCTGCCCGGCCCTGATGAACTAGAGCTTCTCCCCCTCTTCCTTGGCCACCAGGAGAACCGCAGCCGACCGGCGGAGCTCCCCCACTCTCTATCTCCCGCTCTGGTGCCGTGTGGCGCCGCAACCACCTTCCCCCGACGCCTCGTCCGCCGGCGTCAGAGTCACCGTCACCCTAGGCCTCCCCAGCTTGCGTGGGGGCCATAGATGGGCGCGGCTCGGCCTCATGAATCCGCCGGTACGCCGTAGTCGCCGGCACGGGAGTCCACAGAGCGCCGGACCCGTCGGCCTCCACGGACGCAAGGAGCTCGCCGCGCCTCCCTGCAACCCCTCATGCGGATGCGGCTAGGCCCCGCGGCCCTGACCCCACCGCAGGTCGACGCCGGCAGGCTCGGCAGCGCCGGCGGCGAGCAAGGCCGGCGCCCTCCTCTGTCTCCCGTCGGGAGGAAGAAGAAGGAGACATGAGGGAGGGAGAGAGCCCGGTGGGCCCTGGCTGTAACTGACCCAATGGCCTGGCCCCACTGTTTAAGTGGAAACGTATTCCATGAAAAATGTTTCTCGCAAGCGGAGACGTACTTCCTGGAAGGCGCTATCGACGTAGCACCTGTGCGCTCGCAGCCGTGTAGCTGGGCCAGCCCATCAGCTATCCCTCGCCCTGCATGCAGTATAGGGGTAAACCCTTATTCCTTTTTCCTTTTTCTTTATTCTGTCAACTTCAAAAATGCCTAAATAATTCATTTGAACTCCAAATTGCATGATTCAAATTTCCTATGGCTCCATAAATCATTCTCTATCACATGGTGCAACATGCACATTATTCCAGAAACATTTCTTTCACAAATATTTATCAAATGCCTTTATTTCATTTCTGTGATGAACTTTAGAAAATCACAGAGAGCTCAATCTTGATCCAAATGCAGTGATTCAAATTTCTAGATGCTTGTCATGTCCAAACTTAGGTTTGGAACATTTTTAATAATAGTTTCTGTACCCCACCAAATATTGAGCCATTTCTTCATATTTATCAGCTTTGCAAAATCCTAGGAAATTCATTTCAAATCCAAATCCAGTGAAACCAACTCCTAAATGCTTCTAAAATCATGACTTGATGATGGGTACCTTTGCTCATCATTCAAGGAAATATTTCTGTATACTTCTTCCAAATCCATAAACCCTTTGGTTCCATCATATTGGAATGTTCCAAATCACCCATTGATCCAATACCTATGAAACCACCTTGGTTATTTTTTATATGACCAGAGGTATCCCAGAAAAGTCCAACTCCTATTTTTAGAGCATTTTTATTTTTGCTTTGATTGTGTTGCTTATTATGATTGTTTCCATCGTTAGTTGACGTAATAAACGGAGTATTCGGAGATGGACCAGAAGATTTGAAGACTCGGAAGAATAAGGCAAGCAGCCCTTTGACCATGTTCAAGAAACCTTTTTATGCATGTCTCATAGCACCTTATTATTCAATGCATCGGAATCATGTTGAGGTGGAAACCACTTTGGTTGCTACCCCTGTTACTTTACTGTTGAAACTTGCATCAAACATCACCCTACCTTCCTATGAGGGTTATGTGGGTGGGAATTGATAGATGTATGCTATAGTAGTTGGCTACGCAAAATGGGTCGGGGTTATGCATTGAGTGAAACAAGTGTGGTCTGACAGACTTGCAAATGACCCAGTGGGTGCCATTAATGCCCCTGGGAGTTGATGAGGAGCTAGGGCACTACTTGGTGAAGAAGTAGTGTGCCGAGGCTTGACGAAAGTGTTGTTTACAGAGATGGATTAGATTTATGTGTGACTACAGTCCCAACCAAACATGCGCAACCACTCTACCCTTATATGGGAAAGGGCATTATTGATTACCTAGGTCGATACTAGCATGGTGCCCGCATTACTAGTGACGGGGGTGACATGAGGTCACTCTCGGGACGGGGTCGCGCTTGGATAGGCGGCCATGACTGTCTTTACAGGGCACCGGACACACCGTTGGTACCCCGTGCTTGTGGTATGTGATGAATATGGGAGCGAGGCTCCAAGAATCTTGAGATGTGAAATGTGGGGCACGAGGCTGTTACCAATCGAGTGGACTCCATATTAGTGTCGTCTAGGGAAAGATAGTGATCGGGTGCTTACCCCGGGTACTTGAGGTATCGCGGGTCGTGGATGACACGGAAGTTCCCCGGATCTTGTGGGTAAAGTGTGCAACCTCTGCATAGTGTCAAACTATTCGAATAGCCGTGTCCGCGGTCAAGGACAGTTGGGTGGTGCTACTTAGACTATGTCCATAAGTTTCTGGGAAACAACACGATTCAGAGATATTGTTGATGTGATTGTGAGAAAGTTACAATGAGCTTGAACATGAGTTGATTACAACTCTTTCTCGATATTGATGTCTGTGACCTCCTGATACTTGTTACAGACACATGCATATCCATGTTATATGTTGATCATACCTGCATATGAAAAACTAGCTTTCCGCAAAACTACCAATTTAGCAGTAGAGCCTTGCATAAATTATTCTGTTATCACACTTGGGTTGCTTGCGAGTACATTCAATGTACTCATTGGCTTGCCACTGGTTATTTTATTGGCCAGGCAGGAGAGAACAGGTTATGATGAAGATTTCTTGGTGACGAGCATGCGAGCTAGGACGCTTCCCAGTCAGAATGCCTGTAGGGTTAAGGCAGATGGCATGGGTCCCAGTTGTCTTTGAAGATTTCCGCTGCGATGATATACTCAAGACCTGGCCATTATGGTCCTATTTGTGTAACACGGTATGTAAGGATGTAAGACTCTTGTTATTCAGCTTCTGTGTGTTCAGTGAGCATTGATCTCTGGGATCACTGTACACGTGCATTCGGTGATCACGACTTATGAGTCGGGGTCCCCACAGTATACTTTCTATCTCACATCCAAGGGAAAAAATGTTTGTCGCTAAGAACGGGTCCTTTCTCGAGAAGGAGTTTCTCTCGAAAGAATTGAGTGGGAGGAAGATAGAACTTGATGAGGTTGTCGAACCCTCACTTCAACCGGAGAGTAGTGCAACACAGAAAGATGTTTCTGTGGAGCCTACGACTGTTGAAGAGGAAACTAATGACAGTGATCATGAAGCTTCGGATCAAGTTGCTATCGAACCTCGTAGGACGACAAGGATATGCACTACTCCAGAGTGGTACAGTGATCCTGTCTTAGATGTCATGTTGTTGGACAACAATGAACCTACGAACTATGGAGAAGCGATGGTGGCCCGTATTCTGACAAATGGTTAGAAGCCGAGAAATGCGAGATAGGATCCATGAATCAAAACAAAGTATGGACTTTGGTGGACTTGCCCGATGATCTTCAAGCCATTGAGATAAATGGATCTTTAAGAAGAAGACGGACATGGACGGTAATGTCACCGTCTATGAAGCTCGACTTGTGGCGAAGAGTTTTTTCACAAGTTCAAGGAGTTGACTACGATGAGATTTTCTCACCCGTAGCGATGCTTCAGTCCGTCAAAATCATGTTAGCATTGGCTGCATTTATGAAATCTGGCAGATGGATGTCAAAACAAGTTTCCTTACCAGTTTTCGTAAGGAAAGGTTGTATGTGATACAATCAGAAATGTTTTGTCGATCCTAAGGATGCTAAAAGGTATGCTAGCTCCAGCGATCCTTCCATGGACTAGAGCAAGCATCTCGGAGTCGGAATATACGCTTTGATGGAGTGATCAAAGTTTTGGGTTTATACAAAGTTTGTTAGAAACTTGTATTTACAATAAAGTGAGTGGGAGCACTACAACATTTCTGATAAGTATATGTGAATGACATATTGTTGATCCGAAATGATGTAGAATTTCTGAAAAGCATAAAGGGTTGTTTGAAAGGTGTTTTTCAAAGGAAGACCTGGATAAAGCTGCTTACATATTGGGCATCAAGATCTATAGAGATAGATCAAGACGCCTGATGATACTTTCAAAAGAACACACACCTTTGACGTGATTTTGAAGGAGTTCAAAATAGATTAGTCAAAAGAAGGAGTCCTTACCTGAGTTGTAAGGTGCGAAGTTGAGTAAGACTCAAAGCTTGACCGCGGCAGAAGAAAGAGGAAGGACGAAGGTCGTCCCCTATGCTTTTGTCATACGCTCTATACAGTATGCCATGCTGAGTACCGCACCTGATGTGTGCCTTGCCACATGTCTGGCAAGAGGGTACAAAGGTGATCCAGGAGTGGATCACTAGATAGCGGTCAAAATTATCCTTAGAGGAATAAGGAAATGTTTCTCGATTATGGAGGTGATAAAGAGTTCGATGTAAAGAGTTAGGTCGATGCAAGCTTAACACCTATCCGGATAGCTCTGAGTAGAGATACCAGATACGTATAAAGGAGCAACCATTTGGAATAGCTCCAAGTGGAACATTGTAGCAGCATCTACGATATGATATAAAGTTTTGCGAAATACATAGGGATCTGAATGTTGCAGACCCGTTGACTACAACCTCTCTCACAAGCATAACATGATCAAACCCAGAACTCATTGAGTGTTAATCACATATTGATGTGAACTAGATTATTGACTCTAGTAAACTCTTTAGATGTTAGTCACATGGCGATGTGACCTGTGAGTGTTAATCACATGGCGATGTGAACTAGATTATTGACTCTAGTGCAAGTGGGAGACTGTTGGAAATATGCCCTAGAGGCAATAATAAATTGGTTATTATTATATTTCCTTGTTCATGATAATTGTTTATTATCCATGCTAGAATTGTATTGATAGGAAACTCAGATACATGTGTGGATACATAGACAAACACCATGTCCCTAGTAAGCCTCTAGTTGACTAGCTCGTTGATCAACAGATGGTCGCGGTTTCCTGACCATGGGCATTGGATGTCTTTGATAACGGGATCACATCATTAGGAGAATGATGTGATGGACAAGACCCAATCCTAAGCCTAACACAAGATCGTGTAGTTCGTATGCTAAAGCTTTTCTAAATGTCAAGTATCTTTTTCTTAGACCATGAGATTGTGCAACTCCCGGATACCGTAGGAATGCTTTGGGTGTACCAAACGTCACAACGTAACTGGGTGGCTATAAAGGTGCACTACTGGTATCTCCGAAAGTGTCTGTTGGGTTGGCACGAATCGAGACTGGGATTTGTCACTCCATGTGACGGAGAGGTATCTCTGGGCCCACTCGGTAGGACATCATCATAATGTGCACAATGTGATCAAGGAGTTGATCACAGGATGATGTGTTATGGAACAACTAAAGAGACTTGCCGATAATGAGATTGAACAAGGTATCGGGATACCAACGATCGAATCTCGCGCAAGTGCTATACCGATAGACAAAGGGAAACGTATACGGGATTGATTGAATCCTTGACATTGTGGTTCCTCCGATGAGATCATCATGGCACATGGGGGAGCCAACATGGGTATCCAGATCCCGCTGTTGGTTATTGGCCAGAGAGTTGTCTCGGTCATGTCTGCATGGTTCCCGAACCCGTAGGGTCTACACACTTAAGGTTCGATGACGCTAGGGTTATAGGGAATAGATATGCGTGGTTACCGAATGTTGTTCGGAGTCCCGGATGAGATCCCGGACGTCACGAGGAGTTCCGGAATGGTCCGGAGGTAAAGATTCATATATGGGAAGTCCCGTTTTGGTCACCGGAAAAGTTTCGGGCGCTATCGGTAGCGTACCGGGACCACCGGGAGGGTCCCGGGGGTCCACCGGGTGGGGCCACCGGCCCCAGAGGGCTGCGTGGGCCAAGTGTGGGAGGGGACCAGCCCCAGGTGGGCTGGTGCGCCCCCCCCCCCCCACCAGGGCCCAAGGCGAAGAGAGAAGGGAAGGAGGGGAAACCTTAGGCTCAGATGGGCCTAAGGCCCACCTAGTGGTGCGCCCCCCCTCTCTCCCCCTTGGCCGCCCCCCTAGATGGGATCTAGGGCTGGCCGCGACCCCTAGGGATGGAAACCTAGGTGGGGGTGCAGCCCCTCCCTTCCCTCTATATAAAGTGGGGTTTGGGGCTGCCATACACATGAGAACTTCCCCCTCTTGGCGCAGCCCTACCCATCTCCCTCCTCGTCTCTTGAGGTTCTTGGCGAAGCCCTGCCGGAGTGCCACGCACCTCCACCACCACCACGTCGTCGTGCTGCTGCTGGACGGAGTCTTCCCCAACCTCTCCCTCTCTTCTTGCTGGATCAAGGTGTGGGAGACGTCACCGGGCTGCACGTGTGTTGAACGCGGAGGCGTCGTTGTTCGGCGCTTAGATCAGAATCAACCGCGATTTGAATCGCTGCGAGTATGATCCTTCATCCGCGTTCTTGTAACGCTTCCGCTTAGCGATCTACAAGGGTATGTAGATGCACTCCCCTCTCCCTCGTTGCTAGATTACTCCATAGATAGATCTTGGTGATGCGTAGGAAATTTTTTGTTTTCTGCTACGATCCCCAACAGATACGTTGGAGATGTATCATCCCACCTAAAGTCAATAGTCTTCTTCATAAAAGAACCGGCACAAGAAGAATCAAGCATGGGTTGATCATTACGAGAAAGTCGAGCATAGAAGTTCTGTATGATAATTTCTCTCGAGAGCTCATGATTGGGGGATGAATATAACATTGACTTGAGCCTCCCCCAAGCTACATCAATTGTTTCTCCTTCACGAGGCCTAAAATTATATATATATATATATATATATATATATATATATATATATATATATATATATATATATATATATATATATATATATATAATTCTGATCACGATGAACTAGATGCATAGGATAATGTTTTTGATGAATTCCATTCTCAAACGATTCCAATTCCAGGATCCAATATCATCGCATAGCCTATACCATGTCAATGCTTTTCCCTTCAAAGATAAAGGGAAAACCTTCTTCTTAGCTTCATCTACGGGTAAACCTGCAAGCTTGAATAATCCACAAATTTCATCCACATGTATCAAATGCATATCAGGATGTGCGGTTCCATCTCCTGCATAAGGATTAGCTAGCAGTTGTTCTATCATAGAATTTCATATTCAGTATTTTCGTTAGGTGCACTAGGTTGAGGGGCAACAATTGTGGTTCCGGTCGAGGTGAAGATACCCCGAACAAACCCCTCAAAGGATTGTTCTACATAGTGACAAGCGACAATAAATTTCAGCACTTAGTAATAATTATTTCCTTACCAAGAACGCTTCACTCCCCGGCAATGACACCAGAAAAGATTCTTGATGACCCACAAGTACAGGGGATCAATCGTAGTCCTTTCGATAAGTAAGAGTGTCGAACCCAACAAGGAGCAGAAGGAAATGACAAGTGATTTCCAGCAAGGTAATGTCTGCAAGCACTGAAACTGTAAGTAGTAGGTAGTTTGGTAGCAAGATAATTTATAACGAGCAAGTAACAGTAGGCAAATGGTATGGAGCAAAATAGCACAATCCTTTTGTGGCAAAGGACAGGCCGAGGCGGTTTCTTCTAATGAGCAAAGTGTTCTTGAGGGCACACGAGAATTTCATCTAGTTACTTTCACCATGTTGGTTTGATTCGCATTCGCTACTTTCATAATTTGATATGTGGGTGGATTGGTTCTTAGGTGTTATTCTTACTTGAAAAAACCTCCTACTTACGATTAACCCCTCGTAAGCATCTGCAACTACGAGAAAAGTATTAAGATAAAATCTAACCATAGCATTAAACTTTTGGATCCAAATCGAACCCATACGAAGTAGCGCATAAACTAGGGTTTAAGACTCTGTCACTCTAGCAAACCATCATCTAATAACTACTCCACAATGCATTCCCTTAGGCCCAAATATGGTGAAGTGTCATGTAGTCGACGTTCACATGACACCACTAAGGGAATCACAACATACATATTATCAAAATATCAAACACATATCAAGTTTACATGATTACTTGCGACATGATTTCACCCGTGACCTCAAGAACAAAAGTAGCTACTCACAAGTGGCAAACATGTTCATGATCAGAGGGATATTAAATGGCATAACAAATCTGAACATATAATCTTCCACCAAATAAAATATATAGTAATCAACTACAAGATGTAATCAACACTACTAGTTACATTTTGAAAACTAAGATCCAGAAGCTGATACCCCATGGGTACAACTCATTTGGAATTCTTATTATCATGAGCTGGTACCTCAAGGAACTTCTCCATGTGATTCGTTCTGGTGGAAGTATATTGTTAAGCTGCTGGATCAATTCAGAGAAGCCACTTGGGTTAAGGTCAATGAAGGTGACACTGCTCTCTTCTGGTAGGATAAATGGCAGATTGGTAATTATGTTTTGCCTTTGCAGCACATGTTTCCAAGGATTTTTCTCTTATGCTAAAGATGCTCTGGTCTCAGTGAAGGATGGATTTGCTGCTCCAAACCTACTATCTTGGTTTCATTTGCCTCTTTCTGAGCAGGCCCATAATGAGCTTCAGGGTCTGCAAACTCTGTTACAGAGTCATGAGAGAAACCCTGATTCGGAGGATGTTTGGTCTTGGCATGGGTCTGACAAACCATATACTCCCAAGCAGTTCTATGTATCCAGATTCATCAACCATACTTTCAACCCTCTCTTGACTTGGATCTGGAAAAGCTGTTGCACCATGAAGATCAAGGTCTTTGCCTGGATGCTCATCATGGATAGGCTAAACACCAAGGATATGGTTGAAAGAAGGAATTGGCATATTGATGATGGAGTTAATTGTGCGCTTTGCCCCACACACATCAGGGAAGATAGGGATCATCTTTTCTTTAATTGCAACTTTAGCCAGAGGGTTTGGAATTTCCTTCAGATTGATCGGGAGGCACGAAATGATATGGGCCAGGTTGCCCTTAATCCTAAGAGAAACTTTGCACACCCTTTCTTTGCTGAGTTTGTCTTCACCGCTTGCTGGAATATTTGGATCATTAGAGATGGGAAAGTCTTTAGGCAGGAGAGGACTATTTTTAACAGATGGAGAGGGGCTTTTGTAAATGATATGCTTTTACTATCTCACAGGATCAAGGTGAGATTTAAGGAGGACTTGGTTAGATGGGTCTCCTTTCTCCCTCCATAAATGTATTTTTTTCTTTCTTTTTTCTTTCTTCTTCTAGTTGTACATAGTTAGATTTTACTTTATTTGGTTACCACTAGTAGCCTTTGTAACTTTTTATATATCAATAAAAGGCTATGGGGGTTTTCCCTACAGTGTTCAGTCAAAAGAAAAACACTACTAGTTACCCACAAGCACCAATCTTAGGTTCCGGTACAAAGATTGAACACAAGAGATGAACTAGGGTTTGAGAGGAGATGGTGTTGTTGAAGATGTTGATGGAGATTGCCCTCCCCAATATGGAAGAGTTGTTGGTGATGATGAGGACGATGATTTCCCCCTCCAGGAGGGAAGTTCCCCCGGCAGAATCGCTCCGCTGCAGGGCAAAAGTGCTCATACCCAAGTTCTGCCTCGAGACGGCGGCGTTCTGTCCAGAAAGTCCTCTCCTTATTTTTTTTTTCTAGGTCAAAATGACTTATATACCAGAAGACACGCACCGAAGGTGGCCCGAGGAGGGCACAACCCACCAGGGCCTGGCTTAGGAGTTACATTTCCCTCTCGGGGCCCTCGGGACCGAGCTTCAGCGGCTAGTGCACCTGCCTTTGAGTCAATGGCATGTGGACCCTCAATGCGGCTGGCCCACATGTCATTGTCTTAAAAGCGGAGGGGCGGTGGGACCGAGAGGGGTGAGGAGCAGGTCGGCGGACGTGTGGGTGTCATGGGTTCGAGCGGCGTCGTGGGAATCGCGTGGGACGAGGCTTGCCTACTCCCCTTCTATGCTCCGATCCGTACTCCCGCACCACTAATTTTCATCCAACGGTTATAATAGATTTCTTCATGTGGGTCATCTATAGCCTTAAATAAGGTAAACAAAGGCCGTATTTCCAGAAAATAATTTCCTCCATGAATCTGTACACGCATGCAAGACCCTTTCCTTTCCTGCTCGACGTGCTCGTCCTCCGAGCACGGAAACAGGTGCCTGCCTAACCCATGTAGCACACTGCGCTACCAGCGAGTAGCACCTCCTCCACGCCAACATCGGCATCTGGGCCATGCACATGCAGCTGCTCCCGTAGTATTTTACCTGCATGTTCTCAGTACCATGATACGTCCAAAACGTATCTATAATTTCTGTTTGCTCCATGCCTCTTTTGGGTGATATTGCTATGATATTTAGTCACTTCCATACACTTTTAATCATATTTGGACTAACCTATTAACTCAGTGCACCCCAGTGCCAGTTTCTGTTTTCGGCTGTTTTTGTATTTCAGGTTTTCACGTTACGAGAACTGCCAGGAAAAATCCAGAAAGATTATATAAAAAATCAGCGTTCCAGAACCTACCTTGCGCCCGAAGTACAGCCGGGGGGGGCACCAGGGCTCCAGGCGCCCTGGCGGCGCCCCCCCCCCCCTGGGCCGTGCCGGGGGGCGCCTAGGCCCCCCGAGGCTCCCCCGATGCCCCCCTTTGGCATATATTTAAAGCGTCTCCCGAAACCCTTGAGGGAGGAACTCTTTTCACGATCCCATCTCTGTTCCGCCGCCGCCGCCGCTTCCAAGATCGGGAGCACTAGGAGAACTCTTCCCGGCACCCTGCCGGAGGGGAGGATCACCATCGGGAGCCTCTCCACCACCATGGACGCCTCCCGGATGAGTTGTGAGTAGTCTCCCTTGGACCATGAGTCCATGACCAGTAGCTATGTGATGTTCTCCTCCCGTTCTTGTGCTTCACTAATTAGCCCTCGTGAGCTGCCCTACATGATCGAGGCACATATGTAATCCTTATGCTGTTGCTATGATGAGTTTGCTGGGATCCGATGGATTATGAGATTATGTTCAGATTGTGCTTGAGTAATATATTTGATCTACCTCTTTTCTATTTATGTTCGTAAGTAATTCTTGCATGTTCTCCGTTGTTATTTATTGCTTTGGCCAAGTAATAGGTAGTGACTCCAAGAGGGAACGTTATGCTTGATTGTGGGTTCATGCCCCTCGATGACTAGTTTGAGTGACAGAAACATGAGTCTAGGGGATGTGCTGTTGCCACAAGGGGGAAAACAACGGTGCTTGTACCCGCGGGTGCAAGGATTGTTTACTTTACGCAAAGTTCTTTTAATGCAGTTGTCTGTTGCATTGAGTTTACACTACGGGTGGGACTCGCAACTTAATACCAGCGAGATGTTCTGGATAGATATATCAAGGTGGATGATTAGTAGTAGATATTGATGGATTTCGGTCTACTTACTTTGGTGTACCGCCCATTCTTTGAATCTCAACCTTTCTTGCAATGTAGTCAGCATTGGTTTGCGCACATGGTCCTGTCAATTGCCCAGCTGTAATTCGTTTACCTCACATAGCTGTTTTATCGTCTTTTGGGAGAGAGACATCACTAGTGAACATCATGAGACTCCGGTCCATATTACCATCATTGATCACATCCGCTATTTACTTTTCGCTTTTATTTACTATTGCAATTATATCTATCACTACTATCACTTGCGTTTAATCCTTTGTGAACTACAAGGCCGGAGGGATTGACAACCTCTCTGTACTCGTTGGGAGCAAAGTTATTTGTATCTGTGTGCAGGTCCACGTTGATTGCTAATATCTAGCGCCATAGCAGTTGACACCTTCTTGTTGAACCTAGGAGTCTCTGGGGATTCGATCATTGGTATCTTTGCCAAGGGAAAAACTTCCGCAAACACTACATCTCACACCTTCCACTTGGGGTAACCAACGAGGGGCAAGAAGCCTAGCAAAGAGTTTTTCTGGTGCCATTGCCGGGGACTCCACTCTTCAAGAAAGGGGAGTTGCACGCTATCTTTTACCTTTGCTTTTAGTCTTGTTAGTTTACCTTTCAGTTTTTGCTTTAGTATCCTTTATCAAAAATTACAAAAAAAATATATTTTGCTTTCCTGTTAGTAGTCCTTTCTGTTTAGCTAAACATGTTAGGATTTGGTGCTTTGAGGGAATCAGAGGTTCTAGATTTCCATCAAAGGGATGGAGAAAATATGAAGAAGGCATGGGACAGAATTTCTGATGCACATAGGAGGATTATGCCTTGGATACCTATAAAAATTGTGCTTAGAAATTTTTACCATGGTATTTTTAAATGGTGTAAATACTCTCTTGATATTATAGCCGAGGGAGATTTCCTAGAGTGTGATGAAGCTAGAGCTCTTGAAATTATACATGGTCTATCTAGTTACTTTGTTTATGATCATAACTTTGATACTGTCATAGATAGACTTGCTACTATTGAAAAGAGAATGGATGCTCTAGACTTGATGAAGGTAGAGAAACCTAAACCCAATAAGAAAGACATTTTGGAAATAGACAATGATTGGGAGCCTTTCGTTAGGATTAGCATCTCTAATCAAGACTTCCTTGCTTATTGTGATATTGGATCTATGGTTTCTACTATGCCAAAAATTGTTCATGATTCTTTAAAATTTAACATGGATAGATTACCATCTTATCATGAACACACTAATGGAGATATTTCTGAAATCCAAGGAAGAATAAAAGACGTGCCAGTTAAATTCCTTAAAGGGATTGCAATGATTGATTTCTTCATCATGGAGCCAAACCAAGGAAACATAGTGCTTGGAAGGGACTTCCTCCGAGCAGTTAAAGGCTTCATTGATATAGGTAAGGGACAAATCCGCTTGCACGGAAAGGCAAAAGGTGTGTACCCCTTTCCTAGAAGGAACAAGAATGAACTTGTTGAGGAACCATGTGAAGCAATTTATAGCTCCGATTATTACGATGGTTATTGATTCCTCTTTGCATTATGCCTAGCTTAAAGGCATAAAAGAAAGCGCTTTTGGGAGGCAGCCCACATGAATAAATTTATTTTGCTTTTGTTGTGTCTTGATGTTGTTTACTACTGTAGCATCATCATTGTATCTTTGCTTTTCAATTTTGTGCCAAGTGTAGCCTCTGATTGCTAGAAAGTTCAAAAGTTGTGAGGTGCTGTCCAGGAAACAGATTCTGTCCTTGGATAGAAAAATTCGTATAAAATCACCAGATCATATTTTTGGTCTGAATTTTTTCGACAGCGTTCTCTATATAATTGTCTTTCGCGTGTCTGTTCTGAGTTTTTTTATTAGAGTTGCAGAAGTGCCCCGAACAAATCAATTACTACCTGTTGTTCTGTTTTTCACAGATTCTGTCCTGTTTTGCTTTTCCTTCATTTTGCAAACCAAGAGCTTGCTTTTTCTTTGCAAAAACCTTTTGGCAATCTTGAGAAACAGTAGACCTTCAAGAATATCTTTATTTCCAACAAGGTATAATTATTTTATTATGGGTACTAACCTCGCTAATCAGATTATGATGAGTTATGTATGAAGGGAGTTTTCAAGTGTGCGAGGGAAGATGATAAAAAGATTCAGGAGTGTCAAGCGCTCAAGCTTGGGGATGCCCCCGTGCACCCCCAAGAAATATTCAAGGAGACTCAAGCGTCTAAGCTTGGGGATGCCCCCGTGCATCCCCTTCTCCATCAACATTATCAGTTCGTCTTTTGTTCCACTATATTTTAATCACTTCATGTGTTATGTGCTATGCTTGGAGCGTCTTGCTTTTATTTTTCTTTAGTTTTTCATAACGAGTCGGAACTCAGCTTTCTTTATGTGGGAGAGAAACACGCCCCACTTCTACCTAGGACATAAAATAGAATTTTCATGTATATCTTTGTTGTGTGTGTTCTTTGTCTTTTAATAGCTACTATCATGTTCAGCTCTTAGCTTTCATGCTTATCTTTTCAAAGAGCTTTTGTTTAGTTGGTTGCTTGAACTCTCTTTAATTACCATGCTCACCTTATTAAGAAAGTTTGCTTCCGTTGCATTGGTTGATATGTCTATGATAAAGATGCTACGTGCATAATGGCGCTTAGTAGTTCAGGTTTTCTTATGGTTAGTCTCAAATAGCTGGGGGATTCCCAATGTGTTATTGGAATACCAACATGATTTGTTTGCCAATGATGTAGTATGGTTCAGTAATATCTTCCCTCAAGAATTTATTTTGATTGACTTGGCGTATGCTCACGCATATTTAAGACTGTAAAGAAAGTCTGTCAAGCCTTGATGATCTTTTGTTTCTGAGTAGCGATATAACTACCATGCCTGATTCAATGTCACTTTGTCGATCTGCATGATTATGACCGCCATTGCTCTCTTAGTTGGTCGCTCCCAGTCTTTTGCTAACCTCCACCTGTACTAAGCGGACTGACTGCTTGTGCATCCACATCCTTTTAAACCAGTTATGCCATATGAGTCCACCATACCTACCTATATGTGGTATTTCACCGCCACTCCAAGTAAATTTGCATGTGCTACCTTTAAAACCTTCAGTTTTTGCAATACATAGCTCATGGGAAAGTAGTTTAAAAACTATTGTGGTAAAGAATATGTTGATTATGTATCTTATTTCTTATAAGTTGCTTGCTGAGCGGTAACCATGTTTCTGGGGACGCCATCAACTGATAATCTTTTGTTGAACATCATGTGAGTTGCTATGCATGTTCGTCTTGTCTGAAGTAAGGGTGATTTGCCATGGGTTGAATGGTTTGAGTATGCATATTGTTAGAGAAGAACATTGAGCCGCCAACCAAAGCCATGTATCATGGTGGAAGTTTTAGCTTGGACATTAATCCTCAATCTCTTATGAGAATATGCTTAAGCATTAAAGAGGAGTCCATTATCTATTTTCTATGTTGTCCCGGTATGGATGTCCTCAAGTTGAGATCTATCAAAAACGAGAAATCAAATGCGATCTATCTCCTTGGACCTTTGTACAGGTGACATAGAGGTACCCCTTTGTGACACTTGGTTGAAACATATGTAATGCAATGACAATCCATGGAAATCCGAGCTAATTAGGACAAGGTGCGAGCACTATTGGTATTCGATGCATGAAGCTTGCAACTTATAGGATGTCTTATGCATAACACATATGAAGTACTACTACCGTTGACAAAATTGTTTCTATGTTTTCAAAATAAAAAGCTCTAGCACATGAGTAATCCCTGCTTCCCTCTACGAAGGGCCATTCTTTTACTTTTATGTTGAGTCTCCACCTTCTTTTAAAAGCACCAACTACTGAGAGCATGATTGTCATTCTGAGTGTAATGTGCATTGTCCCAAAGTAGCATTGTCTTTTGCATGATTGTGATATCGTTTATTTTGAAATCATTGTATCTAGTCATCACTTAAACCTTGAAGGTGCCCCTGCATTTATGTTTTGCTTCACTAAAGGGGGCAAGCTAGATATCACTTTATCATATTTGCACATCATGTTCATTGCAAATCTATTTGATGCTTCAGTATCATATTGTAAAACTTTCAGTCCTTTGTGATTTTCTCATGAGGCAACTTAATTACTATAGATTCATTGTCTCAGTAAGCTTTTGTTATATGACTATGAAAAAGTCCTATATGGTTAATAGCATGTCACCACAGAAATTATTCTTGTTATCATTTACCTACTCGAAGACGAGCAGGAATTAAGCTTGGGGATGTTGATACGTCCAAAACGTATCTATAATTTCTGTTTGCTCCATGCCTCTTTTGGGTGATATTGCTATGATATTTATACACTTCCATACACTTTTGATCATATTTGGACTAACCTATTAACTCAGTGCACCCTAGTGCCAGTTTCTGTTTTCAGCTGTTTTTGTATTTCAGGTTTTCACGTTACGAGAACTGCTAGGAAAAATCCAGAAAAATTATATAAAAAATCAGCGTTCCAGAACCTACCTTGCGCCCGAAGTACAGCCGGGGGGGCCACCAGGGCTCCAGGCGCCCTGGCGGCGCCCCCCCCCCCTGGGCCGCGCCGGGGGGCGCCTAGGCCCCCCGAGGCTCCCCCGATGCCCCCCTTTGGCATATATTTAAAGCGTCTCCCGAAACCCTTGAGGGAGGAACTCTTTTCGCGATCCCATCTCTGTTCCGCCGCCGCCGCCGCTTCCAAGATCGGGAGCACCAGGAGAACTCTTCCCGGCACCCTGCCGGAGGGGAGGATCACCATCGGGAGCCTCTCCACCACCATGGACGCCTCCCGGATGAGTTGTGAGTAGTCTCCCTTGGACCATGAGTTCATGACCAGTAGCTATGTGATGTTCTCCTCCCGTTCTTGTGCTTCACTAATTAGCCCTCGTGAGCTGCCCTACATGATCGAGGCACATATGTAATCCTTATGTTGTTGCTATGATGAGTTTGCTGGGATCCGATGGATTATGAGATTATGTTCAGATTGTGCTTGAGTAATATATTTGATCTACCTCTTTTCTATTTATGTTCGTAAGTAATTCTTGCATGTTCTCCGTTGTTATTTATTGCTTTGGCCAAGTAATAGGTAGTGACTCCAAGAGGGAACGTTATGCATGATTGTGGGTTCATGCCCCTCGATGACTAGTTTGAGTGACAGAAACATGAGTCTAGGGGATGTGCTGTTGCCACAAGGGGGAAAACAACGGTGCTTGTACCCGCGGGTGCAAGGATTGTTTACTTTACGCAAAGTTCTTTTAATGCAGTTGTCTGTTGCATTGAGTTTACACTATGGGTGGGACTCGCAACTTAATACCAGCGAGATGTTCTGGATAGATATCTCAAGGTGGATGATTAGTAGTAGATATTGATGGATTTCGGTCTACTTACTTTGGCGTACCGCCCATTCTTTGAATCTCAACCTTTCTTGCAATGTAGTCAGCATTGGTTTGCGCACATGGTCCTGTCAATTGCCCAGCTGTAATTCGTTTACCTCACATAGCTGTTTTATCGTCTTTTGGGAGAGAGACATCACTAGTGAACATCATGAGACTCCGGTCCATATTACCATCATTGATCACATCCGCTATTTACTTTTCGCTTTTATTTACTATTGCAATTATATCTATCACTAATATCACTTGCGTTTAATCCTGTGTGAACTACAAGGTCGAAGGGATTGACAACCTCTCTGTACTCGTTGGGAGCAAAGATATTTGTATCTGTGTGCAGGTCCACGTTGATTGCTAATATCTGGCGTCGTAGCAGTTGACACCTTCTTGTTGAACCTAGGAGTCTCTGGGGATTCGATCCTTGGTATCTTTGCCAAGGGAAAAACTTCCGCAAACACTACATCTCACACCTTCCACTTGGGGTAACCAACGAGGGGCGAGAAGCCTAGCATACCACACCGATCTTTTTTTGGTTTGCGGGGTAGTACCACACCGATCTTGGACGAGACAATGGAGTTTGTGGCCAAGAAAAGTCTATGCCCGACCAACGCATGTCGAGGTGCTTGTCTGTTGTGACGTGCCACAAGCGTTTACTAGCTCACGCCCCAGATGAGCAGCAGGGTGCTGCTCCCGATCGTCAGTGGTGCGACAACAACGACGGTCAGGTGGGAGCTCGGGCAGGAGCCAATGATCTACCCAGGGCACATAGCTCGACTTGGGCTCGAGATTCTGACTACTTGCACCGTCCCGAGGATGTACCACTCAGCGGCGAGGCTGGAATGCTGGATACGTATAGGCGTGTGCTCGTGGGCGGGAGCAACGTGCTCAATGGATACCGGTTTGTAAATGTGATGTACTCGACGGAGTTGAGCCTGTGAGCATGGAGGTGTTCCTGCCATCGTACGTTGATGCGCGGTTCAATGACGTGGGACCACGGGACAGCGTAGGTCGGCTACGGGGAAGCGACATCGGTGTGGTTCAAGATGCCCAGCTGGCCATTGTCGCAGTGGCGTTCACAACTCACTCGCTCAAGATGAACTAGCCAGTGGTAGCCTGGCCATGGCGAGGGTTCCACAACTGGATGTGTGGGTGTTACGAGGCGTAGTTGGCCACACCAGCGGGTACTACCTGCATTATAGAAGTAGAAGGCAAAGACGGGCCTTTATTTTATTTATTATATTTGTGGCTGAGGATTGATGCCCGGGACGAAATGTGTCACAGCCGCTCGATGAAAATTGGATGGTGCGGGAGTACGGATTGGAGCCAGGAGCGGAGCATGCAAGCCGTGTCCAATCGCATGTGGCTGTGGTAGAAACTTGATGGTCGCCACAGTTCAGCTGGCCAGCATGTCATGCACACAAAGGCAGAGGAGCGGTGGGGCCAAGAGGGGTGAGGCGCACGTCGGGGGACGTGGTGCGGTGGGTTGGAGCAGCGTTGTGAGAATCGCGTGTGGTAGTGGTGAAACGTGATGGTCGTCGTGGTTCAACTTCCATGGACAAGCTATCATGTCTACTGACACATGCATTGCATACCGCTCACTGCAAGGAGTAGTAGTAGAGAAAACTAGGCGGATAAATAGTCCATTATAGTCAATCGGGCCATATCAATGTACACAGAGTACACTTGTTCCAAAGACATGCACATCAGCGAAATAGTTCATCTATATCAATGTACACAGAGAGGAAATATACTTTTTACAAGAGAGGAAATAGTTCATCTACATCAATGTACACATAGAGGAAATATATTTTTTACAAGAGAGGAAATAGTTCATCCATCTATAATTCCTTGCTGCTGATGCAGCTTCTTGTTCTTCTTATTTCTTCTTCTTCTTCTTCTTCTTCTTCTTCTTCTTCTTCATCTTCTTCTTCTTCTCATTTTCTGTGGGAGATGGCTTCACAACAAGCTCTTTTGACCTTGCAGCTATCTCGAAACTCACACGGGCATTGAGGGCAGCATATTTTATCCGCTCGTAGGTCAAGGGATAATTCTCCCATCCAGACGACCTTAATCCCCGCGTCTCGTCACCCTTCTCAAGATTTGTTCGGAGCACATAATTTGCTACGTCAAACATGGATGGTGTTTATTTATCGCAACCATCTACAGGAATTTTTGTTTGTAGGACAGGGATGTTTTTCAAGTCAAGGTTGTATGGCGCCAGCTTCTCTTTGTCCCCTTCGATGGCTACCCCATGATATGTCTCCAACATATCTATAATTTTTTATTGTTCCATGCTATTATTTATGATGTTTTGGATGTTTATGGGATTTGTTATACACTTTTATATTATTTTTTGGACTAACCTATTAACCCAAAGGCCCAGTCTAGATTGTTGTTTTTTGCCTATTTCAGGGTTTTACAGAAAAGGAATATCAAACGGAGTCCAAACGGAATGAAACCTTCGGGAGAGATATTTTTGGAGTGAAATCTTCACAGGAGACTTGAGAACCATGGAATATGGCACATGTGGCGTCCACGAGGGTGGGGGGCATGCCCCCCCTACAGGGCGCGCCCCCTACCTCGTGGGCCCCATGTTTGTCCCGCGGTGCCCTCCTTCCTCCTATATATACCTATGTACCCCGAAAGCATCAGACACGAAGAGAAAACCCTAACTCCACCGCCGCAACCTTCTGTTCCCGTGAGATCCCATATTGGGGCCTGTTCCGGAGCTTTGCCGGAGGGGGGATCTATCACAGAGTGCTTCTACATCAACACCATCGCCTCACCATGAGTTGTGACTAGTTTACCACAGACCTTCGGGTCCATAGTTAGTACCTAGATGGCTTCTTCTCTCTCTTTGGATCTCAATACCAAGTTCTCCTCGGTCTTCGAGGATATCTATTTAATGTAATCTATTTTTGCGGTGTGTTTGTCGAGATCCGATGAATTGTGGGTTTATGATCAAGATTATCTATGAGAAATATTTGGTTCTTTTCTGAACTCTTTTATGTATGATTATAATATCCTTGCAAGTCTCTTCGAATTATCGGTTTGGTTTGGCCTACTAGATCTATAGTTCTTGCAATGGGAGAAGTGCTTGGCTTTGGGTTCAATCTTGTGGTGTCCTTTCCCAGTGACAATAGGGGCAGCAAGGCACGTATTGTATTGTTGCCATCGAGGATAAAAAGATGGGTTTATATCATGTTATTTGAGTTTATCCCTCTACATCATGTCATCTTGCTTAAGGCGTTACTCTGTTCTTATGAACTTAATACTCTAGATGCATGCTGGATAGCGGTCGATGTGTGGAGTAATAGTAGTAGATGCAGAATCATTTCGGTCTACTTGTCTCGGATGTGATGCCTATATATAATGATCATGCCTAGATATTCTCATAATTATTCGCTTTTCTATCAATTGCTCGACAGTAATTCGTTCACCCACCGTAGAATTCTGCTATCATGAGAGAAGCCACTAGTGAAACCGGGTCTATTCTCAACATATCAATCTACAATCTACTTTACTTTTCTTTTTTTACTTTCTGTTCTTAAATCCAAAAATACCAAAAATATCAAACTATCATATCTACCAGATCTCACTTTCGTAAGTGATCGTAAAGGGATTGACAACCCCTTATCGCGTTGGCTGCGCAGTTCTTATTTGCTTGTGCGGGTGTGAGGGACTCGCGCGTGGTCTCCTACTGGATTGATACCTTGGTTCTCAAAAACTGAGGGAAATACTTACGCTAGTGTCCTGCATCACCCTTTCCTCTTCGAGGGAATACAACGCAAGCTCGAGAAGTAGCAAGAAGAATTTCTGGCGCCGTTGTCGGGGAGGCTTACGCAAAAGTCATATACCAAGTACCTATCACAAACCCTTATCCTTCGCATTACATTTATTTGCCTCTCGTTTTCCTCTCCCCACTTCACCCTTGCCGTTTTATTTGCCCTTCTTTTTGCCATGTGTTGTTCGTTCGCTTGCTTCTTGTTTGCTTGTGTGTTGGATTGCTTGCTTGTCACTATGGCTCAGAACAAATACCAAATTGTGTGACTTCTCCAATACCAACAATAATGATTTTATTAGCACTCCGATTGCTCCTATTACTGATGCTGAGTCTTGTGAGATCAATGCTGCTCTGTTGAATCTTGTCATGAAAGCTCAATTTTTCGGCCTTCCTAGTGAAGATGACGCTACCCATCTAAACAACTTTGTTGATTTATGTGATATGCAAAAGAAGAGGGATACGGATAATGATATTGTTAAATTGAAGTTATTTCCGTTTTCACTTAGAGATCGTGCTAAAACTTGGTTTTCCTCTTTGCCTATAAATAGTATTGATTCATGGAATAAGTGCAAAGATGCTTTTATCTCTAAGTATTTTCCTCCTGCTAAGATCATCTCTCTTAGAAACGATATTATGAATTTTAAGCAACTAGATCATGAGCATGTTGCACAAGCTTGGGAGAGAATGAAATTAATGATACTCAATTGCCCTACACATGGTTTGATCTTATGGATGATTATTCAAAACTTTTATGCTGGCTTGATTTTTGCTTCTAGAAATCTTTTAGATTCGGCCGCAGGAGGCACTTTCATGGAAACTACCTTAGGAGAAGCTACCAAACTCCTAGATAATATTGTGGTTAATTATTCTCAATGGCACACCAAAAGATCTACTAGTAAAAAGTGCATGCTATTGAAGAGATTAGTGTTTTGAGTGGAAAGATGGATAAACTTATGAAATTATTTGCTACTAAGAGTGCTTCTTCTGATCCTAATGATATGCCTTTATCCACGTTGATTGAAAATAATAATGAATCTTTGGATGTGAATTTTGTTGGTAGGAATAATTTTGGTAACAATGCTTATAGAGGAAACTTTAATCCTAGGCCTTTTCCTAGTAATTCCTCCAATAATTATGGTAATTCTTACAATAACTCTTATGGAAAGTTTCCTTCTGAATTTGAAACTAGTGTTAAGGAGTTTGTGAATTCGCAAAACATTTCCAATGCTTTGCTTGAAGAAAAATTGCTTAAGATTGATGAATTGTCTAGAAGTGTGGATAGAATTACTCTTGATGTTGATTCTTTGAAACTTAGATCTATTCCACCTAAGCATGATATCAATGAGTCTCTCAAAGCCATGAGAATTTCCATTGATGAATGCAAAGAAAGAACCGCTAGGATGTGTGCTAAAAAGGAGAGTTATATAAAAGCGTGTTCTTCTAGTTATCATGAAAATAATGATGAAGATATGAAAGTTATTGATGTGTCTCCTATTAGATCCTTGTTTTCTAGTATTAATCTTGATAAAGATGGGATTGGATATGAGTCTACTTTAATTAAAAGGCGTCCCAATGATTCAGAGTTTTTAGATCTTGATGCTAAAATTGTTAAAAGTGGGATTGAAGAGACTAAAACTTTGCATAGTGATGAACCCACTACTTTGGATTTCAAGGGATTCAATTATGATAATTGCTCTTTGATTGATTGTATTTCCTTGTTGCAATCTGTACTAAATTCTTCGCATGCTTATAGTCAAAATAAAGCTTTTACCAAACACATAGTTGATGCTTTGATGCAATCCTATAAAGAAAAACTTGAATTGGAAGTTTCTATCCCTAGAAAGCTTTACGATGAGTGGGAACCTACTATTAAAATTAAAATTAAAGATCATGAATGCTTTGCTTTGTGTGATTTGGGTGCAAGTGTTTCCACTATCCCAAAAACTTTGTGTGATTTGCTAGGGTTACATGAGCTTGATGATTGTTCTTTAAATTTGCATCTTGCGGATTCTACTATTAAGAAACCTATGGGAATGATTAATGATGTTCTTATTGTTGCCAATAGGAATTATGTGCCCATAGATTTCATTGTTCTTGACATAGATTGCAAGCCTTCATGTCCTATTATTCTTGGTAGACCTTTCCTTAGAACGATTGGTGCAATTATTGATATCAAGGAAGGAAATATTAGATTCCAATTTCCTTTAAGGAAATGCATGGAACACTTTCCTAGAAAGAAAATTAAATTATCTTATGAATCTATTATGAGATCCACTTATGGATTGCCTTCCAAAGATGGCAATACCTAGATCTATCCTTGTATCGTGCCTATCTAGGGGCGTTAAACGATAGCACTTGTTGGGAGGCAACCCAATTTTATATTTTTTGTTTTTGCTTCTGTTTAGGAATAAATTTTGCATCTAGCTTCTTTTTAGATGTGGTTTTGTGTTTTAATTAGTGTTTGTGCCAAGTAGAACCTTTGGGAAGACTTGTGTGAAGTTTATATGATCTTGCAGTAAAAAACAGAAACGTTAGCGCTCGCTAGAATAGTCACCAGATTTTACTGGAGAGTGCTATTTAGTTGATTTTTTTGCAGATGATTAATAGAAAAATTCCCCATGTGTACCAATTTATTTCAATTTTTTTGGAGTTACAGAAGTATGCGAAAGTTACAGATTACTACAGACTGTTCTGTTTTTGACAGATTCTGTTTTTGTGTGTTGTTTGCTTATTTTGATGAATCTATGGGTAGTATTGGAGGATATGAATCATAGAGAAGTTGGAATACATTAGGTTTAACACCAATATAAACAAATAATGAATTCATTATAGTACCTTTGAGTGGTGGTTTGTTTACTTATACTAACAGAGCTCACGAGATTTTTGTCTAAGTTTTGTGTTGTGAAGTTTTCAAGTTTTGAGTATTGCTTTGATGGAATATGGAACAAAGAGTGGAAAGAGCCTAAGCTTGGGGATGCCCAAGGCACCCCAAGGTAAAAGTCAAGGAGAACCAAAAGCCTAAGCTTGGTGATGCCCCCGGAAGGCATCCCCGCTTTCGTCTTCATCTATCGGTAACTATACTCGGGGCTATATTTTTATTCACCACATGATATGTGTTTTACTTGGAGCGTCATGCGTGATTTGAGTCTTTCCTTGTTAGTTTGCCACAATCATCCTTGCTGGACACACCTTTTTGAGAGAGATAAATATGGCCTAGGAATTGTTAGAACACTCTATGTGCTTCACTTATATCTTTTGAGCTAAATAGTTTTTGCTTTAGTGCTTCACTTATATCTTTTAGAGCACGGCGGTGATTTTATTTTGTACAAATTTTTGATCTCTCGTGCTTCACTTATATCCTTTTCAGAGTCTATTAAAACAGCATGGTAATGTGCTTTGGCTATAAATCTAGCCTTAACATGATAGGCATCCAAGATGAATGTAGTAAAAACTTTCATATAAAGTGCATTGAATATGATGAGAAATTTGATACTTGATAAATGTTTTGAGATATGAGTATAGTGATATTAAAGTCATGCTAGTGGAGTTATTATGAAATTGAGAAATTCTTGTGTTAAAGTTTGTGATTCTCATAGCATGCACATATGGTGAACCGCTATGTGACAAAGTTAGAGCATGAGGTGTTTGTAGAGTGTCATCCTTTGTGTGGAGGTCGGGGGCGCGCGATGGTTAACTCCTACCAACCTCCCCCCTAGGAGCATGCGTTGATTGCTTTGTTTTGATGACTCGTAAATTTTTGCAATAAGTATATGAGTTCTTATGACTAATGTTGAGTCCATGGATTATACGCACTCTCACCCTTCCACCATTGCTAGCCTCTCTTGTACCGCGCAACTTTCGCCGGTGCCATAAACCCACTATATATCCTTCCTCAAAACAGCCACCATATTATTCCTCAAAACAGCCACCATACCTATCTATAATGGCATTTCCATAGCCATTCTGAGATATATTGCCATGCAACTTTCCACCGTTCCGTTCATATGACACGCTTCACATTGTCATATTGCCATGCATGATCATGTAGTTGACATCGTATTTGTGGCAAAGCCACCATGCATAATTTTTCATACATGTCACTCTTGATTCATTGCACATCCCGGTACACCGCCGGAGGCATTCATATAGAGTCATACTTTGTTCTAGCATCGAGTTGTAATATCGAGTTGTAAATCAATAGAAGTGTGATGATCATCATTATTAGAGCACTGTCCCAAAAAAAGGAAAGGCCAAGAAAAAGAAAGGCCCAAAAAGAAAAAAAGAAAAAAAGAAGAAAAAAAGAAGAAAATTAAAAGAAAAGGGACAATGCTACTATATTTTTCTACACTTGTGCTTCAAAGTAGCACCATGTTCTTCATGATAGAGAGTCTCATGTTTAGTCACTTTCATATACTAGTGGGAATTTTCATTATAGAACTTGGCTTGTATATTCCAATGATGGGCTTCCTCAAATTCCCTAGGTCTTCGTGAGCAAGCAAGTTGGATGCACACCCACTTAGTTTCTTTTGTTGAGCTTTCATACATTTTTAGCTCTAGTGCATCCGTTGCATGGCAATCCCTAGTCACTCACATTGATATCTATTGATGGGCATCTCCATAGCCCCTTGATACGCCTAGTCGATGTGAGACTATCTCCCTCCTTTTTTTCTTCTCCACAACCACCACTCTATTCCACCCATAGTGTTATATCCATGGCTCACGCTCATGTATTGCGTGAAAGTTGAAAGGTTTAAAAGAATAGAGTATGAAAACGAGTGCTTGGTTGAAACCGGGGTTCTGCATGATATGAATATTTTGTGTGGTGAAGAGTGAGCATAGCCAGACTATATGATTTTGTAAGGATAACTTTCTTTAGCCATGGTATTTTGAGAAGACATGATTGCTTTGTTAGTATGCTTGAAGTATTATTATTTCTTATGTCAATATAGACTTTTGTCTTGAATCTTTCAGATCTGAACATTCATGCCACAATAAAGAGAATTACATTGAAAATTATGTTGGTTAGCATTCCACATCAAACATTCTGTTTTTATCAATTACCTACTCGAGGACGAGCAAGAATTAAGCTTGGGGATGCTTGATACATCTCCAACGTATCTATAATTTTTTATTGTTCCATGCTATTATTTATGATGTTTTGGATGTTTAATGGGCTTTGTTATACACTTTTATATTATTTTTGGGACTAACCTATTATCCCAAAGGCCCAGTCCAGATTGCTGTTTTTTTGCCTATTTCAGGGTTTTACAGAAAAGGAATATCAAACGGAGTACAAACGAAATGAAACCTTCGGGAGAGATATTTTTGGAGCGAAATCTTCACGGGAGACTTGAGAACCACGGAATAGGGCACACGTGGCGTCCACGAGGATGGGGGCGCCCCCCCCCCCCTACAGGGCTCGCCCCCTGCCTCGTGGGCCCCACGTTTGTCCCCCGGTGCCGTCCTTCCTCCTATATATACCTATGTACCACGAAAACATCAGACACGGAGAGAAAACCCTAATTCCACCGCCGCAACCTTCTGTTCCCGTGAGATCCCATCTTGGGGCCTGTTCCGGAGCTCCGCCAAAGGGGATCTATCACAGAGTGCTTCTACATCAACACCATTGCCTCACCATGAGTTGTGAGTAGTTTACCACAGACCTTCGGGTCCATAGTTAGTACCAAGATGGCTTCTTCTCTCTCTTTGGATCTCAATATCAAGTTATCCTCGGTCTTCGAGGAGATCTAGTTGATGTGATCTCTTTTTGTGGTGTGTTTGCCGAGATCCAATGAATTGTGGGTTTATGATCAAGATTATCTATGAGAAATATTTGGTTCTTTTCTGAACTCTTTTATGTATGATTACAATATCCTTGCAAGTCTCTTCGAATTATCGGTTTGGTTTGGCCTACTAGATCTATAGTTCTTGCAATGGGAGAAGTGCTTGTCTTTGGGTTCAATCTTGCGGTGTCCTTTCCCAGTGACAGTAGGGGCAGCAAGGCACGTATTGTATTGTTGCCATCGAGGATAAAAAGATGGGTTTTATATCATGTTATTTGAGTTTATCCATCTACATCATGTCATCTTGCTTAAGGCGTTACTCTGTTCTTATGAACTTAATACTCTAGATGCATGCTGGATAGCGGTCGATGTGTGGAGTAATAGTAGTAGATGCAAAATTGTTTTGATCTACTTGTCTCGGACGTGATGCCTATATATAATGACCATGCCTAGATATTCTCATAATTATTCGCTTTTCTGTCAATTGCTCGAAAGTAATTCGTTCACCCACCGTAGAATTCTGCTACCATGAGAGAAGCCATTAGTGAAACCTATGGCCCCCGGGTCTATTTTCAACATATCAATCTACAATCTACTTTACTTTTCCGTTTTTACTTCCTTTTCTTATATCCAAAATACCAAAAAATACCAAACTATCATATCTATCAGATCTCACTTTCGTAAGTGACCGTAAACGGATTGAGAACCCCTTATCGCGTTGGCTGCGAAGTTCTTATTTGTTTGTGGAGGTGTGAGGGACTCGCGCATGGTCTCCTACTCGATTGATACCTTGGTTCTCAAAAACTTGAGGGAAATACTTACGCTACTGTGCTGCATCACCCTTTCCTCTTCGAGGGAATACAACGCAAACTCGAGAAGTAGCACCCCGCAGAAGTATATGTCCTACCGAGACATGAAATTGTGGAGCTCACCTGGTATGGAGGGCGCGTGTATGATGTGATACACCAAAACTTCATCTTCGAGGCACAGCTGAAGGACGGCGACGCGTTGGATCTTCTCAGTGGCACGCTCCATGTACTCTGCGTCGAGATCAACGGCCTTCATCTCCACCTTTTGGAGGGAGTTGGATACATTGTTGATCCACTCTCGAACAACCCTTGGGTGGTCAGTGACGGTGGCAACTATGCTCAACGAGCCTTCGACGAGGACATGTTTGACGCTAAAACCTACATAGGGATCTCTTTCACCATTTGGAACCGCTGGACCGGAGGTCTATGGTTTGGAGAATTAGGATTAAGATGGCTAGTCTAACTGAAGAAGATGATTATTTAAAGGGGCTTCAGAATTACTCAAGGAGGATGATTATTTAAAGCGGCTTTAGAATTACTCAAGGAGGATGTGAATCCAGTGTGGTTTGAATGCAAATGAAGGAGAGGTGAAGAAGGAGAGGAAAATCGGTTCCCGATGGAGAAGTAAATGGGAGAAGTGGCATGCAGGTAGTTGATCAAACGGCTAGGTAGACCAACCTGCAAAACGAAAAGGCTACGCGGGTAGCGTACTAAGGAGTGGTCCGTGTCCGTGCACGTGCCCATCCTTCGATTGCTACATGTGCCACTTGTTAGTTGAGGTCACTCTTTTGAATCACTGTGGGGAAACATTTCATGATTCCTTTTTATTTCTGCACCCCTCCTGACAGGTGGGACCTACGCAAAACCAACTTGTGTGGATGAACAGATATACAAACATATCCATCTCTTCGCACAAAAGAAGAGTGTCATAGCTGGTTCGGATTGATATTGACGCGTGCCTGCGAGACACGACCTTTTCTGGTTAAGGAATGTGCGGTTATCCTAAAAAAAGAAAAAAGAAACCTTCTTTGCGCATCTGCATGCACGAGAATTTGTTTCTGCTCGCAATATGGATGTTACCTTGAGGATGAAGTGAACCCAGAGGCATACAGTACTACTCTGTATGTTACTACTAGTAGTAGTACAACTATGGTACACTTGATGGTCAAAATGTAATTCATCCGGTCCTCATAGTGTAGTGACAAGACCCTGCACCCGAGGTGACACTATTCCAGGCGGCGTGTTCGGGTTACCAAAGTCAGCCTCACCTTGTGCGCTGTGCAGTCACTGTCACCGTTGTTGTATAGCATGCCTCACCTTATCTCCCTCTCGCATAGCACCACTCCATCTCCATCTCCGTATCACCGGATATCCTGAGGTCACTCTTCATCATCTCACTGTGCCCCCGCGTACCCTCGCCTCGCTTGCCTCCCACAGTATCACCATTCCCTTTCTAGCCGCTCTAGCACCAAGAGCCTTCTCCCCCATAAATCAAGCCCCCCAAAAACCCACCTTCCAAACTCCACCATGGCCAAACGCGAACCGTGCATCATCCCTATGAGTCGTGAATGGAGCAATCTCCCAAGTGACATCCTCGACCTCTGTTGTTCGTGTATGGATATGTTGAGCGTCATGCGGCTGGCTGCATGCTCGAGGGACATGCACGCGTCCATCATCGGAGCGAGCGGCTTCTCAAGACACCTTGCTTGTTGCTATCTGGTCTAGCGAGATTTGCTCACCATGATATAGAGGCGTACATGATGCCCCTCGACTTCAATCAGACCTCCATTAGCCGAAACTTCTTTGCGGGTATGTAGTGGGTCGCCATACATCATTTCCCTCGACTTCGATCCAATCACCATCGCCTGAAACTTCTTAATAGGTATGTACTAGGTCGGCATGAACTCCCACTGGATGGCTGTCGTTAGAGAAGACGGGAAAAAGTTGGTGCTCGTGAACTTCCATACCTCCCATGAGATTATCCTTCCTTCGTTGGAGTATGTAGGGTTTTACCGTAGCAGTCCAAGTCATCTAGATTACCACGTCAGTTGGACGAACCTTGTTTTGCCGAAGATTATAATTAGCCAAGTGCCCACACGATATGCGGATTACGCATACTTCAATCTAATTGCCTTGTTCGATCGCGGACTCGCCTATCTTTCCGCATGTGCCTTCTTTAGCTGGAGACGACTCACCTCGCAGTGGATCATCAAAGCTGGTACAAACTTATGTGATTCTATTGAACACAATGGCATCATCTACGCGATCGACAAAGCAGATGGCACCACGTATTGCTGGGACGGCGCGTGTAAGTTGTTTTCGTCTGATTTTAATGATAGCGCCATGACACCGTTTGAACTTTTTATGATGACTAGCATATCCCCGTTTGAGCAGAATTTGAGTAGAACTATGGCAGTGTATTAGAGACGCCGTAAATCAGCTATAATTGGAATGAGTTAATTCATGCGATTGTGACCATGTCATTACAGCCAATTTGTACCCTTGAATAATCAAACGGTTAGGAAGATATGTATATTTTCCTTACTTTATAGTAATCTACATACTACTAAATATGAGTGTGTATCAATAGCCATGTTAGTTTCCTCATTTCCATGATGTAGAAACATGCATCAAACGGTTGGTTTCATCTAACCATAAATTAGGGAAGTAATTGTGCATATGGAGAACTCTATATTTGGAAGTAGTGAAATCCTGTAATGCTTACCATGTGTAAATTCCAATATTCACCCTTCATTAATCAATGGCTAGAATAACATCCTCACAAAAATTTTACCCACACAACATGAGTATATAACAATGCATGGTCTGTTAGTTTCCTTCAAGAATTTGTTTGTGAGGACATAACAAGATTACATAACATGCATGACATGGTAGTTTCCTATGAAGAGTTGATTGTGAGATAACATGAGTATAACCATGCATGGCACTTCTATATTTTCGAACCTAGTATACATTTCCCTGTATTTTCCTGTCAGTTCCAACAGGGACAGATCAATGCTTTTTCTTGCATTATCCTACTCATACTCTAAACAATGATGATCGTACATTAATCACGGTTGTCCTTTTTGATATGATGCAGTGTCCCTATAGTTACTGCCCTTTGTAATTACACCACCTTTTCCAAAAATACGGAAGCACGGCTGGTTCCTCGCTCGATCAGACGACGGCAAAAGACTGATGATCATTCGCACACATGAGCCAGAAGAGTTATATTGAAAAAAATGTGTACAAGCACCGTGAAATACATGAGTATCCAGACATTGGCTGTTACGTCTATGAGTGGGGTACCAGCTTGTTGGGGCCTTCAGGATTTTTGAGTTGGAGGCGGGTAAACAGCCTTGGTTCACACTCTTTGTTTCTTGGACTCAATTATCCGATTAACCAGGAGATTACCGTTGGCAAGGACCTTGATGGCAGAGAGGCTCTGTTTGCTAGGGAAAACTATGTCTACACAGCGAGCCCTAGGACTTCGGGAGCAGACTCCCCTGATTGTCAACGATACAGCCTACAGCCAAAAGAAGGTGAGAATGACAAAGGTATCTAGATTAACTTTGATCCTTGGATGTCTCAAGTCCGGCAGGCAGTGATGTGGTTCAAGCCTTCAGGTTGATAGGTAATTGGGTTGTTGCGTCGAAAGGGTGGAGTTCTGGTGTCTCTGAATCACTGGTGGCTGATGCGGGTCTGCAAATTATGATAGTGTTGGTTCATCCCTCTTTGAATGACTTGTTTTCTTTGTTACTTGCTCTGGATGGGTAGTTCTCTCTTTTGTTATGCATACTTCTTGTCATTTGGTCATCCTCGTCTATGTCACTCTCACTATGTAATAGTTGCCTCTATTTAGTATACCATTCTCGTATGGATCACGAGAGTCTGAGCACTACAAATGGGTGCGTTTTGGTGGTGTAGCAAGACTTCTTATGAACTATCATGTCTTGGTGTTTATGTCAGTAGTAGTCACTAGTCAGTGTTTGAATGTTGTATAGTATATCATTGTTTCGAACTGTTTATTGTCTCAAACTACTGGTGGGCTAAATGAGGGCATCACCATTCTCCAGAGAGTATATCTCCTTTTTTCAAGTTATATAATTTGAGCTCAATGTCTTTTCGATGATGTACACTTATTTGGGCCAGTGAGGTGTCGTTGAATATGGGCCGACTAGTAACGCAATGCCAAACATGTCAATTATGACTCTCAGGCCGGGCGCTCAAAGAAATAAATAAAAGGGACTCTTAGGTTGACATGTGGGCACCACCGGTGTTTTCGTGCGCTTGTGTGCCGAGAGCATATTGGCGCGTGTTCAAAATTCATGCTACCTTTTCATCCCCGATCTCCAGCCCCTCCCCCACCTCTGGATTATCGATTCCTACTCCAGTTCCCCTAAATCCCCCCTCTTGTACTCCTTGTACTCAAGCGCACTATCATGTCGCCGGTCAACGCCGATCTCCGAGCCAGAGATCCTGACGTCTGTCCTGCCTCCGGGCGTTGCATGCTGTCGCTCAATAGTGGCATGGCGGTGCTTTGACGACCAGTTTGCCAGCAAAGTGCTGATGGTAACCATCAATGGAGACCGGCCTCCCGTCTCGCCGGACGACCTTGTCAAAGCTCTTGGCATTGCGCACAGCATCCAAGTAAGTGACTTGCTCGTCGAAGTCTGTCCGCCACCGGCTGATTTCTTCATCAGGTTCCGAACAACTTTCAACTGCAGTCGTGTGTTCGAATCTTCCCGGCGTTTGTTCTGCAATGGCGCGCTGGTGAGCTCTGATTCGTGGCACCCAGGATGGGGCTCGGTGCCCTCTAAGCTTGAGTTTTTAACAAAGCTTACCTTCCACGGCATGCCTCGGCGTGCTTGGAACAACGAGTCCATGAATGAGCTTATCAACGACCTTGGAGGTGAGCTCGTAAGTATATTTGTTCCTCGAGACAGCTGGGCTCTGACGGTTATGGCATGGATGAAGAAGCCATCCACCATACCGAAGGTGATTGGTGTTGAGATACCGGTGCAGGAACCGGGTTGTACTATTCGTCGCCACCAAGGCCGCCGCAGACCATGTTAGGGATGTACCTGTATCGAGTGTTCGTGCATGTCGAAGAAATGGTCAATCCATCAATCCAAGTCCTGCCGCCGCCGCTGGTGCCACGGTCCGTCTACGACGTCCATTATAGGAGTCAACGTCAGACTTTCCCCGTGTTGCTCAGAACGATGGATGGCACATGGCCTAATCCATCACGTGGCGGAGGCCACTACTTCTTTGGGAGAAGAGGCAGGGCTGGTTGCCTTGATGTGCTCTAATTTAAGGTAACTACTGAATGTTCTCACATACTAGTTAAATCCGAGCTATCGGTGTGAAGCACTGATGTGCCAGTACATTTGATTGTGACATGTTCTATTTTTGTAACATTTTTTAGAAATGGGTGTACGTGAACTTAATGTGCTCGCAGAACTTATTGTATTGTATGTCTGTTTTCTTTGCACAATATTCAAGATATTTCCCCGCCAATAATAAAGACGATGAACAGTCATGTACGAGTTCGTTGGTTTCAACATAGCCCTACCTGTAGCGATCTACTACTTCCATCCTGATTGTGCCGCCTGCGTGAAATTTTTGTATGCAAGTTCAGTGTGCTATGATGTTCCATATGATTATGTTAACTATATAATTTTTACTGAGCATCAACAATGCATATGGCTGAAAGATGTATTTATGAGCATCGACTGATGGGTCTCTCTCTCACACACACACAGACACGCACATGCACACACACAGACACGCACATGCACACACACACACTGACACACACACACATAAGTGGGACCCGTTGAATTATTTCTTCGCTGGTGACAACTTTTAATTAGGTTCCACTGTACTCTAACTTTTTCCTTAAGTTATTAATTGAGCTTAGTGACTTCAAAAAGTCGTACAGAAGCCTTGTTTGGGCCTTTTCAGACATCGTTGAATGTGGGCTGAGTAGCCATGTAAAGTTGTATTGTACTACACGTGCCTTTTTTGTTGGACATCAGCAATGCAACTAGGTCGACAGTTGTACACAAGATCATAAAATAAGCGCAGCCTAACCTATGTTTCTTTTATATAATAAGATTACCAAGCCCAACTTATTTTTTTAATAATATTCGTATCTCATTATTATTTTTTATATGGAATGCTCAGTCGAGACCATCATTGTTTTTCACCCAACTCAGAAAATGGGTCCATTTCTACTAAAATCAAATGGCTTGTAAATTACCAGAAATGATAAATCCGCTGCATGTATGCAATATTATTTTTCACCCAGCTCAGTAAAATAGGTGTATTCGAATAAATAATCAAATGCGCTGTAAATAATATATTTTATTATTTTATTTGAATTTCTTTATTGTAATATACCTTAATATATATATTCTAGATATATAGAATATAGAATAAACGAATCTTGATTTGTCAAAAATGGGCTATTAATATTTTTACCCAGCATAGGAAATAGATTATTTTTTAAGTCAAACCCCCGGAAATAGATGTATTGGCAAACAAAATGAAATGGGTTATAAAACCTAAATAAATGGGTTGAATTCCGCCACAGCTTTTGAAGCTGACTTTGTTGGCCCACTAGACGAAGCCTGCGCAAGGTGTTGTCCATTTAGTGAACAAAACAATTTAATGGTCTAAAACAAAAAAATCAGCAAATTATTCTGACATCTGTAGTCGTTGGATTGACATCCAACGGCGATCCTGCTTCTTCAATCTCTGATCTAGTTGCTCTTGCTCCAGCCGGCAAAACCATCACCGGCTGGAGCGCCTGCATCTGCCTCCCGTGGCCGGCTGTGCTACCGTGCAGGCCTCACCGCCCCACCCTACTACCAGCGGTGGCCAGGTCATACCTGTACTCACCCCCACCTTTTGTTATTCTCCGGCGAAGGCAGCCGAACCAGTCCCTCGTACTCCCCTCCGCCAGGGACTCAAGTGCCCCTTGTTCCATGACTCCAGATCGTTCCCATCTTAGGCCTCACCATCGTCCATTGCCTTGGTGCTCTCGGTGTGGCGTGGTCAAGGAACGACTTCCATCGGAAGAGGACTGTACGTGGAGCGGCTGACGGCTGGGTCCACGACCGCAGCAAGGAAGTGCCTCCTTATTACGCGCGAAATAATGATTCCTTCACCTGATAGCAGGACCTGTCGGAAGGGCCTAAAAAATGTTTCCCCCTGATAGCTGGGACCCACCAGCTACATCTTTGCACGCAAGAAAGTGCGTCCATATTACGGGAAAAAATGATTCTCCCCCCTGACAGCTAGGAGCCACCAGCTATATCTTCGCACGCAAGAAAGTGTCTCCTTATCCTTCCTGACTGCTGTGACCCACCAGGTCGAATCGTACGTAGGGTTGTCTGTCTGGTCGCGAACGCGTATGTACATATGGGTCAATCGGTCTCTCTGCAGCGATAAACCGTGGCCGAGTAAGGAGATGCATGTGTCGTAGTAGAGGCGCGGACGTAGCATGTCACGCAGTCTCGTCTATATATATCATGTACACGTATGTATAGCCATGCTGCAAGAAAGTAAATATGTCTACATACGTACATAAGGGTGGGGTCTCTAACGCGTACTCGCGCATATGTACGGCCAGGGCTCATGTACATGGAGAGGCAATGGACGACAACGATGTCGTCCTGTTCATCGGCAGCTAACCGGCTGGGTCAGAACGAAGGAAACAACATCGTCTTCACCGAGAGCCAAGTGACTGGGTCGGAACGCATCGTGTTCACCGGGAGACAAGTGACTGGGTTGGAATGCGTCATGTTCATCGGGAGCCAGGTGACTGGGTCAGAAAGCGTCCTGTTCATCGGGAGCAAAGCCACTGGGTCGGAACGCGTCTTATTCATCGAGGGCCAACCGGCTTGGACGGAACAGCCGTATTGGGGTCTGGCGTATCGCAAAACGGATGAAAACGACCTTCTGTTCGACCGCGTACGGTCGAAACGGGGTCCTGTTCATCGGGAAGGGTCTGGCGTACCGCATAACGGATAAAACAGACTTGTGTTCGACCTCCTACAGTCGAAATGGGGCGTTGTTGATCGAGAGGGGTGTGTCGTACCACAAAATGGAGGAAACAGACTTGTGTTGGAGCGCGTACGATCGAAACGGGGTCCTGTTCATCGGGAGGGGTGTCGCGTATCGCAAAACGGGACACCACGGGCTACTGTTCACCCATCGTCGACTTCTTCCAGCCTCCACCTGCATTGTTCATCCACCGCGTCCTCCTCTGCCTCCATCGACTATTGTTCAACCAGCCCTCCACGGGGTCCTGTTCATCCACCCCCAACCAGCTCGGCTGTGGCGGCCTCCTCTCTCTCGGGGTCATGTTCATCTAGCGGCAACAGCCTAATACTACTACCATGGGGTCTTGTTCATTCAACCCCCATTGGGAACTGTTCATCCAACCCTCAACAACGGTCACTGTTCATCAAGAGGCAGCAACAGGTTCGATCGGTTTCAGTTAGCAGTAGTAGCGAGGGAATCGCTCGGGTTCAGTTAGCAGCGAAGGGATCGATCACTCAAGTTCAGTAACGTAGCTAGTGCAATCGCTCGGGTTCAGTAAGCGAATGCCTCACCCGGGTTCAGTTAGAGCCCAATGCCTTGCACATACACGCGATATGTACAAGAGAAACGCGCAAACCTCCGTGCATCGCTCCGCCCCGACCACCCATCGTAACCAGCAACTCCCCGAGATTTTTCTCGCCCTCGCTTCTACCATGATTTTTTCCGTCATGGACGGCCCAAAGAATGTCATGCAGGTGCGTCCCAGGCCCGCCCAGGATGAAAAGCCCATTTTCTGTCATATTTTTTGTCATAGAAGTAGGAGCCCACCATATCTATGTTGATACGTGTTTTTGTCACAATTATCGTCATAGAAGTGTCATAAGCATGACATAATTTTTTTCGTTTGGGCCAAAATGTCACGGATGTGTCTTTTTTTTATAGTGTTGACCTGCAGGATGTTCCGATGCAAAACAACAGAGACAAGAGACAATAGAGTGAAGGACCACATTTCAAACGAGCGTACATGCTCATTTTTGTGGTTGTTTCGCTTCTCTAAAGAAACAATAAATGAGTCCAGAGCGTTCGACGACGTTCCAAACGGGCGCACACGCCCGTTAAAGTAGTCGTTTGACATATTTGACCAGAAGAATAAAAAGAACAGAACGAACGATGGCGTTTAAAATGGACGCCGATGCTTGTTTCTACGTCTGTTTCATCTGCATGAAGTCAAAGGTAAGTTTAAACGATTTGAAGACGACGTTCCATGCGGGCGCTTGCGCCCGTATGAGCGGTGTTTTGCACCGTGAGGCTCCACTAAGCTCGAGGAAGGATGTATTTCACCCACATCTCTCTCTTTTCTTCTTCTTCTTCCTCCAAACCTCTTCAAACCCTAGCAAAACTTCGCCCTATCTCTTTACTCATTCGTTTTCAGTTCAAATCCTTCCGTGTGATCGATATACGGTATGTTTCTCCTCCGATCCCCAACTTATTTTTCACGAATCCGTGTTCTACATGCCTAGCATTGCCATGACTAGGAGATGCATATTTTTGATCCAAACTTGAGTTTACCATGGATTTGTTGATGTTTTTAGAGGAGTATGATGATGTGAGTACCGTAGGATCATTATTGTTTTATTATGTCGGGCTGAATTTTTTTTTGTAGATGTTTACACGGAGGTCTTCTCGCGTACGCGGTGATTCGAGTTCATCCACCGCGTAACCACAACAAGTTTTTACTCAGGGGATAGTCTTTGCCAAACATGGAGCAAGGAAGACGTTCCAAAAGCTCACTACAAGGAAGATCAAAGCAACCAAATGGGCTTGTGTGAATACTTTCTACAAGCTATGTATCACTCATGATTTTAATTTGCTTTGTCATAATGCCGGGTTGCACCATTTTGTTTATCAGGGATGTGAGACCTATGAACAATTGCAGCTTTACTTTCTTAATACTCTCTCGGAGAATGTTGGGTTAATGCAAAATGCATACGAGGAGGAGAGGATCACTTTCCGTCTCCTTGACCAAGACTTCAACATCACTCTCTATGAGTGGTGTACTTACTTTGGCTTCCCCTGTAGATTTTTTATCAAGGAATTTGACAAATTAACATATTCTTCCTTTGCCTTTTCCTGATAAGCACATCTTTCATTTTATCGCATAGACCTTCTGATTTTTTTTAAAATGGAACACTCATATTCCATTTATATCATGGTAACATTGCCGATTACATAACAGGTTACGTCAGCAGGAAGCTATCGAGCCACACACACATTTCACCACTAGCAAACCCTACACCCATAGATGCCATCACATGTGCTGGTGCTGTAGCTTCTCAAGACATGAACTACGTACCCCAACCTGAATGAACAGGGTACTCAGCTTGAGCTTAATATCCCCAAACATCTGCCCCAACGGAGCGAAATCATACCAGTCAGGACTCACGACATGATGTATGATGAGGCTATCCATTTCAAATAGCATACGTCTGATCATCAAGCTTTACATCATTGGAGAGGGTTGTAGACTCAGCATGAAGGGCGTTAGCCAGACCGTGTGTTGAGCCGTCCGCCATAAACATAACATCAGAACCCGAGTATCTGTAGGCCGGGCCCCATCCTCCCTGTCCGAAATGTGCATCAAAAGCTCCATCCACATTAATTTTGACAACTTCGTGCGGAGGCGGTTCCCAACTTGCGTGAATTGGTGTTCGCGCATCAATCTTCGGGGCCAAGAAATCCAACCATTCCTTAACATGACGCCTGACAGTGAATTGGAATGTTTCGACATCAAGTCGTTTCTCCGTGGTTTCCTCTATTTCGTTCAGACCACCACTGCCACAAGCAGGCTACCATCAGGAGCTTCTTCTTTTCGATTAACTTTAAAATAGCTTGAACAACTTCTTTCAGAGAGATGAGTTGGGAAAGTTGGGCACGAACATCCTCCAAAGGAAGATCTCTCCATCTATGTTTTGCAAGCTTGCATTTGAAGAATAGGTGACCACCATCCTCAAAGAGCCTACCCCAGACAACACATCTAGTATCCAACTCAGCTCCTCGTTTGCTGATATTCATATACATTGTATGGCTGTTATGCACAAATCTCCATAGGAAATGGTGCACTTTCGACGGGCATCTAATCTTCCAGAGAGCATAAAACATTGCCGAGAGCTGCTCATCATTCATCGATCTTTGCCCAACCTGCCTGTCTGCCTCCTTTTTAAGCATGTCAACGTGGACCTTGTAAGAAGATTTGACGTAGAAGAGGCCCTTGTTTTCAAAGTGCCATGCCAAAAAAATCCTCTAACTGCTTGCTGATTGGAATGCTTAGAATTGTCTTTACATCACCAGGTGGAAGCAGCCCTCGACAAGGTCTTTATCCCATGAGTCGGGAACTGGATCAACGAGTTTGGAGACCCAGGTCAGTATGCCCTGACCCTGGTGTGATGAGGGACACCTTGTGGTTCCCCTCGGGATCCAAGGATCCTCCCAGATCTGGATGTTTGTCCCGTCACCTATCCGCCAGATAAGTCCCTCTTTAAGAACTTCTGTTCCCTTTAGGATGCTCCTCCAAATATAGCTCATTCCACATATCGGCTCAACAACAAGAACATCACCACGAGGGAAATACTTAGCACGAAGCACTTGAGCACACCATGAATCTGGCGCTTGGATGAGCCTCCATCACTGCTTCGCTAGCATTGCCATGTTAAATGAGTGAAGATCCGAAAGCCAAGTCCGCCCTCCTTTGACAATTTCAATTTCTCCTAGCCAACCCAGTGCATTTTATTCTCATCTCCTTGTCTGTTCCACCAATAATGACATATCAACTTACTAATCTCATCACATAAAGTTTTTGTTAAGTCAAAACATGCCATGGCATAAGTTGGGATGGCTTGAGCGACCGCCTTAACATAAACTCCCTTGCCTGCCATGGATAAACATCTATCATGACCCCCTGCAAGCGACCAACAATATTCCTTCTTCGATTTACCAATATATGTAGGCAGCCCGAGATATTTCCCACCTGACGTTACTGTACCGAGTTGTAGTTCCTGCATCATCAAGTTTTTGAAACTTTGGTTGGCATTGGCACTAAACATCACCGAGGACCTGTCTCTGCTTACCATTTGCCTTGAACACTCTTCATAGTCCTGAAGAATGGAGTTAATCACTTGAGCGCCTTGAATTGTTGCTTCCACAACCAACAAAGAGTATCCACAAATAAGAGTTGATTCACTCTAGGAGTACTTGGGAAAAGTTTGATTTCACGCAGAAGCCCCTCTTCGTCCACTTTATTGAGCAACGTCGAGAACCCTTAGCACATATGAGGAAAAGGTAGAGCGAAATGTGGTTGCCCTGCCGTAGTCCTCTTCCCGGCATGACTACATTTGTAACATCAGCATTCACACGGAACCGGTAAGACACGGTTGAGACACACTTCATAACCAATTGCACAAAGTCAGCAGCAAACCCCATTCTGAGCATCATTCCTTCCAAAAAAACCATTCTACCCTATCGTATGCCTTGCTCATATTCAGTTTCAGGGCATATACACATCCTTGGCTCTTCTTTCCTTTTCATGAAATGTGACATCTCATAGGCAAAAATGGTCTTATCAGAGATCAACCTTCCCGGAACAAATGCACTTTGATTAATCGAAATCAGTTCATCTAGAATAAGCTTGAGCCGGTTTTTTGCTTTCTCATTTTTCTTATGTGGCCCCCTATCATTATTTCTGAGCAAAAATACTCTTGGTCTGGTGTGTCCTGGTATTGGCGCCGGTTCAAAGGCTCACTGGTTCAAACCAAATGAAATTAACCGAGAATCATTCCAGCTCGGCTGTGTGTGCACGAGGAGGAATTTAATAAAATGACATATTTTTCCTGGTATTTTTTTTCTGAACACAATCCTGATACTTTGATCGTATGACACATCATTTATTTTCTTTGATAAATCGGAACATGTTTGATTGATAGCTACTCCCTCTGTTCCAAAATAGATGACCCAACTTTGTACTAACTTTAGTACTCCCGCCATTCCCAAATATAAGTCTTTCTAGAGATTTCAACAAGTGACCACATACGAAGCAAAATGAGTGAATCCACACTCTAAAATATGTCTACATACATCCGTATGTTGTAGTTCATTTGAAATGTCTTAAAAGACTTATATTTAGGAACGGAGTGAGTACAAAGTTAGTAGTACAAAGTTGAGTCATTTATTTTGAAACGAATGGAGTAGTAGGACAAAATAGCACAAATGAAACATTTTCCTCTATTTCTAGGTCTGCCATTATTGGGGACGGTTTTGCCTTCAATCGAACCTCTCGGTCCATCGAAGCAGCCGCGAGAGGAGACAGGAGTAGAGGAAGAAGAGCACCACCGCCTCACCGTCCTTCCTCCCGACACGCTGCGTGTTCCCCACCGCCGTCTCGCCTTGCTTAGCCTAGGCGTCCCCTTGCCAACGCCTCGCCGCAGCTGTCCCCACATCTCTTCAACGAACGGTGGAAGGCCAGAGGAACAGAGAGGAGGCAGCGCCGCCGCCGCACGGCGCCCCTCTCCGGCGAGCTCCACCACGCTGACGCTTCCTCTCCTGGGGTCTCCCCCACGCCGCTGTTTCCTTGCCTGCCGGCTCCACATCCCCGCGGCCTCCCCGCCGACCTCGCAACTCCTCGATCGCTCGCGTAGCTCTCCTTGGAGCACTAGGTCTAGAAACTGTGGGCCGCAAGGAGCAGCCGAGCAGCAGCGGCACAACATTAGCCACCGGCTCGCCAGCATCATCCATCGCACAGCCAAGGACCACCCGTCCGGAGGTCCTGCAGCAGGTAATTTTCTTTCTTCCCCTAAATGATTACTCCTACTAGTTATTACTAGCAATTTAGTAGCCGTACATGGTATTGAGACCTTGTAATGCGCCCACAAATCATATGAAACATGTGTACTTCTGCTCGTCAATTTCGCTGAGCTGTTTGGTAGTATTCACCCCGACCGCTAGGCAGGGAGCCATTTGCTGAGTTTGATGCGTCTTACTTGTATATGTAGTAAGTACTCCCTCCGTCCCAAAATAAGTGACTCGACTTTGCACTAGCTTTATACTAAAGTTAGTGTAAAGTTGAGTCACTTATTTTGAGACGGAGGGGGTATTAATTATAGGACTGATTCAGACATGTTTCGTGAAAGCTGACTCCAGCTTCTTGCACTTGTGTGCAGAAGAGGGTTGCTGTAGACTTTTTTTAAAATTAAATTCAAGTATTTGTTTTCTTGCATCCGGCAAGTCACCTGGATTGCCTAATGGTCGGTCTCCAGACATGGGTTGTTGTTTATTCTTGAGTCATTGTTGTTGTGGGAGTTTCTTGTCAATGCTCCTTCTGAACATTATATTTCTTCAAATCAATATTTTGGATTCATATATGCAACCGATGCCCGATGATCGAATTAATATTTGGTATGACTTCTTTTGTCTAATTTTTGGCTGTTGATCTTGTAAAAAGTGTTGAGCACTGTGTATGTCTAATGAAGTAGTACGATTCATTGGATTTTTTAATAAATTGTGCACTCATTTGCTAGCACGCCCAGCTATTTCTGTGTAGCTCCGCTACTGCTCTCATGGCGAGCAAGCCAAGCAGTGCCATGGCCGCAGCCTCTTCGGAGGTTGGCGGCGGAGTCGCGCGCCTGGAAGCCCTGGCCATGGACAAGGTGGCAGAGGCGGCCGACGCAGTCGCCACAGCGTCGAGCGTCGGCGAGGTGGTCTGCGCGATCCATGCCGTTGCTGTCCTCCTCTTCCCTGTGGGCTCCGCCACCGTTTCTGGTGAGGCTCTAAATCCTAGCCCTACTCACCCGCACCCCCATCTCTCCTTCGCGTCCTTGGAGGTCTCTGACGCGCTCTCCTCTGTGTGCGCTCTCCTGCAGGCACCTTGGACGAGCCCATCAAAAGCCAGGTGAGAATCGAAGCCTTATTTCCATGCATTCGATCATAACAATGAGGTTTTCATGCCTAGAGTGCTCCAGGAGGCTACTGCAAGTCAAAACACAAACTGGAGTAATTGCAAGTCCTGTTTCGGCACAGTCCCGATTCTCCAGGAGGCTAGAATTATTATCTAAAATATACAATCTAGATTGGACTTTAGAGAAGTTACTTAAGAATTGCCCCCTAACTATACTACAGTTATTCATAAGCTGTTTCAATAAATAAGCATAAACAGACCTTGGAGCATGAACGATCACATGAAACGCCAGCAGATTGCAATGCCTCGGAGTGCTGAGGTCCTAGTTTTATACCGTATATGTTTAGCAACCTTGTTCTTTCTATTTGTTGTCGATGTATTTTGGGTCGTGCAGGTTTTTGGTGTGTATAACTTTTCATTCATGTACACCTTTAATCCTTTATAGACCTGAGTCCTTGGTAATGCACTCGTTACAGAAGACCAAGTTGCACATTTGAGAGATATAAAATTGGAATTCTAGCCCTTTTGGCCATGATAGAGCAGGGATGATGCATCTATTTCCTCTGTTTTCAGATTATCAGTGTTCTGAGCCTCAGCCATGATGAAAGAGAGTCTTGGAGGCGTGCTTTTTATCATGGTCCAGCATTTCCTACCATGTCTAAGATATTACTTGGCAGTAAGTGCACTTGCCAAACTTCTCACTCCGCACATGCATAATATTGCTGGGGTATTTGATCACCATCTGCACATAAGTATTCATTACACATACACCATCAACATGATCTGGGAACGGCAATGCCATACAATCATTCTTCTGTTGCATCACTCATTAATCTCATGGATTTATGCAGTCCTTGTATTGAATAGGGGTTTCTATATAATTTGCTCCCATGAACAATTAGAGTGTTCAGTACACTTATCTCATTTACTAAGCTTGCTGCACTTTGCTAATCCCAGGCATATGGTTTCTGTTTAAGTATCCCACTTTTATGCTTTGGTTGTCCAGATATTGCTTTGAAGTGGCTATGTCAGATTCACAACACTCTGAGGAAGGAAGTCTATGATTCCTTTTTTGTCAGAGGACCCCCTACTGAAGTGATTCAGGCTCTTGTTCCAGCTCTATCTCAAAATGAAAACTCTAAGGAGGATCATAACATTGTTTGTTTGAACATTGAAAGGTGTTATTCTTAAGCAGCCCTCTACTTTCAATCTTGAAGCAATTAAGTCTCTTGTTTCTTAGGCAATTGACAACCCCCAAAACTTATATTTTAGTACACACAAATCTTGTATGACAGTTAAACACTTGAACTACGCAAGTCATAACTGGTGTCATGCCCTTTTCCCCTGATAGGTTATTTTTTCACTGCATGCTATACTTGAGCCACGTGGTGCCAAACAATTAAGCACATGGATTTTTGTGCAGATCCTAGCACGTACTTCTGGGTATCTTATTTATCTAGCAGTAGCAGAAGCAATGTGGACACATTTTCTGATAATCATCAGTGATGGTTGCTGAAGAAACAGGAGATAGTACAATATAACGAAAATAAAGAGTATGCAGATGCAGATTACTTGATACTCTTCTAGTTGTCATTTCGGTACCAGTGCAACTACAGACGGACATAAAGTATTTGGACTTGTGAGATGAAAAATATTCTGTTAGATTTTTTCATCAGAAGCATGTTATATTGATATTGGTTAATTTTGCTAGCAATAATTGGAAAAACAATGGTCAAAGATTTGTGTTGGAGACTATTGGTGTCCAGCGTTGACAAATACTCCCTCCGTTCCTAAATATTTGTCTTTCTAGACATTCAAATGGACTGCAACATACGAATGTATGTAGACATATTTTAGAGTGTAGATTCACTCATTTTGCTTCGTATATAGTCACTTGTTGAAATCTCTAGAAAGACAAATATTTAGGAACGGAGGGAGTAAAAAAGAAAGGCGGAAGTAGTTGATACAGTCTCATAACATACTTAGTTAGTCTTCTCTAGATTGTTGGTGAAAGGCTGAAAGCTATTGAATGATTTAGTGGAATTAACGCATATGTGGAAAGGGTGGTCGCATTGTGGAACATGGAAGCAACATAGCATTATGAGGAGCAATTGATTCGCACAATTCAACGATTTGTTCCTATGGTATTTCTTATCAATTTAAGCAAAGCAAATAATTAAGAAGTAGAAACCGAGGCCACTCAAAATTTCTTTGACTATCCATGTACGCGTCTACTCCATCAGCTCATACTCTGATGCATTACCGCTAGTTATTTTTTCTTTTTTATTAATAATTTTATGTTCTTTCCTTCGCTGTAGGCTATTAATATTATGCTTGCTTGAGAATAAGGGGGTGGGCCAGATTGTTGCAGAGTTTATGTTTCTCAATAAGCATAATGATGGTGTTCTCAGCCCAGATAGAATAACTTTCATCTCAAGGGTTGCACAGCTACTTGCATCTGTTCCAGATAAAGCAAGAATGGGAGCCTCATCTGCGCTTACATCGTCGTATCCTTTTTCTGTACAGCATATCTTCCATCCCAAATTACTCAGAATACATCTTTGTGGCCTGTTGTGGTGTGAGTGGGCCGCAGTTTAAACAGTGGGTTTGGTAGGGAGAGGCTGGAGATTGCTCACTTAATTATTTTCCCCATTATTTGCACAATATTTATCACTTGGAATTTTAAGTCCTTAACATAAATTAAGGCCATTCTTCAAGAGTGTTGTCAGCCAACTTCTTGTTCGAGCGGAAGAAGCAGCTATTGAGTCGTCTGCTAACAAAGATTTTAATGAACAGGATGCACTAAGTTCTGTGTTGCTCTTTGTGGGTGAAGTGTTATCCCGTGTTAGCCGTCGTGGATCTACCGGTAAGTTTTAATATCTCAGAATACAAGTTTATGTGTGCTGTTGACTTGCTTGTTCTGAAATATACATGTACGAATGACAAAATCAATTAAACAAACTGTGTGCCCGATTCTAGTTGGTGCACTATTGATATCGTGCTGTACTTATGTTTGGTAGGATACAATAATTGCAGTACATTCAACCCTTTATGCTTCAGTTTGGCATGCTGATTTTCCTTTTGTATTATCTGCTACTATAGTTTGGGTGACGTCGGTATGGATATGATAACCAGCGCATCAATCATTTTGTTGCTTTCATGTATTTGGCGCTAATCCGCTGTTGATACTTGAGTGCTGTTTCTGCGCTGTTGTCCGCACTCCCCACCTCTGCAAATTTGACTAGATTCAGGCATTGAGTAGGATCTCTTGATAGCTAGCATAGCAAGTACCTGGTTCATAACAATTTATAGTTCATAAGATTTGTACTCTCTGTTTAGGTACCAAATCATTTCAATCATTCTTTGTATGTAACTATGTATGATAAGATGCATTGGTCTTTTCAGGCATTTTAGTTGCTGAATTGATCCCTATGATCCGTAATCACTTACAAAGATGTGTAGCACCAGACTGTAAGACGATAATTCCTGACATGATCAAGCATGTTCCTCAGTCTCGGTTTTGGTTCAATGTGGTCGAAGCATTGAGAGATCAGCATTCTATTGAAAGATTGACTGAAGAGATGTTGCGCCAACTTGCATCACACCATTTAAATGACGAAGAGGCGTACTGGATTTTGTGGACTCTGTTTAATCAGAGTATCATGCATATTGCTGTTATGAGGTGAGATAGTACCTATGCGCACTTTAATTCTGCTAAACATTGTTATGTGCTTGTTCTTGCTTAGCTACTTCCTTATTTCATTGTGTATTTGGCATGCTACATTACTTTGCATATAGAAAACTTATACATGAAAACGCTTCCTTGGCCAGGATTTAGTTCAAAATATCCAATTTCACAACTATGCAAAACAGTATTTCAATGATTCCCTGTTTCTTTCTGTGAATATTGTTCTGTGGATGTTAACTACTACCACCTCTGTTCCAAAATACTTGGAAGTTTTATGTATGTCCTAAGTCAAACATTTATAAGTTTGACCAAGTCTATAGAAAAATATCCAATATCTACAACATCATATTAGTTTCACCATAAAATATATTTGAAACTATATATAGTATATGATTTTGTAGATATTAACATATTTTTCTGTAGAATCGGTCAAACATAAGGATGTTTTACTTAGGACAAACCTAAAACTTAAAGTATTTTGGAACGGAGGAAGTACATGTTAATCTGCCTGCTGCGTGTTCATTAAATCTTTGGCTGTGTTTTGTGTGTCTTAGTTATTAATGGATAGCGATTATTTTGTGGTGGCATATTATACATGCCATCATTGTTATATAGTTCTGTGTTGCCATGTTCAGAAACATCCAATAAGCTTGTCCCTTGTCTGTTTGATGACGGCCTTGACGGTCCTTCATGGAATAGTGAATCTATAAGACATTGATAGTTTGATACAGAAGACAGATATCTGGGCAAAACATGATGCATAAGCATAAAGTAGTATTTGCTCATGGACCTAGTATTTTCTGGGATTGAAAAGCTAGATTTTGTTAATACAGTCATGTCTAAGGCTAAGCTCTTTTTTTTTCTTCTTAGTCAGCATGTAAGGTGATAAGGTAAAAAATATCGTTCAGGCCCTTTTCTTGAACAATTTACTGTTTTTATTTTACTATGAAGGACAAATGCATGGTTCCACGTACTCCCTCTGGTCCTTTTTACTCTGTATAATTCTAATCACAGATACCAAGGAGAGCCAATGAAGCAAAATAACCGGGTAGTTTTACCCTGCAACTTGCGTGATCTGGATGCGCGAGCCATTATAAGTGTAGCTGTTTTGATTGGCCGAAGTGCCCGCATGCCTGATATAGTGATATGCATGGCTCTTGGCTACTGCATGTACACGCGCCTTCCCTCTCCCGCATGCACTGCTGTTGGAAACATGCGCGATAAATGTGGAGCACTTTAGCTGAGGCAGAAAAGGAGGGGTGTAGTTGGAAAAAATCACTGAAAAACCGAAAAGACTTAGGCACAGAGTAAAATGGATCGGAGGGAGTATGTTCAACTATATTCAGTATGTCCTAACTAGCAATTTATTAAATTGCTTCTTTCTTATATGTTTTCTTTTCCACAATGCTTTCTTCAGGGCAATGTTTATTGACAAATTTTTGCTTTGGAAAACATTTCCGTTATGCTGCCTGAGATGGATTCTTCATTATGCTGTCTTTGAATTCCCACCAAATTCAGTCACAGAAGCTCAAATGCGAAGGACATCAAACTTCCTGGTTACATTGCAAAGTTTAGTTACTGTTTGGTCCAAGAAAGAGTTTGTTCAGTCATATTCAGTGGAACAACAAGCTTGTATCCTTCGGTGCACTTCAAACTATATTGTTCTTTTCTCAATGCAATTTATCATTTGGCATTGTTCTCCTTAATCAGTATGTAGATATCACTGCAGCAATAGGGTTATGTTTGGAGAACATGTCAAAAGAAGAATTAGAAATGAATAGAGATGTATTAAATTGTATTCTTCAAGGAGTAAGCTGTAAGTACTTCTCTTCCCTTGTGTTTATTTACCAGGATACGGTAAGCACAATCATAATATCTACTCACTGAATATTGTTTTGACTATAGGTAGGTTAGAGAGCCCAATTGATTTAGTCCGGAAGATGGCAAGTGCTGTTGCATTGACATTTTCTAAAGTCGTTGATCCAAAAAATCCTCTTTACCTTGATGATGACTGTTCTGAGAATGTTGACTGGGATTTCGGGGTTCTCTCTCCAAAGGAGATCACAGCTCCTTCACATGATGTAGAATTTGGAAGCAAATCAAAACCATGTCCATGTAAGAACAGGAAACATGCTGGTGACAAAAAAGGAAAGACTATCAAGCATGATATTTTAGATAACAGAGTAAAAGTCGTAGAGATCAAGTCAAAACAAGATTCTGATGAAATGTCTGGCGCTGCTATAAATTTTGAGGAATATTATGATGAGGAAAGCATTAACATTGATGCTTCCAGTGATTCATCCCTGGAGCCGTATGATCTGTCAGATGATGATACTGATTTGCAGAAGAATTTCACACATATAAGTGATCTTGCAGCTGCACTGCAAAAACCTGACGATCTAGATGGTGTAAGTTTCCATTTAGTGGTTTGAAAACTTCCAGACAAAACTACTACATGATCCTGACCTTTCTTTCTTTTGTCTTCACAAGGTTGAAAGCGCTCTTAGTTCTGCCGAAAAGCTCGTGAGAGCATCACCTGATGAGCTGCGGCATTGCTCGGGTGATCTTGTTCAAGCACTAGTACATGTTCGTTGTTCTGATGTCGCGATGGAAGGCGAGGAAGATTCTTCTGAAGAAAAACGACAGAATGCATTAGTCGCTTTGCTGGTAACCAGCCCATTTGAATCATTAGATGTTCTTACCAAATTGCTATATTCATCGAGTGTGGATATAAGTCAGCGTATTTTAGTTATTGATGTAATGACTGAGGCAGCACAGGAGCTTGCTGAAACTAAAATTGTAAAGAGTGAACGGCGGCATGGGAACTTGATATCTGATACTACTCCGTCTTGGCTGGTTCCTAGGGACAGCGGACCTGTTGGGGCAAGCCCTTGGAGAGAGGTATCAGAAACAGGATCACTTTTGAAAAATTGGTCACACCGTTATGAAAGAGAAGTTCCTTCTAGACCAAGCCAGGTTAAATCAGGAAAATCTCGCAAATGGGGTCTTGGGAAAGCAAAAGATTCGCAGGTGGAGTGGTCAAAAAACAGTTTTCCTTTGTATGCTGCTGCATTTATGCTCCCGGTTATGGAAGGATATGACAAGAGAAGACATGGGGTGGACTTGCTCAATCGGGATTTTGTTGTCTTAGGTAAATTGATATACATGCTTGGTGTCTGTATGAAGTGCACGGCCATGCATCCGGAAGCATCAGCCATTGCCCCAGCTTTTCTGGATATGATAAGAGCCAGGTATTCCGTGTCAGGATAGACATTTCATATGTTCTTATTTGGCAACCAAATGGCATAATTTGACATGAAATGTTATTCTACAGGGAGGTGTCGCAACATGCTGAAGCATATGTGCGAAGGTCTGTGTTGTTTGCAGCTTCTTGTGTATTGATAGCCTTACACCCGTCATATGTTGCATCAGTTCTTATAGAAGGCAACCAGGATATTTCTACTGGTTTAGAATGGATACGTACATGGGCCTTGCGTATTGCTGAAGCTGATCCTGATACAGAGTGCACATCGGTGAGTACCGCAATCATTTTCATTTTTCGGTCATAAATATCAGCTCTCAATACCTATTGTACGCCTTCTATACAGCCTGAGGAGATAATATGAAATAGTTTGATCGTCAGTGGGTAGAATTTATGGTTTTATCATCACTAAAATTCACAGTTCTTAGTTGCTAAGTAGCTAACCATCTTTTATGTTCATTGGGCGACTGTTCTCTCAGTGATTTGTAAAGAGAAACCAATTACTAAGATGTTGGATATGCAGTCTCTCTATCCACTTGTTACTAAATATATACGCCCCACGTTTGTTTCCTAGATGGCCATGAACTGCCTGCGGCTCCATTCAGAGATGGTGCTCCAGACATCCCGCGCCCTGGAATCTGCGGAACATTCCAAGGCCGGCACCAGGGCACTACCTTCTAAGCTCGATAACATTATAATACCATTTGCAAACATGATGTGATCTGATGTAGTCTTGAAGTTGTAAAGGGAATTTTATTTCTCATTTGTGTTATTGTACTATAGATTGTTTTAGTTGTGCTATAGAATTGCTTTAGTGTATACTGCAGCAGCTAATTCAGCTACTAATTGTTTTAGTGTAACTGTTGTCCTATTGCTTCGGGCATGTGGCCTATACGTGGATTTGCAAAGTTAAAAGGACGTTAGGGCCGCCTGCGTCCTCGCCCTGTCCTCGCCCTGTCCTCGCCCACATCCTCCTTCATGGCCTTGACATGTTTGCTGCGGTGGCGACGCCGGTTCGTTACACCCAATTTGGACGCCACAGTTGTGTTGGGGGGACGCTGGCTCCACTTTCATGTGGCGGAGAGGTGGCGAGGGCTGATCCTGCTTCACACGGTAGCACGCCATTGAGGGCGTCTCCTTCACGAGGGCTGGCAGGGGCGAGGGTGGCATCAGATCTTTGTTGTGGAGTGGGCACTTTGTCAAGGGCTCGATCTGTCGCAAGAACGGGCCTCCGTGAGAAGGCACGGTTGCTGTGGGCGCCTCGTGTGGTGGCTGGTCGTCCTCGTTGCCAGATCTCCTTGGAGAAGTCGGGCCATGAAGGACGAGGCCTTGGAGAGTGACAGTGGCGGCGCCAAGATCCGAACCCCGAAGATTTGGACTCGCTGCTGCGTGCCGGTGCGGCCATGACTTTTGGCATGGAAATGGTGGTCTGGCCGGCATTGAAGAAGAGAGGGGCGGAGAGGGTGGGGGTGGAGAGGATCAGAGAATGGTGTGGTGTGGACGGCAGCAAGACCATGTGAAGGGATGGGTAGCCGGCTTCAATGCGGCGCAACAGCTAGAGTTGGCTTCTCGGCCGCTGCGTGCGCATTGAAGCGGTGCCATCCGCTAGTCCGTTCACGTGGCTCTGACCGTAATCAATGCCGCTGAGCCACGTCGGTTCTGGAGCAGCACTAATCGACATGCCAACCGCTTCATGCAGAAAGGGTTTTGGGTGGGTCCGGGGTGGCGGAGGTGTACGTGGTAGTGGTTTGGAAAACGGACTGCCGGATCACTCTGGGGACTGATGGTGTACCACGTTAATGGCAAATGTGTCCGGACTGTTCGGCTGAACAGTTGCAGGTGGTTTGAGGTTCCGCATTGAAGATGCTCTTATACTTATTTTATGGAAAATGAAGTTCATATATGACACGCATCTAGAAATTGTGTGGACCACTCACTTGATATGAAAATGAGCTCATATACAATGCATAAAGCCGGTTTCTTTTTATTCATTCCATTAACACGCACTAGTATGGGAAGATGTCTAGTATGACAATGCAAATGCACAGAAATTTAGCTGCCATGTATTTGTGTTTGGACGTGTGTAGACACGCCCCCTTTAAGGCATCTCCAACAACAGATTACCAAACGAAGAACGATTTGGACTGATTAATACATTCGGACGTGTTCGTGGATAGCCCGTCCCTTCGACTGTATCCCTCATTTCTGAGACTATGGGCTATGATTGACAGTATGCCAGAGAGACCAGTCCGGTTTGATTTGGTGAGCCGTGTTGGATGTCTAAAAGTGTCCGGACTATCATCTCCGGGCAATTGAGGCCAATTTGGTGAGCCACGTTGGAGGTGTCCTAATGAAGCAAACATCACGTCCTAATGGAGCAAACATCACGGAACTAGTAAGACATAGCTTGCTGATAAACCATGTATTTAGCTGTTTTTTAGTGGAAACCATTCTCGGCGCATTGTATTTTTTTTGAAACGAGCCTTGGTGCATTATGTTATGATTGAAAATAGTGAGACACCATCTACCATTACATCCGTAGAGATAGTAAGCTCCCTTGAATTGAAGCATTCTGCTGCTTCGAGGGTTGTGGGGTCGGTGAGGACCTCATGCGTAAGTGTGTGGTGTTTAGTTTTATTTCTTTTCTCCTTTTCTTTTCACATTTTAATTCATGAACGCTCATTTAAATTTGATGGATGCACTTCACGTTTATTAATATTTATCAAATTGTGGATATTTTTTAAGTTCGCGATCATTTAAGGTTTGTAAACATTTTTTAAATTTGAAAAGTTTTTATTTGCAAACATCTTTTAAAATCCATGAATGTTTTCTAAAAAGGGCGACGCTACGCGTTCGCCGGTGGATTATTTTCAAAAATCCACCACCTTCACAGCCGTTTGATCTGGCGCATTCATCGGTCCGACTCTTTCCTCACAATCGCAACAAAGGCACTGTTGCGGAAACGTTTGCACATATCTCTTGGTGCGTAAACTTTTGCAATAGAGATTTTGTTGTAGATTTTTTTCGTCTTAATTTTTCCGAAACGTGAGTGTCGTTGCGGACGGACTTCTGCAACACGGATGATGTTGCAGAATATTTTTTCTCATCTTAATATTTTTGTAACATGGACGTTGTTGCGGGATGACTTCTACAACAAAATCCTTATTGCAAACCATTTTCTTCTCTATTCTCCTGCAGCAGACCCATGTTGCACAACCTCTTCTTCCCTATATTTCTAAAATAAGACCCTTGCTGTAAAACTTGCAACAAAATCTCTGCCGCACCTAATTTTCTGCAACAAGGCGCATGTTGCAAAAATTGCAACAGTCGTGTCACACACTCGTGAAGACATCTTTCGCTGCCACCGTTCTGCAACGATGATGTTGTTGCAAGAAAAGAATAGGGAGAGAGCCGTGCGTGGTCAAGCAGGACACGTGTCAAGCAACAGAGGCGATGGACGCCTCGTGCTTCATCCACCGGTTGATTAGAATAATTTCCCAAAAATTAAGGTAGGCAATTACACATGGGGGGCTGCTACGCGTCGGCCGGTGGATCTTTTTAAAAGATCCACCGCCTCGCGAGCGGTTAGATATGACTATATCAAGCAGCTGCACATCTTTATCTTCTTTGCAACAATGATCTTGTTTCGGAAACTCTTGTGATACAGATTGTGTTGCGGATTGTTTTTGCAACATCGGTTGTGTTGCAGGTTTTCTTTCTTGCAACATAGGTCGTGTTGCAGAAACTTTTTTCCCGACTTCATTTTTTTGCAACAAAAGTATTGTTGCAGAAAAACTTTGCAACTGAGGTGATGTTGCATAATTTTTTTCTCTTTATCTTCACCTCTATATGGTGTCACAGAAAAAACTTATGCAACATAAGTAGTGTTGCAAAAATCTTTTCTGCAATAGAGTAGATGTTGCAAAACAAAACACCATCGTGAGCACGTTGAAGGAGGAGAGACATGCTCGTCCAATAGGCCACGTGTCAATTAATGGAGACGGCGGACACCAGCGCCAGATCCGTCGGTTGAGTGATAGTCTTTTCCTTCTAAAAATCATGGTTTTTAAAATCCATAATATTTTTAAAGTTTCTTAAACATCATTTAATTTAACTAACTTTTTCAAATAAAATTGAAGCATTCGAGGACCCCACGCGTAAGTGTGTGGTGTTTATTTTATTTTATTTTTCTCTTCTTTCACATTTTAATTCACGAACGGTTATTTGAAGTTTTTGGATGCACTTCAGGTTCATTAATATTGATCAAATTGTGGATACTTTTAAAGTTTGTAAACATTTTTTTAATTTGCAAACATTTTTGGAAATCCATGAATGTTTTCTAAAAATCATGATTTTAAAATTCATAATATTTTTAAAGTTACTTAAACATCATTTAATTTAACTAACTTCTTCAAATAAATTAGAAGAATTCTGGTGCTTCAAGGGTTGTAGGGTCGGTGAGGACCCCACGCGTAAGTGTGTGGTGTTTAGTTTTATTTATTTTCTCTTTTTTCATATTTTAATTCATGAATGCTTATTTAAATTTGTTGGATGCACTTCAGGTTCATTAATATTGATCAAATTGTGGATAATTTAAATTCATGATCATTTAAAGTTTGTGAACATTTATTAAATTTGAATTTTTTTAATTTGTGAACATTTTTTAAAATCCATGAATGTTTCCTAAAAATCATGGTTTTTAAAATTCATAATATTTTTAAAGTTCCTTAAACATCATTGAATTTAACTAACTTTTTCAAATAAAAAGTTATAGGTGATTTTTTTCCTGAGCTAGCAGTAGAACGAGCAAAAAAAACTAAACGAGCGAGAGGAGAGCCAAGCTGAGCGAGCAAGAGCTTTGTGGGTTGGTCCATGCAAGAGTTATAATAGCAATTTCATGGTTTTAGCATGAAATAGAGGCTCCCAAGAGGCCGAAACATGCAAAGATTTCACAACCATGCATCATACAACTCCTCTCAACTGTTCGAAAAAATACTGCAACAACAACCCAACACACTATATGAACCAAAAAACACCACCAATAAAAAATTAAAACATAATGCCAACACACATAAAATCAAAACAAAGCAACTGATCACGATAGTCTATATGGATATAAAATAGTTAGTTTCATGAATGGAGAACGGCGCGGCGAAGCGCACGTTAGCCTCTAGTAACCTTGAAAATCCGGATGATCCACATTCCAGAAATATTTTGTGCATCCACCTATTTGCTAGCTAGAACACAAGCTGCTCCATTAGCCTCTCTAGGACAATGATTAATCATTACCTAATCAACATTTACGCATAAAAAAGAAAACTCCTCGTAGATCATGCCACGGAGCCAATACAGTTACTGCCTTGTTGCTTTACCTTGACGACCTTCATGCAATATGATTCGACCAAGACCCTGTTGCATTCAATTTTTCTTCAAGAATTAAGCCGTTAAGGAGGGCTCGAGTCTCGGTTGTCGCTTTGTCGTCAACAAACGGGATACCAAAGCTTCCCGCCACAACAGAATGGTTGTGATTGTCTAATGATAATTACACCCTTCCTTCCTTTTCTGGAGTTATCATGGAAAAATGCATCAATATTCAACTTGACATACTCCTTCGGTTTGCACCATCCATATCGCACAATCCTCGAAACATCTTCTTCTGAGCCCTAGAATAGTTTGTCACCAATGCATTACCAAATTGAGTTGCACTGTTCGGTTGTTGGATCACCTCACCATGTGTAGCCCGATGATGTTCTAGTAGGGGAATGTGCTACAGAACATTCTTTTTACCACACACAAACATGCCCAAGAACGATACGAAGGTACATGTAACGATGATCACACCAGCAGTCAATGTAGTAGAAGAGGAAGATGTTGGTGAAGCCCGCCGATTCTTGCAGGTAGGTTATACCTCCCAGACACGAGAATCTTAAACGATCACCAATCTAGTGTCGAAGTATATGATACATCCGAGGCATCCATGCATAAAAATCTAGCAAAAATAAAATATTAGAAATTTAAGTAGGAGGACAGAACTGACAGAGACCGTCGTATGCTGGTACGTTTCAAAGAACCATACCCATGCAAGTTCCGAGGGACATAACTTAAAGGATGAGCTAAGTTCAGGAGGACACAGAGAGTAAGTTTGGTAGCTTGACAGAAAAAGAACTAAAATCTGAGAAGTAACAATGAAATAGAAAATCATTTCGGTTGAAAGAACCAAAAAGTCGTGGTACCTGGTAAGAAAAATTATGAATTCAAGGATGGATATTTGAGAGACGACATCATGTATCATAGGAAAATAAAAGGTTGGCAAAAGGGGTGTAACAATTTTTGATGGGAAAAACGGTGACATGCGAAATGACATAACAGGATGAACTGATGAGTTGACATGAGGTAAAGCAAATTAATTGCAAAAAAAAGAAGACGAAGATCAAAGGATTGCAAGGAAGAAAATAGATGACTCAAAGTAGTGAAAACTCAGAGGTTCGAACATGGTTGAACATTTAAGAAGCTATCAGACAGAATATGGAGATGCACTGTAGGCACAAAAAGAGGGATGTACAAGAACAGTTGGATGAAATTTGTACAAGAAAAACACATATATTGTCTCGTGTTGAAATTGTCCTGAATTTGCATCCATTGTTTAGCCAATTTATTCCGGAACAATTTTTTGGATCATTGGAGAAGGATGCACATTGTTTAGCCCCGCGTTTTTTTGCCATTTAGTTGCTTGTTTGATCACGTTGGGTTCGGTGTGACAGGAACGTAAATGCAGCGTGTTTGAGCTGTGCTCGGATTCGGACCGGAGACGCGTAGCTGCGTTCCGTCGAGCAGGAGTCGGACCCGATCGAGTCGGCAGAACAAATGCACTGGAACTATATACATACACATAGCGCATAGCGTTACAGACGCCAGCCCCCTCCCTCCTCCCACGCCAGCTCACAATCAACAATCCATCTTCCATCCCTACTCCCGGCGACCGAGATGATGCAGTACGCCGTCGCCATGGATCCCTACGCCCACGCCTTTGCTCGACCTTCGCCTCCCTGCTTCTTCGGCGTCGGATCCTGCGCTCGGGCCGCCAACAGGCCTGCTCGTCGACGGCCGCCTCCCGGATTCTTCGGCATCGGATCCTGCGCCCGCCCGGCTGCCGACGTGCCAGCTCGTCGAGGTTTCTTCGGTGCCGGCCGTCCCAGGGTGCTCCCGCCAACGCCGTGCGAGATGCCTGTGCCACCAAAGCTCTTAAAGCCCACGGCGCCGGTTTCCTGCGTCGCCGCCGCCTCCACAGAGCGTCAGCGGCTTTGCCCTGACTACGAAGACGACATCGACAAGAACCTCCGTTTGACAGAGAAGAAAGCCGAGGTCGCTACCGGACTACCTGACGAAGGTGCAGCAGGATCGGGTGAGCGAGTCAGCGCGCGCCTCCCTCGTCCGATGGATGGACAAGTTCGTCCGAGACCATGATCTCGCCGACGGCATGTGTGACATTCCGAAACCGGTGCGCCAGGTGTCAGCCAGTTATTCGTCGTCATTGCCATGTCATCTGCTTGCGTGTTGCATCTTGCCATGTCATCATGTGTGTTGCATATCATGTTTTCAAAAACCTGCATCCGTCCGAGTTCCCTCGTCCTCTCCGTTGTCCGTTCTGAGCCCAGACACACTTGCACGTGCCCGCGGTGGCTCCGAATATTTATTTTGTGAGTGACCGAAAAACGTTTCCGGAATGGGTTGAAACTTGGCGTGTGGTATTATTATAGTGTAGACAGGCCGCCTGCCAAATCTCATCGCATTCGGAGTCCGTTTAATAGCCCAACGGATATATATAGCGGCACTAGTCGCCGGTTAAAACGTCGGACGTTTTCGGTCTCCGAAAACCTCCGCGGGCCTCTCTCCTCTCCTCTCTTCTCAGCCCACACCTCTCCTACACAGCCCACTATCCTCCTCTAGGCCCAACCTACCCCTCCTGATGACCGGAGCCGTCCGATCGGATCTAACGGTCCGAATCAGAGCAAAAACCCTCAATCCTAGCCCCTTTTCCTATTTAAGCAGCTCCCCCTTGTCCAAAAATGGCTAAAAACCTAGCCCTAGTCCACCCCTAACCTCCAGCCCGCCCTCCCTCTATTTCCGCGCCTGGCCTCCACCCCTTCGCCACTTGGCGAGTCGCCACGGGCCAGCCGCCGGCTGTGCAGCCCCTCCAGCCAACAGCGGCGCACCACCTCAGCCCCTGTCTTCCCATCGCGCCGCAGGCCCGCTCGGTCCATCTGGCGCCCGCGCAGGGCCGCGCCGGGCCCGAGCGCCCGCCTCGCTCCCGCTCGTCCCCGCCGTCCTCCCGCTTCCTCCGTTTCCCCGAGCTCCCGACTGCCGCGCTCGCAGCCGCCGGCGAGTCGCCGGAGGAGGCCGGGCCTTCCCGGAGTTTCCTCGCCGGGAACCGTCGTCGCCCGCCTCAACGACCGCCGCCGGCGACCCCGAACTCCGTCGCTCCGCCGGCCGGATTCCGCAGCTCCCTTCAGGCCGCCGCCGGCGACCTCGGACCGCCGCCGCCCCCGCAAGATCTCCGCCACCGCCGGCCGGATCCGGTGCCCGGAGGCCCGATCCGCTGGCTCCCGTCCTCCGATGCCTCTGCTTCGCCCAGATCGGGAGGATCCGGCGAGCTCCCGTGCCGCCTTGCCATGGATTCGAGTTCGTCTGCTGCCCCGCCGGACATGTCCGGGAGGAGTCCGGACATGTCCACCCTCCTCCTCTCTGAGTCCCTGCCGTGTGGGCCCGGATGCCCGCACCGACGGACATGCCCGATCTGGCACGGACATGTCCATCCCCGGAGGTAGTTTTTGCCACTAAGTCCCTGGGCGTTTTGTTAGAATGTTGCATGTTTGCATGGCTGTAATTAATTGTGTGCTTGCCCAAATTGACTGAATGATATGTCAAAATGCTCGTGGTGATATACTCTACACTTTGTTCCATTGTGCCATGCTTGTTTGAGTTCATATAGATGCCCTAATCTCTGTTGCAAGAGTGCTACTTGTTATAAACTGCTGTTACTTGTTAATTTCATGCCATGTTTGAGATATGAAAACTTGGTGCATGTTTATCCAAATGATGCATATGATATGTCAAAATGTTCATTGTGAAGTGCTCTACATGATGGTTGTTGTAGCATGCTTGTTTGAGTCCATATTGCCCTGTTAATCTCTGTTGCAAAAGTGCATTTGGCTGTTAAGTGCTGAAACTTGTTATGAGATGCTAATTTCACTTGCTCATTGCTATTGATGTGTTTGTCTTCATGCCACATGTCTAGATGTTTTAGAAGCACATTCATATGGTCTTTGCTGTGGTGCATTTAACTTTCCCTGATATGCCTTGAGGTGACTTAAATAAGCTTGTAAACATGCCATGTTGTTGTTGCTGTTTTATACTTAGTGAAAAAACTGTTAAGTCTGGAATCTGTTATAACCTGATGCTATGTTTGCTTGTTGCCCTACTCAAATCCATGCTTGTTTTGGAGTGGCTAATGATCATGTCTTGTTGTCCATGTTATTGTCTATCCATTCATGCCCTTACTTGCTCATATGACCTGCTGTAGCTTATTTATTTCTTACTCTCAAGTTGCTATAAATTATGTCTGTCAGGTTTTTATCAGCATGTTCAATTTGGTGAAGCTTGTTGTTATTGATTCATGCCTCCTATGGAGATGCTCCAATGGAGTTGTTTGCTCTATGATATGTGTACTACATGCCCATGCTCTTTATATACTTGTTAGAGTTGATATGCTTGTTGTTTTGTGCCTCCGAAGGCAGCATCGTGATGATGTTTTTACCTTCCCAGATTTTGGCTAAGTCTGTATAATTTTATTGCAACTTGCCATGCTTGTTTAAATGTGTTCCAGCAAGCTTTTGGGTGTGTTCTAAGTTCATGCTTATAGAGTAACATGTCTACTTCACATCCATGCTTCTTGTTACCATGTTTGAATGTTGTAGCTTATATTTACCTTGCTCCTAAGTTGCTATGTGGCTGTTAACTTCAGCTTTGTATTGTAACTTGTTTTGCTCGTATCTTTTAGCCCGTTGCTCCGTTTTGAGTGTGTCCTATATGAAACTTGTGTGATTTTGCATGTAGAATCATAATATCATTTTGTTTTCGTGTTTGGAGAGAGTGTGACGCCCGGGTAATTAAGCTACAGTAACCCTCTGCTAATGACGACATGTCAACACAATTAATTATTGATAACCTCGCGATGATCCAATCTCGTTCGAATTCAAAAGCGAGAATTGTGTCAAACGAAAAAGATTTCCAAATATTAAAACTAAAATGTTTGGGTGGTGCCAAACAATGCATAAGCAATTATGGTGGGAAAACCACATTTTTATAAAATAATTAAAAGCACTATATTAATTAAAATAGTAGCTAAAACCATTAATTAAATGCATGTTGCATTTTATAAAATACTAAACCGTTTTGTTTTGGGGTAATTCCTTTTTGTGTGGCAATGTGTTATATTGTATCACTGATTTAGGGATCTACCTTATAAATTATAACACTAAAATTGGTTAAGAGTTAAAAGAAAACAGGAAAAGGAAAACAGAATAAAAACTTAAACTTAGACAAAGAAAATGGATAAAAGGCCCCTCGACCCAACTGGGCCACGACCCAGCCAGGCCGACCTCGCCCTCGCTCGCCGGCTCCGCCGCCACTTGCTGCCCCGCCGTGCTCCACCCTCCCCGTCGTTCTCCCCGCGCCTTGCCACCTCCGTCTACGTCGTCGCCCCCTGCCGCTCGCCGGCGACGCTGCTCCTGCTGCTCCACCATCGCAGTCGCCCCCCAGCTAGCGTCGCTCGCGTCGCTGCCCGCCTGCGCGTTGCGTGCGCTGTGCCCGCCGCACACTGCCGCCCCTGGCCCCTCGCGGCATCACCGCGGCTGCCCGCCGGTGGCGCCCGGTGGCCTCGACCCGCTCCCCTCCCGCTCGGGCGACGCCCGCTCGCCCGCGCCCAACACCCGCTAGCAACCGCCGCCCGTTAAGCCCTCTGGGCCAATGACAAGGGGGGCCCGCCCCCCAGAACAAAAAAAAGATTAAAAAACAATAATGAAATTAATTAATTAATTAACAAATTAATTAAGTTAATTAATCACATTTAGATTAATCTAATCATTAATTAACCTAATCTATAATTAACTAAAACATAATTAATCTAACTAAACTATTAGTTAGTTTACTGCCAATGACACGCGGGTCCCACGCGTCAGCTTGACCTGGTCAACGTTCTGTTGACTGCTGACGTCATGCTGACGTCATGCTGACATCAGCATGCACTATTCTGGATAATGTTGCTTTATTTAATAATTAATAAATTAGAAAATGATTAAAAACTTTAAAAATCATATAAAATGATCCGTAACTCGGATGAAAATAATTTATATATGAAAGTTACTCAGAACGACGAGACAAATCCAAATACGCGGTCCGTTCGTCCGCCACACATCTCTATCATACCGAACATGCAACATTCCCCTCCGTTTCATCTGCCCGAAAATGCCTAACACCGGGAATACTTTCCCGGATGTTATTCCTCTTCGCCTGTATCACCGAGCACCGCGTTAGGTCACACGTAGCACCGCCTTTTGCCATGTTATGCTTTGTGATGCTATTATTTGCTCTGTTATTTATTTGTTTCACCTTCGTTGCTTATTTTCGGTAGACTCCGATACTGTGATAGACCCCGAGACCATTGATGCTTCGGTGTTCGACTACGGCTACGATTCCGAAGATTCCTTTCGTCTGCAGAGCTTCCAGGCAAGCCCCCCCCCTTGATCACCAGATATCGCCTATTCTCCTCCCTCTTACTCTTGCATTAGTTTACTACTGTTGTTGATTCGATAACTCCTATTCTGATGCATAGCCTGTCATTGATGCTACCACTGTTGATACCTTACCTGTTATCCTAATACTTAGTATAGGTTGCTAGTATTCCATCAGTGGCCCCACATCCTTGTCCGTCTGCCATGCTATACTATCGGGCCGTGATCACCTCGGGTGGTGATCACAGGTATATACTTTATACATACTTTACATGATACATGATGTGACTAAAGTCGGGTCGGCTCTTTGAGTACCTGCAAGTGATTCGATGTGGGGGCTGAAAGGACAGGTGGCTCCAACCAGGTAGTGGTGGGCCTGAGTTCCTGACGGCCCCCGAGTGGATCTTTGTGGCGGAGCGACAGGGCAGGTTGAGACACCCAGTGGAGAGGTGGCCTGGCTCTGGTCGTTGTTCGCGGTGATTTTCATAATAACATGCTTAACGAGTTTGGATATTTGATCTGAGTCTGGCCATTTGGTCTTTACGCACTAACCACCTACGTGGGAATAGTTATGGGTACTCGACGTCGTGGTATCAGCCGAAGCCTTCTTGAGGTCAGCGGCTTAGCGGCGCGCGCCGGGTTGGACCGCGTAACGTAACTTCCTTAGTAATGGAGGTTGCTAGGTATGCTCACCGGCCGCCCTCGCAACGTGCAGGTGTGCATTGGGCGATGGGCCCAGACCCCTGTGTGCTTAGGACTTAGACCGACGTGCTGACCTCTCTGCTGTGCTTAGGTAGGGCTGCGACGTGTTGATCTTCCGAGGCCGGGCATGACCCTGGAAAGTGTGTCCGGCCAAATGGGATCAAGCGTGCTGGGTTATGTGGTGCACCCCTGCAGGGAAGTTAATCTATTCGAATAGCCGTGTCCCTCGGTAAAAGGACGACCCGGAGTTGTATTCCGACCTCATGACAACTAGAACCGGATACTTAATAAAACACACCCTTACCAGTACCAGATACAACTCGGTGGTTGCTCTCTCACAGGGTGATGTGCGGGAGGATCGCCGAGTAGGTTTATGCTATATGATGTTACTTGGTGAATTGACCATCTATTTCCCTTCTACTGCTTCAAGACGGAGGCTGCGAGATGCGAGGATACTTGTTACTTCCATATATTCTCTTCTACCGCTGCAGGATGGAGGTGGCCAGAAGCGTAGTCTTCGATTGGATTAGCTATCCCCCTCTTATTCTGGCATTCTGCAGTTTAACCCACATATTACCCCTTTACACAGATACCATTGCATATGTAGTATAGATCCTTGCTTGCGAGTACTTTGGATGAGTACTCACGGTTGCTTTGCTCCCCCTTTTCCCCCTTCTTTCTTCTTTCTGGTTGATGCAACCAGATCGGTGGAGTCCAGGAGCCAGAAGATCCCGAGGATGTTTCTACATGGAGTTCGGCTTCGAGGAGTAGTTAGGAGGTCCCAGGCAGGAGGCCTTGCCTTTTTGATCGTTGTTATTTTTGTGCTAGCCTTCTTAAGGCAGACTTGTTTAACTTATGTCTGTACTCAGATATTGTTGCTTCCGCTGACTCTTGTGTTTTCCAGCTTATGTATTCGAGCCCTCGAGGCCCCTGGCTTGTAATATAAAGCTTGTATTATTTTAATTTGTGTCTAGAGTTGTGTTGTGATATCTTCCAGTGAGTCCCTGATCTTGGTCGTACACATTTGCGTGCATGATTAGTGTACGGACAAATCGGGGGCGTCACAAGTTGGTATCAGAGCCGACTGCCTGTAGGAATCCCCCTTTCCAACTCCTTGGCCGAAGTTGAGTCTAGTTTTTGAAAAAAAAATTTACTAACTTGTTGTGTGGCTTACGGGCCCACATCACCAATGGGTGGTATTAGGATCTTTTACTCCTCGTCTATACTCTGGGACTCTGATCTCTCTTCTATTCGGGGTAAATGAATTTTGCAAAATCTAACATTAGGATCTCGTTATCACTTTCACCCGGAGAACACCTTATTACCGATGATCGTCTGCTGCACCAGAAGACCCTGAAGATACTCTACGTTGTTAACCCGAGAACTTGTGCTCGTCACCTTTGCAATTCACTGCCACCGATATATCCCTATGGATATCTGCATGCACTTGCCATTCTCATGATCATTCCTCGTCGCTCTTGTTGTTACAAGATGCCTCAAAATATTCTCCGTTGTCCTGAGGATCCTTTGAGTTTACTGTCTTGCAGTTTTATTTCGCATGAAAACCCTTACGGTTATTTCCTCATGTTTATCGAGGATCCGTTCATCTCAATTGTTCATATGTCTCACTAAATTCTTCGGAATACTCTTCGACCTTTCGAAAATCCTCTGCAGCCGGTTACTCTTGAAATTCTTGTCTGCTTGCATTATGGTTAATTCCATATGACTAGTAGTCTTCGTTAACATCACCTGTCTTAGCCATTTTGAGCCTATTGATTCAATGTGTGCATATGCACGCAATCATCGGTTATCCTTTATAAAATTATCTTTCCGACTCAGACGTCATTCTGGACATGAGTTGGTTATCAGAAATTCAAACCTTTATTGATTGTCCAACTAAGTGTTTTCAACTTATCCATCCTTGATCAGAGCGTCTGCGTTTGATCCTTCCTTTTGGAAACCATAATTTCTTCCTATTTCAAGCATCAGACTAATAAGGTGATTCTTGAATCTGATGCCTCTGCATTCTTTCTTTCTCTGAGTGAGTACCGATACTCACATCATCTCCGTTGTGGATCGCCTGATCCATTGTTGGATTGTTATCGGACAGTGTCCTTCATATTCAATCACCTTGTGAGTTCTTCCCCTGATACATAATGCCTTTGGTAAATTGTATCCTCTGCTTGGCCAACCATGCTCTGCTTTCGAGCTTGAATATTTACTTTCGAAACTTGTGGTATATGTTACTAAGATGCCCGATGGGTTGAACCTATGCCATTCCCTAATCCGTGAGAACCCGAAAGTTTTCACAAGTCATACTCTTACGGTGTTTTACCAAATGAAATTCCATTACTACAGTTTGATCAAAGCGAGAGGTAAATGAAATGATTTGCATTAAAGAAGTGGGAGTCGACCTTGAGCTTTTGTTCATGCCCATGGAAACAATGTAGACCGTCTCGGGAGCTTCTTGCAAAATGATTTTTCATCTAAATAATTCTTTCGGTGTCAATAAATTTGATCCCTTGCAGTTATGGATACGACCATGCTGTCCTTATTCAATATATCTGGAATAAATCCATTCCTGGCCTCGTCAATTTTTGACAAGGTTAAAGCATCTACTGTCATAGGTCAATGGCCTAGTTCAACTCCTATCGTGTTCTACCTTCGAGTTTTACCCTCTGATATCTCGAGGATATCATGACTTTGCACTACACCTTTTGAACTTTTGATGAAGTAATACCTTTGCTTGTCGTAATCACTCTATGGTTTCTAGGTTGCCGTCAACCGAGGACACCGTTTAGTAAATCAATTCCACTCGAAAAATTCAACACCCCTAGTAGATGTTACTGAGAAAAATTTAAACTCAATCTGGTTTATTCCTAGACTATCGCGTGCATCCCTTGTCTAGCTATCCTTGACTGTGCTACCTCGTCCTTCTTTGGTGCATGAATTCTTCAGAGATTGAGCACAACTTACGTCGAGCTTTCAACATCTGGTTGCTTGTTCAGTAAGGCAACTTTGATTCCGAGCTTGCATCTTTTATATTGATCCAATAACTTGCCACTTCGTCATTCCCTTGCTTGACGCAGCCGATCTTTGATTGCATCCTCTTGAAACCTCCCGACAAATGTGTCGTGATTACCTTTCACACTTTGACTTCTTCCGAGATGTCAACTATGTTCATGGTGATAAATACTCTCCTTGCCCTCGTTGATTTTTATTATCATCGACAACACCCTTGACTTCCTTTCATCGCGAACTTGTCCACATTATGAATACGACTTGCTCTCCAGCTAGTGTTGTGTTCTGCCTTGAAGTATTACTGTCTTTTATGTCGGAAATGTTGTGGGGATTGCTCCACCTCTTAGAAATTCTCGGTATGATGATACTTCTCACCATCACCATTCTTCCTTGGTCCCCGTGTTGTTTTCAACCGGGATACCAATATGCTAACGATGCTGCTTGAGTTATGTACTTCTAGCAACCCTATTGCTTTGAAGTTTACGATCGACAGTTCGTTCTTAGGCTGTTGGTTATTGAATCGTCACTCTAACATTGATCTTGCTGCCTAAGATCATATTTCGGACACACCTTTCAAGAAATGATTAATGGTGTATGTTTTCTTCGAGCATACAACATTATATCATCTGAATTGACGAGTGTCATCTTCTTGTTCACAATATTGTGGAAATCCATTTGTTTGGAATTCTCGATGATTTGTCGCTGAGCCCATCAGCTACCTCCTCGTCCTCTCTTTGGTTTAAAGATGAACTATTGTCTCGGGAACCCGCTCCCATAGTTCATTTCTCGAGAATCTTGTAATGTCATTTCGACGATTTGTGTTGCACCTTCTCTTCTCGAACATCGTGAGTCTGAGGTATCATGACACCAATCAGATCTAAATCTCAGTCAGATATGATGGTTGGGACAATTTTCCTGTAGTTATAATATTGGTCCTTTGAGGACCCGATAATATGATGTCATGCCCAGCACCCCTGGTAGGAGGACCCATCATTATAATTTCTTTTGCAAGGATAGCCATTCTTCTAGGAGGAGATTGTAACACTTATTCTATAAGTTACTTCTGATGGATCATTTCTGTATCCAAGGTCTGTCCTTTGATTGAAACTTCATATCATTGCTACCTCGAAGCATGACTATGATACCCGCTCATCAACAAGAACATTGGAGGCGTGATGCTAGATGTTTCTTGGTGAGTTATCCAAACACCGTTGTATGGGTAACACCTTGATTAATCCCTGGCCTCTTTATCTGAATGGTTGGGTACTTACTCTCCTACCCTGTATGCCATGTTCTGCTTGTCCATGGGAAGCATATACTCCTATTAATTGTGGGTAATCACAATTTTCCATTCCATTTGTTTGTTTAACCTTTCTTTGATCTACATATAATCTAAGCAGTAATAATTTTCTGCTTATGTAAACACCTTGGTGTACAACTCTATTAGTAAGACCTTGATTCTATTGATGATAATATCCCGGTACTGCCGCTGGACGAGAACTTTGCCTATTGGTCCACCTTGTTTCAACGAGCGAGAAAATGGTTCTCTTTGTTCCCCGTCCTTGGTTCCGACATTGTTGCCGACATAACTGACAAGCTATCCACTCACATGCCTCCCTGTCGAGGCTGTGCAAGATGTCACCACCCTTCCTACTTTCAACCCACATGGTGGGCCCATAACCCACAGGTCCACGGGATCGAAACCTGACTCTTCTATACAACCTTGATTTTAAAGTATCCTTTACACTTGACTCGTAAGTAATTCACGAGCTAAATGGTATACCATGTTTCATCCTGGTATCAAGCATAATAACTGCTCTCATTACTCAAGCCCCCGTTTCAGCTTCTGTTTAGGCATCGAACGAATGCCTACCCATCTAAAACTTTTTGTACCATCGCGTATTGCTCTCAATGAGTTCACTACAATACTACTCGTAGGTTACTTGGTGTATTTCCCAATTAGTTCACCGTCAGATGCCCAGCCTTGTGGAGATGCGTTCTTCCAAAAAAAATCCCCTTATCGCGTTCGTAGGACGATGAAGACCCCGGAGAAAGCATGACAACTTCATCATGGTGACCGGAAGCAGAGCAAATGAAGACATCAACGCATGGAGTCAACCTCTTCGAGAAGGACAGCCAAGACCGAGAAGACTCGTTAGGTTTTCGCTACCAGCACTCCTTTCCCCCTTGCTCCACCGCTTAAATCTCGGGACGAGATTTCTTGTAGTGGAGGAGAATTGTGATGCCCCGGTAATTAAGCTACAGTAACCCTCTGCTAATGACGACATGTCAACACAATTAATTATTGATAACCTCACGATGATCCAATCTCGTTCGAATTCAAAAGCGAGAATTGTGTCAAACGAAAAAGATTTCCAAATATTAAAACTAAAATGTTCGGGTGGTGCCAAACAATGCATAAGCAATTATGGTGAGAAAACCACATTTTTAGAAAATAATTAAAAGCACTATATTAATTAAAATAGTAGCTAAAACCATTAATTAAATGCATGCTGCATTTTATAAAATACTAAACCGTTTTGTTTTGGGGTAATTCCTTTTTGTGTGGCAATGTGTTATATTGTATCACTGATTTAGGGATCTACCTTATAAATTATAACACTAAAATTGGTTAAGAGTTAAAAGAAAACAGGAAAAGGAAAACAGAATAAAAACTTAAACTTAGACAAAGAAAATGGATAAAAGGCCCCTCGACCCAACTGGGCCATGACCCAGCCAGGCCGGCCCACTCCCTGGCCTACATAGCCCCCCCCGACCTAAAACTACCCCATCCACCGACACTCCCCCCCACCAATCGTCCCTGGATCTGGATCGAGCCCGGCGCCTGTCCCCGACGCGTTCCCGGCGCTAGCGCTCCGGCGCCGCCCTGTGCCAAACCCGTCACCCACCGCCGTCGCCGTTGCCTCCTCGACCTCCTCCTCGGGCCGTCGTCCTCGAGCCTAGCGCCGCCCCGCCCGCGCGTCTGCATAGCTCCGCCCCCGCCTCGCCGTGCGCGCCCACCGTCCTGCGCCAGCCACCGCGGCCTCGCCGCCGGCCCGTACTCTGCTCCGTGCGCCCGGCCGCCGATCCCCTGCGCCCGCGTCGCCGCTGCTGGCAACTGCCACAGCCGCCGCAGCTCCTCCCGTACGCCACCTCGCCCTCGCTCGCCGGCTCCGCCGCCACTTGCTGCCCCGCCGTGCTCCACCCTCCCCGTCGTTCTCCCCGCGCCTTGCCACCTCCGTCTACGCCGTCGCCCCCCTGCCGCTCGCCGGCGACGCTGCTGCTGCTGCTCCACCATCGCAGCCGCCCCCCAGCTAGCGTCACTCGCGTCGCTGCCCGCCTACGCGTTGCGTGCGCCGTGCCCGCCGCACACTGCCGCCCCTGGCCCCTCGCGACATCACCGCGGCTGCCCGCCGGTGGCGCCCGGTGGCCTCGACCCGCTCCCCTCCCGCTCGGGCGACACCCGCTCGCCCGCGCCCAACACCCGCTAGCAACCGCCGCCCGTTAAGCCCTCTGGGCCAATGACAAGGGAGGCCCGCCCCCCAGAACAAAAAAAGGATTAAAAAAAACAATAATAAAAATAAATAAATAAATATATTAATTAATTAATTAATTAACAAATTAATTAAGTTAATTAATCACATTTAGATTAATCTAATCATTAATTAACCTAATCTATAATTAACTAAAACATAATTAATCTAACTAAACTATTAGTTAGTTTACTGCCAATGACACGCGGGTCCCACGCGTCAGCTTGACCTGGTCAACGTTCTGTTGACTGCTGACGTCATGCTGATGTCATGCTGACATCAGCATGCACTATTCTGGATAATGTTGCTTTATTTAATAATTAATAAATTAGAAAATGATTTAAAACTTTAAAAATCATATAAAATGATCCGTAACTCGGATGAAAATAATTTATATATGAAAGTTACTCAGAACGACGAGACGAATCCAAATACGCGGTCCGTTCGTCCGCCACACATCTCTATCATACCGAACATGCAACATTCCCCTCCGTTTCATCTGCCCGAAAATGCCTAACACCGGGAATACTTTCCCGGATGTTATTCCTCTTCGCCTGTATCACCGAGCACCGCGTTAGGTCACACGTAGCACCGCCTTTTGCCATGTTATGCTTTGTGATGCTATTATTTGCTCTGTTATTTATTTGTTTCCCCTTCGTTGCTTATTTTCGGTAGACTCCGATACTGTGATAGACCCCGAGACCATTGATGCTTCGGTGTTCGACTACGGCTACGATTCCGAAGATTCCTTTCGTCTGCAGAGCTTCCAGGCAAGCCCCCCCCCCTTGATCACCAGATATCGCCTATTCTCCTCCCTCTTACTGTTGCATTAGTTTACTACTGTTGTTGATTCGACAACTCCTATTCTGATGCATAGCCTGTCATTGATGCTACCACTGTTGATACCTTACCTGTTATCCTAATACTTAGTATAGGTTGCTAGTATTCCATCAGTGGCCCCACATCCTTGTCCGTCTGCCATGCTATACTATCGGGCCGTGATCACCTCGGGTGGTGATCACGGGTATATACTTTATACATACTTTACATGATACATGATGTGACTAAAGTCGGGTCGGCTCTTTGAGTACCCGCAAGTGATTCGATGTGGGGGCTGAAAGGACAGGTGGCTCCATCCAGGTAGTGGTGGGCCTGAGTTCCCGACGGCCCCCGAGTGGATCTTTGTGGCGGAGCGACAGGGCAGGTTGAGACACCCAGTGGAGAGGTGGCCTGGCCCTGGTCGTTGTCCGCGGTGATTTTCATAATAACACGCTTAACGAGTTTGGATATTTGATCTGAGTCTGGCCATTTGGTCTTTACGCACTAACCAGCTACGTGGGAATAGTTATGGGTACTCGGCGTAGTGGTATCAGCCAAAGCCTTCTTGACGTCAGCGGCTTAGCGGCGCGCGCCGGGTTGGACCGCGTAACGTAACTTCCTTAGTAATGGAGGTTGCTAGGTCTGCTCACCGGCCGCCCTCGCAACGTGCAGGTGTGCATTGGGCGATGGGCCCAGACCCCTGTGTGCTTAGGACTTAGACCGACGTGCTGACCTCTCTGCTGTGCTTAGGTAGGGCTGCGACGTGTTGATCTTCCGAGGCCGGGCATGACCCTGGAAAGTGTGTCCGACCAAATGGGATCAAGCGTGCTGGGTTATGTGTTGCACCCCTGCAGGGAAGTTAATCTATTCGAATAGCCGTGTCCCTCGGTAAAAGGACGACCCGGAGTTGTATTCCGACCTCATGACAACTAGAACCGGATACTTAATAAAACACACCCTTACCAGTGCCAGATACAACTCGGTGGTTGCTCTCTCACAGGGTGATGTGCGGGAGGATCGCCGAGTAGGTTTATGCTATATGATGTTACTTGGTGAGATGCGAGGATACTTGTTACGTCCATCTATTTCCCTTCTACTGCTTCAAGACGGAGGCTGCGAGATGCGATGATACTTGTTACTTCCATATATTCTCTTATACTGCTGCAAGATGGAGGTGGCCAGAAGCGTAGTCTTCGATTGGATTAGCTATCCCCCTCTTATTCTGGCATTCTGCAGTTTAACCCACATATATTACCCCTTCACACAGATACCATTGCATATGTAGTATAGATCCTTGCTTGCGAGTACTTTGGATGAGTACTCATGGTTGCTTTGCTCCCCCTTTTCCCCCTTCTTTCTTCTTTCTGGTTGATGCAACCAGATCGGTGGAGTCCAGGAGCCAGAAGATCCCGAGGATGTTTCTACATGGAGTTCGGCTTCGAGGAGTAGTTAGGAGGTCCCAGGCAGGAGGCCTTGCCTTTTCGATCGTTGTTATTTTTGTGGTAGTCTTCTTAAGGCAGACTTGTTTAACTTATGTCTGTACTCAGATATTGTTGCTTCCGCCGACTCTTGTGTTTTCGAGCTTATGTATTCGAGCCCTCGAGGCCCCTGGCTTGTAATATAAAGCTTGTATTATTTTAATTTGTGTCTAGAGTTGTGTTGTGATATCTTCCAGTGAGTCCCTGATCTTGGTCGTACACATTTGCATGCATTATTAGTGTACGGACAAATCGGGGGCGTCACAGTGAGTTTGCTTGATGTTTGGGTGCATCTTGCACCGTTGCCTTGCTTGTCTTGTTTTGCTCATATCTTCTAGGCCGTAGCTCCGAATTAAATGAACTTTATATGGAACTTGACTAGAATTTCATGTAGATCATCATGGTGCATGTTAACTTGTTGTTTAACAACTTGAACATAATATTTGTTCAGATCTGTACTAATTTCAAAATATGCATATGAGGGCTTACCGGATTTGTTAGGTGTAGATTCCGGCCTCATTTAAACTTGTTGGCTTGTGTTGTTCTTGTGTGCTTCATCCCTTGCCATGCATTGCATCATATATAGACTTGTCTTGCTTCATACTTGTTTGAGCATCTTGTCGTGTTCTTGTGTTGTGTGTTTACCATGTTGTGTGCTTTCTTCTCGCTAGTTCTTTTCCGTTGCGATCGTGAGGATTCGTTCGTCTACCCATGGTTCGTCTTCAAGGCTTCTTCTTCGTCTTCTTCATGGACCCGTTCTTCTTCCTTGCGGGATCTCAGGCAAGATGACCATACTCTTGGATACCTTTACTACCATTGCCATGCTTAGTTGTCTCGATGCTATCGTTACATGATGCGCTACCCATCATTATTGTCAGCCCCTCTCCTTGTTGCCATGAAACCTCTAACCTTTGACACCTTCCTAGCAAACCATTGTTTGGCTATGTTACCCGCTTGCTCAGCCCCTCTTATAGCGTTGTTAGTTGCAGGTGAAGATGAAGATTGTTCCATGTCGGAACTTGTTGTTGGAATATCACAATATCTATTATTATTATTAACACACCTATATACTGGGCATGGGTGGAAGGCTTGGCCTTTTGCTCGGTGTTTTGTTCCACTCATGCCACCTTAGGCGCCGATAAACCGGCATTATGTTCCTTGATTTTGCGTTCCTTACACGGTTGGGTATATGGGGACCCTTTGACACTTCGTCTTTGAATAAAACTCCTCCAGCAAGGCCCAACATTGGTTTTAATTTGCCTCATAATAACAACTTAATTAATTAACTAAATTTGCATAGGGGGTCGCACCCTCGAGATTCTTTTCTACATAGCAGGGGGGGGGGGGCAGTGCT
>LR738714.1:366301746-366332487 GCA_902687465.1 Secale cereale | reverse complement strand
ATGGTGTTGGTCCCAAACGGGGAACCTGCGGGGCCACCTGGGGGAAACCTGAGGGCTGGTTTTACTCGTAGCTTCGCCCATCCGGACGTGGCCTGAGACGAGATACGCGCGGCTACTATCAGGGTGTCGGTACGCCGGGAGGTCTTGCTGGACTTGTTTTACCATTGACGAAATGTCTTGTGCACCGGGAATTCCGAGTATGATCGGGCCTTCCCTAAGATAAGGGGTAATGATATTGTTATTACTTCTGCTGATCATGAGAGCTCGTGATGGGCTAAGCCGGGACACCCCTGCAGGGTTATGATCTTTCGAAAGCCGTGCCCGCGGTTATGTGGCTGATTGAAATTTGTTAATGTCCGGTTGTAGAAAACTTGACAGATGATCCGAATGTAAAACACATAACTGTGTGAGTAACCGTGACTGTCTCTTTTCACCTTGAGAAGAGAACACGGTGGGGTTATGTTTGACTCATAGGTAGTTCAGGATCTTTAGCGATCACTACTAGTTTGCGACCGTTTGTGTAGATGCTCATCTTATTCTTGTACTCATAAGTTAGCCACCATATATTATGCTTAGCCGCTGCTGCAACCTCACCACTTTACCTCTTGCTACCCATTAAGCTTTGTTAGTCTTGTTACCCATGGTTATGGGATTGCTGAGTCCTCGTGGCTCACAGATACTACAACAACAGTTGCAGGTGCAGGTTTCCGATGACTTGACGTGAGAGCGATGTATTTTGTGTTGGAGTTCTTCTTCTTCTTCTTCTTCAGTCTTGGGTTAGGTTCCGGGTCAGCAGCCTAGGATAGCAGATGGATGTCGTGTGCTTTTCATGTTTGCATCCGTAGTGGGATGGCTTGTATTGATGTTGTTGTATTCATGTGACTTGTATGTATTGTTGTATCCCCTATGTATGTATGTAATGGTACGATGTAATGATATCCATCTTACTAAGCGCCCGAAATGAGGTTGTGCCCCAATCACGTAAGTGTCACTTGATCGGGATAGAATCACATCTTGGGCCTAACAGCATGCTCCACCACGCCATCGCCTACGTCGAACGGGTGCTGTCGGTGCGAGCCCTGATGACTGACAGCGGCTACAAGCTACGCCTCCTCGGTGCTGCGGCCATCTTCGTCGCCGCCAAATACGAGGACCAGAAAGCCGTGTGGAAACTGAAGGCCGACAAGATCGCCAGGTACGGCGAGTTCGCCACAGGCAAGGAGATGCTCGACATGGAGCGTGAGATGGTGGAGGTGCTCGGGTTCCAGCTCGGCGGCCCCACGGTGCAGACGTTCCTGGGCCACTTCATGAGGTACGCCGACGGGGAGGACAAGACCAAGATCCTGCCATTGGCTAATCGCCTCGTTGATCAGTCTCTGCTCAACTACATGTGCCTCCGCATCTTGCCGTTCATCGTGGCGGCGTCCGCTATCTTCCTCGCAAGGCGGGCACTGAATCCAGTTGGCGACCTGGCGTGGAACATGGAGCTGACGAAGCTGACGGGGTACAACTGCTTGGACTTGACAGCCTGCGTGCTTAATATGTTCTTCTTCTCGCACTCGCTCATCTGTAACCCTCCTTCTTGATCATCGAGGAGACTCACCAAGAAAGAGCAGTTTTGTTACATATTAATCTTTAGTATGTGGAAGTTCCTTGTAAAGTTCATGTATACCAGTATGAAATTAATGCATGTATCCTCTTATTTTGTCATGCATGCGTCAACTGGCGATGAACACATTGTACCTGGCTCCTGATTGCCGGTTCTTTTTTCCTAACCCATCTACTCCCTTCTCCGATCCAAAAAAGTATCATATCTTTAGTTTGAATTTGAACCAAATTTGAACTAAGTTCACCAACTTAGAACTAAATCCACGACACTTCTTTTGTATCGGAAGGAGTAGCTTTTCACCACACTATTGCTAAAAAACTGATGATTTTCCTTGAGGGAAAGACATCATGATAACTTATATTTTTTTCTAAAACGAAGACAAAAGATTTGCCTCGTCAATTGATTAATCAGAAAAGAATAACACACTTATATAGTTACATTGTTAAAGTTGTGTCGAATATCATTGTACAAGGTAGGTTACAGTTGGACTTGTAGTTGTATTGTGTTTAGATAGGATATGGAGTCGTGTCCTAGTAGGACACTTGTATCCTAGGCCTCTCTTATATAGCGAGGGTAGACACACGATGTAACCTATGCCAACATAATAGCACGGGCACGCGGGGTAGCCGGCGGCGTGTGCCGGCGCCCGGGCGGCCGGGGTGCGGTATTGTAGCGGTGTCATGGGGAGGGCGCCCGTAGTCATGCCCCGGGGATGTAGCCATATCGGTGAACCTCGTTAACAAATCTCGGTGTCATGCCTCGTGTGATTGCTTGATCCTCAGTAGATCGACGGTGCGCCTCGGATTTATTCTAACAAGTGGTATCATGAGCGAGGTTACGAGGAGGCTGCGGTTGTTGGTCTATAGAAGAAGGAAAGCTCGACGCGGATTGATGTTGCCCGCACAGGAGTTCGTCGCGGAACATGTACATGCTGGAAATCGATCCAGGGAGTCGGCGAGTACAACAAGAAGCAATCGGAACAGGCACATGATGCAGATCGGTTTGCAGCGGCGGCGTAACATACGTGGAACGTGAGTATTGGGGCTGATCGGATCAGTTCGATCCTGTTGGGCAACCTAGCGGCGGCGGCATCGAAAGTCTTGGGCGTATTCGGTTCGGCATCTGGTTGCGCCTTGGCGGGACCAAGTCGCGTGGTGCAGGCGGCAGCAGGAATCCGAGCAGCAATGGCGGCGTCGCACGTAAAGCAGCAGCGGATTGCTCGAGGAGGCAGTCCAGGGCGGCACACGACAGACAAGTCGTGTTGGGCTCAACTGAGCGGTGGGTTGGTGGGCGCATTGCCAGGCCCAGGAGCACGACCGTAGCAAGGTTGGGCGGGCGCTCGGGTATATACGGAGGCGTGCTGTACGCAGGTGGTCGTTGTAGGCGCTGCAGGAGCTGAGCAAGATTTGTTTCAGAAAAAAGGCGCCAGGTATATGTGCGTGTAGATTTCTATCGGAAGCAAGAAAAGTAAAAGCAAGTTCGGAGAACCTTTGGGTCTGCACGTGAGCAAGGATGCTGTTTTCTTGGGTGCACGGACTACTAGATGAATTCTCCAACTGGCTCTATTTTCTTGGAACGCATACATGTAATGTACGGGATGGCAAAAGTCCACGTCACAAAATATAAAGGCACAGTCGCTGGTCCATGAAAGATTGACAGGATGCAAGTCAAAGAAGATGGATGTGTGCAGCGACGGCGACATGCGTATAAGGCTCCGAGGAGTCTGGAGCGTGTCATGGCAGGATCATGCATACACAGGGCGTCAAACAGTGCACGAAGATGTGCGAGCAGGCACGACGCAGGGTGGAGCATGATTGCAGTCGGATATTTTTCGGCTGGGTTGGACTGGACAGTCTGATGGATCGACCTGGATGTTGGTCAAAGCAGAAGACGACGGTGATTTCAACGACGACGACATAGGAGCGTGATGCTGATGGCGGCCGACTTTTGGGGCGTGGAAACACGTGGTGCAGGCCTGAGGTCTTGTGCGGCTTCGACAGAATATGGCGCATTGTTGATTCAAGACGGTGCACATGAGAACTTGAAGTCAACGGGGCGTGGTGGTAGCATTGCTCAGCTACATGGAGTCATGTTGAAGGTGGAGCTGGAGTCTTATGGACGACTTCACTCTGTGCTGATGGAGGGGCTACGGCGTAAGATATCGGAGAATCGAAGCCTATTTCAGCGGGATAGCGAGAGACACGTGAATCGGACAGGGTACCAGTGGTCTGATGGAGACGTGATACTCGGCATCGGTCGGTGATGATCGATGGTTCTCTGTAGTGGGGGTTGAGGCAGTGGGTGCTAGCTACCCAGGAGACTCGACTAGGACAGCAGAGGCTCGACGCGGTGATAGCGGCGAGGCGTGCGGTAAGCACGGGACACAGTGACAGGGCAAGGCACTGGTGGTCAGACATGTGGTCAGACAAATTGTGCAGAGGGTGCTGAAGCAGTGTTGACGAGTACCAGATTCAAGTTGGTGACTGGGTCTATCGGTGCTAGTTGATGGACAAGAGCTGACCGTGGAGAATCTGAGAAAGTGGCGGAAAGTATAAAATTGTCAAAAGCAGAGAGAGTACATGGCCGTATATTCTGGGGAGCTCGGTGCACATGGAAAAGTGCGGATGACAAGACAGAAGGAGGCGGAGTGCTATAGCTGTGGGACATATCAGAGACTATCCGGGAAAAGGGTGAGACAACTGCGAATTTGACTCAGGGTGACACGGGGCAACGGTGAAATTCCTTCAAGTTTCAGACAGACGGTCAAGAAAGAGCGGTGATGTTGAGTCCAGGTAACTCTTATATGTTGTGTCCAATATATGAGTTGTTCATTTTCATGCAGACAGTCGTCGATGTGTGATGGCATTGAACGGATTCTTCGGAAGTTGGAAGAACAAAATAGAGTAATGAGGAACTTAATTTTGCTCGAGAGTTGACTCTCAAGAAGACGAGAAGGGACTACAGTTGCAGGTGGAGTCACATGGAGTCTGGGAGTAGCAGAGATGCTCATGACGTATCTCAAGTCCAATGTACATGGAGGTTCGACGCACGGATGAATCCAAGGTGGTGGAGAATATTCGCCAAGGTGGAGTTTGTTAAAGTTGTGTCGAATATTATTGTACAAGGTAGGTTACAGTTGGACTTGTAGTTGTATTGTGTTTAGATAGGATATGGAGTCGTGTCCTAGTAGGACACTTGTATCCTAGGCCTCTCTTATATAGCGAGGGTAGACACACGATGTAACCTATGCCAACATAATAGCACGGGCACGCGGGGTAGCCAGCGGCGTGTGCCGGCGCCCGGGCGGCCGGGGTGCGGTATTGTAGCGGTGTCATGGGGAGGAGCGCCCGTAGTCATGCCCCGGGGATGTAGCCATATCGGTGAACCTCGTTAACAAATCTCGGTGTCGTGCCTCGTGTGATTGCTTGATCCTCAGTAGATCGACGGTGCGCCTCGGATTTATTCTAACATACATAAAAACCAAAACAACAAGGATCAAGCCCACATCGAACACCGAAACTAATAGTGTTGGGTCCACTCCCGACATAACAAATCAACCACATGAACACACCACAATGCAAGGACCCCACTCTGCCGATCAAGGCAGCCTTCCACCACTTTTGGAAAGAAGAATCCATGACGGCTATTTGAGTACCGAGCCCGAGACTCTCCGATGGTGGTGAAGATGCAAGCACGCCACATGTCACACGCCCTATAGTAACATCAATAGTCAGCATGTGTTAGGATCTCAATTCGCTCTCTCGATTGCACAACTTGATTACACATGATAGTTCTCTCGGGTACAAGTTTTGTGAAAATTCAAAGATAATAGGAAAAGGTAAAAGCGGTTGTGTTGTTGCTGTTGATTCACTGGATGCCGTCACCTGCCATGGACTCTCCCTTTTGTACTCTTCACCCACTCCGGGCCCACAAACCTGTAGTTGGTTGAACGTTAAATAGCTAGACGCCCAATGACGCGACCCTCCCCTTGATTCGTCCATGTGGCACCGATTACTGCCATGGCAATGTTTTCTCGCTACCATGGTAGGAGTGGTTGTTGATGTAGCCTTTTTTTTTTCTCACATGACACCACTTTGTGTCGTCAGGCCGCAGGGGTTGGTACACGGACAACATGTCAATGGCCAAGGTCGACGGCAACCATGTCACCCACATGACACAAAGTTCATGCTTGGAAGCTGCAAACTCTTAGGGGCTCGTCCCGACCTCGAATGCTCCAACTCACCCAACCGACACAATTTTCCGGGGTCGCTGCTTGAACATGCCACTACTCTCCCTCTAGTTACAACACCACATGACCCAACCGTCAACAACTATAACATCCCAAAATTCTAATTTTTTGAATGTTAATTATTAAATATGATTAATTAAAAACTTTCTTGTGTTGTTTGAGTTTAGCTAAGTTTGACTAGGATTTCAAACTTTTGGCGTTAAGATGAATACTCAAACGAGAGGGAATAAAAGGACTTTCCCAATTATTCATTTGCATCTTATCTTGTATTTGACAATATTCAAAATATTTACAATTTAAATATGTGATAGGACTTCAACAAAGAATAAATTGGTGAATAATTGAATATTCTCCCATTTGGGTTTTGAATATTTAAAACAATTCTAACTCAAACATTAAATCTTATGAGAGAAGGCAATATGACTCCTTCAATGTTAAAAAGAGTTGGAAATTCTTTAAATGGTATTTGGATCTTTCCATGGAGTTAAATTATTTAATGGAACATTTTATAAGGTCCAAATAAAGTTTATAAAAATATTATATGTATTTTATATAAGTATTTTCGACCGGAAAATGTTCACTAAGCTCTATATAACTATAAGTATTTTTGTGGATGCTCTCATATTTTTTAGAAAACGATTTGGATCATTTTTGGAGCCAAAATCATTTCTGTAAAGAAACTAAATAGGAAACATGAAAACCTACGGAAATGATAAGTACCTGACGTCAGTTACGAGCACGTGGCAAATCGAACGTTTTCAATGGCAATACTTGTGATGCAAGCATGGCAAGTTAGTTGACACACGCGACAATTTTTCCTCAAAAAAATGGAAAGCACATTTGCTCCCTTGGTGGTTTAGGTAATTAATGTCAACATACATATTGTTGAACTTACACTTTTATCTAGTATGTTTCAGATAAGTCCAATAGTGGCATGACAAGGACATGAGGATGTGGACCCCCTCAAAATGCTAAGGAAAAAGACAATGCTCCAAGACTCTACATTTCTGGTTAAGTGATCACATTGAGTCCATAGGAAAGCCAATACTATTAAAAGGGGATGAGGTTTTGGTCATGGCTCAATTGCTCAAGTGCTTAGTGGTATTGCTCCAAAATGCCCTACTACTTATCCACACCATTCTTATCCAAAACCCTAAAAGTCCATCTATGTCCCATGAAAATGTTCCCATCTAGACCCACCGAGAGGACTCTATACATTGCCACATGTCAAACCCTAACATTTTGGTACAGCCGAAATGGATCTCGGTCTCACCGAGATGGCCTGACCAAGTTTCCGTGACGAAGTCGCTTCATTAAGGAATCACCAAGATGAACCGATTGGAATTTTCAAAACGTGGTCTTCCCTAGCCATTGCACTTCAGCCGCACCGAGTCATTCTGTTCGGTCTCATCGAAAAGCCTAATGGTCAAGTCTTTTACACTAGTCGGTCTCACCGAGTTGGTTCAAAGAATTGTAACGGTTGGATTTTTGTTGCTGGCTATTTATACCCCCTAACCACCTTCTAATCTCTAAGAGAGCCATCAGAACAAACCACAACTTCCACTACTCATTTTTGCGAGAGAGCCACCTACTCATGTGTTGAGATCAAGAGATTCCAATCCAACCATTTGAACCTTGATTTCTAGCCTTTCCCAAGTTGCTTTCCATTCAATCCTCTATTCTACTAAAGCCAAATATGTGAGAGAGATTGAAAGAACATGTGGTGCCCCCATGTTTGGTTTTGGTAATAAATGACAATCTCTATGAACCAATGGTTGCCTTGAGTTATATTTGAAGGGTTTGTCCATAGGCTTTTCTTAGAGTCCATTTGTTGGTTTCAAGGAGACTTTGTGATGACCAAGGTGCTATTCAAAGAATTACCTAAAGATTGGTCATGTGAGAGGTTGATCAAGACTAAGTCAAAGTGAATCAAGTTGATCAACACACAAAGCGTAGAAGATGTACCAAGAGGGATCAAGTGATCCCATGGTATGGTAAGCATTGTCTATTATGATTTGTGTACTAACCCATGGTCTATGTGAGAGTTCTATGTGGGGTTTGGTATGTTTCCATCAGCTTGCAACAAGAGGAAGATCTCATACAACCCATGGAGGATGACATCAAGTGGTGATCATCATCAAGATTGCAGTGTGCAAGTTCAAGTGGATCATCATGAAGAGATCATATGCTTGAAGCTTGCCGTCCATTTGGTGGAAATGGACTTGTGAAGATGTGCCGAAGAGTGGCTCACCCATAGTGGAGTATGGGGGAGCAATCTGCTAGTCTTAACTGAGCCAACACAATCAAGAAAGGTGGTCCAACTTGAGGAAGTCAAAATCGTCATCATCCATCTCAAGTGGACTATGTGCATGGCAAAGGTTTGCTCTTGATAGGTTCTCTATTTTACCGGTCTCATGGCGGTAGTTGGGAGACCGGGTTATTGGATCGATTGCCGTACTATCAAGGGGGGATCTCGATGACTATCTTGATCATATTGTTCGTAGAGAGCTCAAACCATTGCATCCTTGCATCATCTTTATTGGTTCTCGCTTGGTTTTTCTCCTTGTGAGATTTGGAGCTTATGGTCATTTTCATGACTAGCTCAAGTTTATCGAAAACAGAGTTCACATGCATCTTCTATGATGTTTTCGATGTTGGGTTTTTTGCCGGTTCTCTTTGTGAGTCTTAGAGCTTATGGTCATCTTGATGACAAGTTGGAGTTCATCGAAAACGGAGTTCACATGCATCTTCTATGATGTTTTCGATGTTGGAGGTTATGCCGGTTCTTCTCTAATGGAGGTGTGACACCCCGAGACCGATGCGCCAGATGTCTTCCGGTTATTCGCTGTCGTTGCCATGTCATTTTCTTGCGTGTTGCACTTTGCCATGTCATCATGTGCATTTCATCAACATGTTTTCAAAACTTGCATCCGTTCGTAGTTGCCCGGTCTGCCCGTTCTCTCCGTTGTCCGTTCTGAGCCTAGACACACTTGCACATGCCCTCGGCACCTCCGAAATATTATTTTGTAAGTGGCTGAAAATCGTTCTCGGAATGGGGTGAAAGTTGACGTTAGGTCTTGTTATAGTGTAGGTAGACCGCCTGTCAAATTTCACTCTATTTGGAGGTCGTTTGATGCCCCAACGGCTAACTGCGTTAACCGCTGGAACCCCCTTTCTCTTTCAGCCCATCACCCCTCCACAACAGCTGAAAGGATCGATATGGTTGACCAGAGGGGGGGGGGGTGAATAGGCAACTAACAATTTTTAGCTTTTCTTCATCAAATTAAATTTAGCAACAATATAGGTTGTCTAGATATGCAACTAGGTGGGCAACCTATATGATGCAACAATAACAAGCACACACACAAGCAAGCTAAGGAACACAACAAAAGTTTGCACAAGTAAAGGTAAGAGATAACCACGAGTGGAGCCAGTGGAGACGAGGATGTGTTACCGAAGTTCCTTCCCTTTGAGAGGAAGCACGTCTCTGTTGGAGCGGTGTGGAGGCACAATGCTCCCCAAGAAGCCACTAGGGCCACCGTATTCTCCTCACTCCCTCACACAATGCGAGGTACCGTGATTCCACTTGTGGTGCCCTTGAAGGTGGCGACCAAACCTTTACAAACAAGGTTGGGGCTGTCCCACAACTTAATTAGAGGCTCCCAACGACATCACGAAGCTTCACCACAATGGACTATGGCTCCAAGGTGACCTCAACCGTCTAGGGTGCTCAAACACTCAAGAGTAATAAGACCCACAAGGGATTAGTGGGGGATCAAATTTCTCTTGGTGGAAGTGTAGATCGATGCCTTCTCAACCAATCCCTAGGAAATCAACAAGTTTGATTGGCTAGGGAGAGAGATCGGGCGAAAATGGAGCTTTGAGCAACAATGGAGCTTGGGAAAGGAAGAGGTAGTCAACTTGGGGAAGAAGACCCCCCTTATATAGCAAGAGGAAAGATCCAACCGTTATCCACCAACTTAGCCTGCGACACGCGGTACTACCGCACCAGACTTGCGGTACTACCGCACCAGACTTGCGGTACTACCGCAAGGAGGTGCGGTACTACCGCTCGCGCGGCAGGAGCCAGATGTGTCCCTGTTGCGTATAGCAACGAACGGTAGTACCGCCGGAGCGGTACTACCGCGTGCCCGTGCGGTACTACCGCAAGGCAGGGTTCAGTCTGGGCTGGGAGAGACACGGATTAATAAAATTACATCCGCGGTTACTTCCGCTGAGTTTCGATCGATGCAAGAACCTGGCATGGTACTACCGCACACATGGTACGGTACTACCGCATAGGGTGCGGAAGTAAAAAATTACTTCCACACCTACTTCCACGCTAGCCACAGCCGTGGGACAGAGGCCACGGTACTACCGCCAACCAAGCACGATACTACCACAGCCATGGGCGGTGCTACCGTGGGCCTCTGCGGTACTACCGCTCCCTTGAGCGGTACTACTGCTCCCTTGAGTGGTACTACCGCATGCCACATAACAGTTAGTAGTAGGAAGCCTCTGTCTTTGCAACGATAAGGAAAACAGGCGGTGCTCCAAAGAAGCGAAGGAAAGGTGGTGCAAAGGGATAGATGTGTATGTGTTGATTCTACCCTAACCTTTCCGAAGCGGCCCCCTCTTAATAGTACAACTTTCCTATGACTCAATTCCACCGAAAAGAAACAAAAGGAAACGTCGTCTTCGATAGACCCCGAGGGGCAATGAACCGTCTTGTGCCTAGACATGATATATCTGATATGCTCAATGCACATGATTAGTCCACAAAAGCATTGTCATCAATCATCAAAACCACTTAGGCAGAAATATGCCCTTACAATCTCCCCCTTTTTGGTGGATTAATGACAATACGAGATTTGCACAAAGAAATGAATAAGAACATAAGCAAACTGATAACCCACAAGTGTAGGGCATCAGTTGTAGCCTCTTTCGGTAAGTAAGAGTGTCGAACCCAACGAGGAGCTAAAGGTAGAACAAATATTCCCTCAAGTTCTATCGACCACCGGTACAACTCTACGCACGCTTGACGTTCACTTTACCTAGAACAAGTATGAAACTAGAAGTACTTTGTAGGTGTTGGGGGATAGGTTTGCAAGAATATAAAGAGCACATAAATATAAACTAGGGGCTGTTAAGGTAAAGAAGCAATAAAGTTAATACATCAAGTGTGGAAAAGTGGTGGTAGGAGTTGCGAAATTGCCCCTAAGCAATTGACTACGTTACTAGACCGATAGCAAGTTTTATGTGGGAGAGGCCACTGCTAGCATGTCATCCCTTACTTGGAATTCTATGCACTTATGATTGGAACTATTAGCAAGCATCTGCAACTACTAACGTTCATTAAGGTAAAACCCAACCATAGCATTAAGATATATCGGCCCCCCTTCAATCCCGTATGCATCAATTTCTACGCTAGGTTGAAGCTGCTGTCACTCTTGCCCTCCAATACGTATTCCTATCAACATACAACTAACCCTATGGTGTGATCCACGTGCACGCTCATATGATGGGCACCAAAGGACAGCAACATAACCACAAGCAAATTAAACCAATCATAGCAATTCACCAATCACCGATAGGACAACGATAATCTACTCAGACATCATAGGATGGCAACACATCATTGGATAATAATATGAAGCATAAAGCACCATTTTCAAGTAGAGGGTACAGTGGGTTGCGGGAGAGTGGACCGCTGTAGATAGATGGGGGAAGGTGATGAAGATGTTGGTGAAGATGACTGAGGTGTTGGTGTAGATCGCCGTCACACGATGATGGCCCCGGTGGCACTCCGGTGCCACCGGAAGCGAGGGGTAGAGAGCCCCCCTCCTTCTTCTTCTTCCTTGACCTTCTCCCTAGATGGGAGAAGGGTTTCCCATCTGGTCCATGGCCTCCATGGCGGCAGAGGGGCAAGAGCCCCTTCGAGATTGGATCTGTCTCTCTGTCTCTCTCTGTTTATGCGTTCCCAGATTCTGGCCCTTCACCGTTTCTTATATTCCCGGAGATCCGTAACTCCGATTGGGCTGAATTTTGGAAACGATTTTTATTCGGATATTAGCTTTCTTGCAGCAAAAGAAGGGCACCAACCGCCTTACGAGGTGGCGACGAGGGTCCAGGGCGTGCCCCTCATGCTCGTGGGACACTCGGGCATCGTCTCATGTTGATTCCACTTCCCAAAATTCACATATATTCCAAAACAATCTCCGTCCGTTTTTATCCCGTTTGGACTCCGTTTGATATGGGTATTCTGCGAAAAGATGCGACAAACAGGAACTGGCACTGGGCACTGGATCAATATGTTAGTCCCAAAAATAGTATAAAAAGTTGACAAAAGTATATGAAAGTTGTAGAATATTGGCATGGAACAATCATAAATTATAGATACGACGGAGACATATCAGCATCCCCAAGCTTAATTCCTGCTCGTCCTTGAGTAGGTAAATGATAAAAAAGATAATTTTTGATGTGGAATGCTACCTAGCATAATCTTGATCATGTAATCTAATCATGGCATGAATGTTAAGACATGAGTGATTCAAAGCAATAGTGTATCATTTGACATTAAGACAATAATACTTTAAGCATACTAATAAAGCAATCATGTATTTTCAAAATAACATGGCCAACGAAAGTTATCCCTACAAAATCATATGGTCTGGCTATGCTCCATCTTAACCACACAAACTATTTAAATCATGCACAACCCCGATTTTAGCCAAGCAATTTTTCCATACTTTAGTATTCTCAAACTTTTTCAACTTTCACGCAATACATGAGCGTGAGCCATGGACATATCACTATGGGTGGAATAGAAGGTGGCGATAAACAAAAGGAGGGAGAAAGTCTCACATCAACTAGGCAAATCAATGGACTATGGAGATGTCCATCAATCGATATCAATGTGAGTGAGTAGGGATTGCCATGTAACGGATGCACTAGAGCTATAAGTGTATGAAAGCTCAAAAGAAAACTAGTGGGTGTGCATAAACTTGCTTGCTCATGAAGACCTAGGGCATTTGAGGAAGCCCGTCGTTGGAATATACAAGCCAAGTTCTATAAAGAAAATTCCCACTAGTATATGAAAGTGACAACATAGGAGACTCTCTATCATGATGAACATGGTGCTATGATGAAGCACAAGTGTGGTAAAAGGATAGTAACATTGTCCCTTCTCTGTTTTTCTCTCATTTCTCTCATTTTTCTTATTCTTTTTTTTTCTCTTTTTTTTAATTGTGGGCTCTTTGGCCTCTTTTTTTGGTGGGCTTCTTTGGCCTTTTTTTATTTGGGCTTCATTGGCCTCTTTTATTTTTTTATAACCTCACATGGGACAATGTTCTAATAATGATGATCATCACACTTTTATTTACTTACAACTCGATACTAGAACAAAAATATGACTCTATATGAATGCCTCCGGCAATGTACCAGGATGTGCAATGATCTAGCATAGCAATGACATCAAAAAACGTACAAGCCATGTAAACATCATGCTAGCTATCTTACAATCATGCAAGGCAATATGACAATGATGGTGCGTGTCATAATAAAAGGAACAATGGAGTTACATGGCAATATATCTCGGAATGGCTATGGAAATGCCATTATAGGTAGGTATGGTGACTGTTTTGAGGAAGGATATATGGTGGTTTGATGCACCGGCGAAAATTGCGCGGTACTAGAGTGGCTAGCAAGGTGGAAGGGTGAGAGTGCATATAATCCATGCACTCAACATTAGTCATAAAGAACTCACATACTTATTGCAAAAATTTATTAGCCATCAAAACAAACTACTACACGCTGCTCCTAGGGGAAGGGTTGGTAGGAGTTAACCATCGCGCGATCCCGACCTCCACACAAAGGATGACAATCAAAAAATAAATCATGCTCCGACTTCATCACATAACAGTTCACCTTGCGTGCATGCTTCGGGAATCACAAACCTCAACACAAGTATTTCTACAATCCACAACTACCCACTAGCATGACTCTAATATCACCATATTTATATCGCAAAACTATTGCAAGGAATCAAACATATCATATTCAGCGATCTACAAGTTTATGTAGGATTTTATGACTAACCATGTGAATGACCAATTCATGTCAACTCTCTAAATAGATATAAGTGAAGCAAGAGAGTTTTAATTCTTTCTACAAAAGATATACCCACGCTCTAACAAATATAAGTGAAGCAAAAGAGCATTATACAAATGGCAGTTTTCTATGTGAGGAGAAACAGGCAATCCAAACTTCAAATGATATAAGTGAACCACATGAAGCATTCTATAAAGCCATACTCAAAAGATATAAGTGAAGTGCAAAGAGCATTCTATAAATCAACCAAGGACTATCTCCTAACAGCATGGTGCATTTATTAAAAGAAAAATAGATAGCACACGACACTCCAAGAGTTTACGCATATCATGTGAACGAAACGAATCCGAAAACATACTGATACTTGTTGAAGAAAGATCGGATGCCTTCTGGGGCATCCCCAAGATTAGACGCTTGAGTCTCCTTGAATATCTACTTGGGGTGCCTTGGGCATCCCCAATCTTGAGCTCTTGCCTCTCCTCCTTCTTCTCACATCGAGACCTCCTCGATCTTTGAACACTTCACCCACACAAAACTTAACCGAACTTTTAGTGGTGGGGTTAGTGCATATGATCAATGAAATCCCATCATGTAGTGCTCTAAATTTATTGTATAATTATGAAAAAAAATTACCTACTGTATGCTATAATTCTATGGCCCCAAGAGAAGGAGGCTTCAACAAGAATTCAAACATATGCAAATAATGAAGCTATAACAGCAATCTGTGTAAACAGGACAGTCTGTAGTAATATGAACATTAACCATACTTATGTAACTCTAAATATTCTGGAAAATCAAAAATTTGGATATAAAGACTTTTCAAAAAGTTTCATATCCTTTCGACGTTCTAGTAAGAAATGTAAAATCGCGCACTACAGCCAAAGTTTCTGTTTTTGCACCCCACAAACCAACAAGCAGTTTAATCATCCTAAAGGAAACTCTTGGCACATTATTTTTATAATACAATGGAATTGTAGAAGGGGATACTTATTTTTGTTGAAAAGTTTCTGTAATTCAAGATTTGCAAAGTTCCCATGGGCATGAAAAAAGTTTAAGGAGCTCACCCATTTCAACGGTGCTCATCCTTCTTACTTTCACTTTTCTTTTTGAAAAAGTTTTAGGTTCCCCTCTTTATTTTTTTGTTTTTAAACTTTATAAAAGCACACAACAGAAATAAATGACTCTCTAAAACTTCCGGGTTGTCTCCCTAACAGAGCTTTCTTTAAAGCCATTAAGCTAGGCATATAGTGCTCAAGTAATGGATCCACCCGGATCCCAAGGTATATCAAAGCCAATTTTAACTAGCAATGATTTGGCATTTAGTAGTGAGTACAAAGTGATATGCGTCATGCAAAAACGAAGTCCAACTCTCTTCCTATGCATAGGCATGTCATACAAGAACAATTCATGCACATCAAGTAAAGGCCAATGCATAGTATAAGCAGTTTCTTGCAATTCTATCATGTTGGAAACGTAGAGAGGCGGAGATATAGTTCTTCTCTCATAATAATTGCAAGTAGAAGCAGCAAGCACATGCATATTATACTCATAAAAATCATCATGTGTAATGGAAAAAGGCAACCCATCAGTATAATCCTTAATAAGTGCAAACTTCTCCAATATAGTGTAGTTTGGAGAATTCAAAAAGATAATAGGACTATCATGTGTGGGTGCAATAGCAACTATCTCATGTTTAACATAAGGAACTATAGCAAGTTCATCTCCATAAGCATAATTCATATTGGCATCTTGGCCACAAGCATATCAAGCGTCAGCAAAAAGGGTTATTTCAAAAGAATCAACGGGATCATAACAATCATCATAGCATTCATCCTTCGATAAGCACGAAGGGAAATTAAACAATGTATGGGATAAAGAGTTACTCTCATTAGAAGGTGGGCACGGGTGATCAATCCGCTCTTCCTCCTTTTGTTCTTCGCTCTCCTCCTCATCTTTTTCATCCAATGAGCTCACAATGTCATTAATTTCTTCTTCCATAGACTCCTGCAAAATATTAGTCTCTTCTTGGACAACAGAGGAGTCCTCAATATATGGTTTAACATAGGCATTAGAAGCATAATTATCATAACAATATTTAAATATGGCAAAATTTTCAGATTTGTAAAGAGTAGCATCATACTTTTCAATCGAAGAATCAATTTCATAAGCACCCTTAAAAGCAACAAATTCTTTAATTTGTTAAACATCGTAGTAACTATAAACACCCTTAGCATACGAAGATACGATTCCATTATCACTAAACACACATTAGTAAGGAGGGTGTTTCTTAGGGTCTTCAGAACAACAAGTAAAATCATATATTTCACATAAATTCCAAGCATAACATTGCAAACGATGAATTTGATCCAAAAAAAGTTTCCCTTCTTAAGATAAGCGGTGTCGCACATAACAAGCATGCTCATTTAAAGATTTGCCCTCAACTAAGCTAGTTGGCGTTTCAGCACGAGCACATAGGGATCGAAGATGATCCAAGTAAAAAGCTTCAGGAGCGATAGATTTTGAGTGGTTCTTCAACCATTGGTTCAGCAGGTACCACTTTTTTTTTTGATATTTTGCGTTTCCTACCCATAACTAAAGATAGAAAACAACTTAGAACAACAAATAAAATCTACTTAGTGATAAAGCAAACAAGCACACACGAGAATATTCACCCCACGCTATTGCTCCCCGGCAACGGCGCCAGAAAAAGGTATTGATAACCCACAAGTGTAGGGGATCAGTTGTAGCCTCTTTCGATAAGTAAGAGTGTCAAACCCAACGAGGAGCTAAAGGCAGAACAAATGTTCCCTCAAGTTCTATCGACCACCGATACAACTCTACGCACGCTTGACGTTCGCTTTACCTAGAACAAGTTTGAAACTAGAAGTACTTTGTAGGTGTTGGGGGATAGGTTTACAAGAATATAAAGAGCACGCAAATATAAACTAGGGGATGTTAAGGTAAAGAAGAAATAAAGTTAATATAGCAAGTGTGGAAAAGTGGTGGTAGGAGTTGCGAAATTTCCCCTAAGCAATTGACAATGTTACTAGACCGATAGCAAGTTTTATGTGGGAGAGGCCACTACTAGCATGCCATCCCTTACTTGGAATTCTATGCACGTATGATTGGAACTATTAGCAAGCATCCGCAACTACTAACGTTCATTAAGGTAAAACCCAACCATAGCATTAATATATATTGGTCCCCCTTCAATCTCGTATGCATCAATTTCTACGCTAGGTTGAAGCTTCTGTCACTCTTGCCCTCCAATACGTAGTCCTATCAACATACAACTAACCCTATGGTGTGATCCACGTGCACGCTCATATGATGGGCACCAAAGGACAACAACATAACCACAAGCAAATTAAACCAATCATAGCAATTCACCAATCACCAAGAGGACAATGATAATCTACTCAGACATCATAGGATGGCAACACATCATTGGATAATAATATGAAGCATAAAGCACCATGTTCAAGTAGAGGGTACAGTGGGTTGCGGGAGAGTGGACCGCTGTAGATAGATGGGGGAAGGTGATGAAGATGTTGGTGAAGATGATGGAGGTGTTGGTGTAGATCGCCGTCACACGATAATGGCCCCGGTGGCACTCCGGCGCCACCGGAAGCGAGGGGGAGAGAGCCCCCTTCTTCTTCTTCTTCTTCCTTGACCTTCTCCCTAGATGGGAGAAGTGTTTCCCCTTTGGTCCATGGCCTCCATGGCGGCGGAGGGGCGAGAGCCCCTCCGAGATTAGATCTATCTCTCTGTCTCTCTCTGTTTCTGCGTTCCCAGATTCTAGCCCTTCACCATTTCTTATATTCCCGGAGATCCATAACTCCGGTTGGGCTGAATTTTGGACACGATTTTTATCCGGATATTAGATTTCTTGCGGCGAAAGAAGGGCACCAACCGCCTTACGGGGTGGTCACGAGGTCCCAGGGCGCGCCCCTCACGCTCGTGGGCCACTCGGGCATCGTCTCACGTTGATTCCACTTCCCAAAATTCACATATATTCCAAAAAAATCTCCGTCCATTTTTATCCCGTTTGGACTCCGTTTGATATGGATATTCTGCGAAACAAAAAACATGCAACAAACAGGAACTGGCACTGGGCACTGGATCAATATGTTAGTCCCAAAAATAGTATAAAAATTTGCCAAAAGTATATGAAAGTTGTAGAATATTGACATGTAACAATAAAAAATTATAGATACGACGGAGACGTATCACAAACCCACCAAGTATATAAAATATAGGCAAGATCCCCCTAGATGTGTGCATTGTTAGATAGATGCTTTGGACTGCATGGCACACATACTAGGATCAACACTCCCCCTATATTTTATAAACAACACAATCATTGCAACTAAGTAAATGACACTATGCATGGATGCAAGGAAGAGATCGTGAGCATAAAGTAAAGGGCACAAGAAAGCATAAGCTCACAACCTACTAAACAAACTAGACATTAAGACAAGATAGGATAGAGTAGAGTGCATATGTCTCACACCATATGATAGTCTTCAGGTCTCACACACACAACGCAAAACAACACAAACCAACGAAAGAGAGTTCAACAGAAGCAAAGCGAAAGAAGACACACTCACAAATCCTACACTCTCTCCCCCTTTGGCATCGAAACACCAAAAAGGCACCGAGGACACCTACGGCACAGGTGGTAGCTCCCTCTACAATGATCAGTCATCAAGCTCCTCATCGGTCTCGGCAGTGGGAACATATTCCTCCTCTGACTCAGTCCACTTGTAACCTTGCTTGGCCATCCACTCAGTCTCCGGAGTGATGTTCTTCTCAGAGCCACTTGACACGTTCTCGCTGAACGTCCTTAAGATCTTCTTGTCACGCCGGAGAGCCTTCTTCTGAGCCACATGAGAAGTGTACTGCCCCTTGGCATGCATTCAGAACATCTTCTTCATCTTAGCCTTCAGCTTCTTAACCCACGAGGGCTCAGACGAGGGAGGGGCGTATCCCGCAGAACTGTCGTCAGCCTCCTCCTCCTGGAACTCATCCTCATCCATGTCCATCTTAGCAGCCTCAGCCTCTGCCCTGGTAGTGGTATTGGCCCACTTGTTCTTGTGGCGCAGCTTGATAGGCTCATGACGGATCCACTCAGGAGCAACAAATACCTCATCGGGGATGAGCTTCTCCCAAGTCTTTGATATCAGCAGATGCAAGTATGGACCATAGATAGGGACTTTGCGGTTGAAAATCGCGAACCTGAGCTCAACCCACATGATGTGAGAGACATCAAGTGGGCCAGGCGCTTGAAGACGTGCCTCCTCACACAGAAGCATCATATCCACGAGATAGGAGTGCACCTTGTCCTTGTCACCAACGCGCGTAAAGAGGGTGTTGCGGAAGATCCGATGCATGACATCAAGGAAAGGGTTGAGCACCCTAGATGAAGAGCCATTAGGTAACTTCTTCTCCACAAGGTAAGGTTGAAGCTTGTTCTTGTTGGTGGCCTCAGGGTTGGCATGTGGGAGAACACCAATGGGCGTATTGAGCCCCTCATAATGAACATGCAACAAATCCATGAACTCCTTCCATGTAGTAGTCAGCTTCCTCCCATGGGTCATCCAAGTCATAGTCCTCTCCTCATCGGAGAAGTGAATGGAGGCAAATAATTGAGCCATGAGCTCTGGGTCAAAGTCCATCTGGAACGATACAAAGTCTTCAATGCAGAACTGCTCCAACAGATCCAATGCCTCACCAAAGTACGCCTCGTCCTTCCTCATATGATCCAAGTTTATCCACTGCATCGGAACATAGATGTTTTGCTTGGCCTTGATCACATCGAGGTAGATGAGGTTTTGCTGCTTGGTCCAGAACAACTCATTTCCTTTGACAGTCTCACGAGGCTTCCCATAGGGGTTGAGACTCCTCTGAGTGTCAAACTCGACAAGAGGCACCCCATCCATGCCCAAAGTGGGCTCCTTGAGTTTGCCAGCAGCTTTCTTGATGTGACGTTGGGGGGCATTGGACCCCTCTGGATCATCTTGGTTGCGGAGACGCTTGGAACTGATGTCACGGCTGGGATTGGAGCGTCGGTCATTGGAACCGAAACCACCACCTATGACACACAACACAAACACGAGAGAAAACGAGAAGGACTAATGCAAGGACTAGGAAAAAACCAAAAGAAACAAGTGGAAATGAGAGTTGGAGGATGAAACAATGTAATTTGGATCACCACGGTAGTACCGCGAGAGGGTGCGGTAGTACCGCACGGGGGTGCGGTAGTACCACTAGGAGGGCCAATGTAAAATTTTAGGTCCGCTTGAGCCGCAGTACTGCCGTGGGACGGTAGTACCGCGCCTGGAGCGGAAGTAAAATTTTACTTTCGCGCTCCGAGCGGTAGTACCGCTCCAACCGAGCGGTAGTACCGCATGGATTCAACGAGCATGTGAATCCCATTTACGAATCTGAAAACTTCCGCACAAATAGATTGGTACTACCGGTGATCAAAACTACCCTGTTGCATCATACCAAATAGCATTTCTACTGCACTAGTACTCTCCTACACTCTTCTCTTGCATAGATTTAGCCGAAAATCACATGAACTACACATGCATCTCCCCAAGACCTAGAAACACAAGACAAGGCAAAAATAGAGAAAGAGACTAGGAGATGGGCGAGGTGGGGAACGATCCCATCGGTCGAAATGTGAGGAGAGCGGCTGGAGACGGAGATCCGGCAAGGTCCTCCGGCGCCATTCTTAGTCAGGAGAGAGAGAGAGAGAGACGAGATAGGGAATAAGAGTTGAATGGATATGGGGGAGTTGAAACTCCCCCTGCCCGCTCTTATCCCACACCCGCTCATGACGGCGTAGTAGTACCGCGGGTCATCGCGGTAGTACTGCCCGGGCGGAAGTACCGCACACAGGGCGGTAGTACCACTCGTCTAGCGGCAGTAAAAAATTACTGTCATGATGGGCATGGTAGTACCATGCTCAACTCATGCGGTAGTATTGTGGCATACCGTGGTAGTACCGTAACCCAAGAAAAGTGCAAGTTTCAAAAATCCAAGAGGACCGAGTGTAATGCCCAGGATGGGACTATATCTCCTACGTGTCGAGGCATGACTTAAAGATATAAGCCCATTCTGGAATGATCGCAAGTTTGGTACCTTTTCACATCTCATGTAAAAATAGGGATGGAAAACTGAAAAGATAGTTGGCTTACACTCGCCACGTCACACAAATACATTACATATCCAATCATCATTCAAATAAACATCACAGCCCATCTAAGGGTAAAGATCCAAATGACAAGATACCAAACATAACATTAAACCACAGGTCTAGATCGAATCCTAGTAGAAGCTCTACTGATCAACCGGATAGTTCACGTAGTAACGGCTATGCTCCTCGTCGTACTCCCAGTCTAGCTCAGTGCCATCGCCTGTGTAGCTCACCATCGTACCTGCATCTGGTGTGTTGAAGTAACTGTGAGCCACAGAGGACTCAGCAATCCCGTTCCCGGGTAACACGACTATCCCAGCCTTGGGTGTGGAACAAGGCTGAAGAAAGAACAAGAGGTTGCAGCAGCACTAGCCTAGCTTACGTAAAAGAGAGCGAGAAGAGAAGGTGCCTCGGTCGAGAGATGATCACGAAGTGATCCTAACTAAAGCAAGTCAAACATAACCCCACCGTGTTCACTTCTCGAATCCCTTTCGGAAAATGACCGTCACGGTACTCACGCTGGTAGTGTATTGGAACATGGTGTCAAGTTTTCTACAACCGGATATTAACAAGCTGCCATCTGCCACATAACCGCGGGCACGGCTTTCGAAAGTTCATAACCCTGCAGGGGTGTTCCAACTTGGCCCATGACAAGCCCATGATCCGCGGAGTCGCAACTCCAAGGTGGGAAGGCCCGAGTATCCTCGGAATCCCGTGCTCAAGATACTCCGACTAAGGTAAGGCCAATCCAGCAAATCCTCCCGGCGTGCCGACACCCTGATAGTAGCCGCGCGTATCTAGTCTCAGGCCACGACCGGATGAGCACAGCGTACAGTGACCAAAAACCCAAGTTGCAAAGGGGGGTACCGCACACGACTCAAGTTAGGACCAACACTCAAATCGAGCACTGGCCCATGGGGGTTGATTAATTAATCCTCGGGTTAATTACTCCCTCGGCAAGTTTTAGTTGTTTAGGCGAATAGTACCAATGTTGGGACTTGCTGGAAAAGACTTAGCACCTAGCGGTTTATCGAGGGGGTCCCATAACCCCAACCGTGTGAGGAACGCATAATCAAGGTACATAACACCGGTTTATACGGTTCCTAGGGCGGCATGAGTGGAACAAATCACCAAGCAAAAGGCTTAGCCTTCCACCCATTACCAATATATAGATGATTTCATTTAATAATTAATATAGTGTGATATCCCAACAAGCTTCAACAAGAAGCAAGAATCTTCAATCTTCACCTGCAACTAACAATGCTATAAGAGGGGCTGAGCGAAGCCTACGTATAGCCAATCAATGGTTTGCATAGGTAGGGTGGTTAAACAGGTTCATGGTTACAATAGGAGGCTGACAGAAAAAACATGGGCATCGAGGCAAAACTATAGAACGAGACTTCTAGCAATAGGCAAAGATAGTAATGATATCCGGGTTCGGTCATCTTGCCTGAAGAGTTGTCGATGGGATCGTAAGAGGGGTCCTCGTTCTCAACCTCGGTAGTAACCTCATGCTCGTACTCGTACTCGGTCTCAGCTTCCGGCTCTACTCAAACACAAGAACACAAGGCAACGAATCAAACAAGATGCAATGCGCAGAAAAATTACTGGATGCATGACTGATGCACTATGGAAGCAAAACAGATGCACTATGGAAGCACAGAAAGTCTACATAGGAAGCACATTGTTACAGCACAACAATATGCATCAAGCAAAATGCTTCAAAACATGATAACATGAGGATATTATGAATCTACAGGCAAAATCACAGAAGTTTCATATAGGACTTGCTCAAAACGGAGCAACGGGTTAAAAGTTACACCCGAAACAATAAACATGCACAAGCTGAAAATGACAGCCACATAGCAACTTCGGGGCAAGAGATAAATAGTCTACAGCACTCAAACATCATGGCAATGAGCATGGACATAAACTAGACATATCCTACAGCAAACAATTCCATTGGAGCATCCCCAAAGGAGCCATGGATCAATAGCAACAAGCTATGACATATTGAACTTGACAACAAAAACCTGACAACAGTAATTTGTTGCAACTTGGGAGCAAGAGTTAAATATGTTACAGCCACTCAAATAGACATGTGAGAGCATGAATGGATAGCCAACAATATATACAACAAGGAATCATCAAGAGTCACCCCAAAACTATCATGGATTGGCCTAGAACAACAAGCAAACATGGCATCTGGAAATTACAGATTCCAGACTTAGTGAAATTTCACTAAGTGTTAAAACATCAGTTTCATCATGGCATCTTTGAGAGCAAGTTTAAGTCACCTCAAAGCAAAGCATGGCAAGTGGTAAGCACCACAGCAAAGTACACATGATGGTGAATCCAAAACATCTAAGCATGCATCAAGGGGACAAACACATCAATAGCAACGAGCTCCTCTACGAGGCATCTCGTAACAAGGTTAACGACATAACAGCCACATAGCACTTTGCAAAGGAGATAAACATGGCAAGATGAAATCTATCATGCAAGCTTAAGCAATCAACATGTAGAGCATTTCATGACGAACACGTGGACATATCATTTGCATCATTTGGATAAACATGCACCAAGTTATCACATTGCAAAGATGGCATGAAAACAACTACAAACAACAGTTTATAACAAGTAGCACTCTTGCAACAGATATTTAAGCATCTAGATGACCTCAAACATACATGGCACAATGGAACAAAACGTAGTACAAGTCTCCACGATCATTTTGACATATCATTTGCTCAGATCGGACCATCACACAAAAAGTTATCCACGTTGCAAAACAGCATCAGACAACTAAAATTCTACAGACTTAGTGAAAAAAACGGAGGGACTACCTCAGTCAAACGGGTCAACGGGCCGGATCTGCGGAGTCAAACGGGCTGGGCGGCGGAGTCAAACGGGCCGGGCGGCGGATTCGAAGCGGATCGGGCCGGATCTGCCTAACGGGCTTCGGGTGCTGGCGGACCGGGCAACGCGGGCGCGGAGGCTCGCGGATCGGGCCGGCGGGCGCCTGGATCGGCTCCTCCCGATCGGATCGGGGAGCCCGGGCGCCGATCGATCCTGCGGCGGCGGGAGCTCTGGAGGCTCGAGGGGCGACGGGGGCCGGCGGGAGGAGGGAGTCCCGCGGCGGCCAGGTGGCCGGCCAGCGGCTAGGGCGGCGCCCGGCGTAGGAGGCCCGGCCGGCGCGGAGCGCGGGCCCGGCGGCGCGGCGACCGAGGGAGGCGGCGGCGGTGAGGAGAAGGGCCGGCGGAGGCGGTGACGAGGCCGACGGCGAGGGGCTGCCCGGCGGCGGGGAAGACGGCTGGAGGAAGAAGATGATGACGCGCGGGGTCCGCGCGTCGGACGGAAGCACCGGCGGCGGTTCGGAAGCGCGAGCGCAGCACTACGGAAGCACGATTTTTCTGGGACGTCGGAAGCACGGATTTTCAATGGTGGAAGCACCGCGGATCAACGGTGGAAGCACCGGCGGCGCACTGTGGAAGCATAGGGTTTTCTGGACGCAAATTTTGGGGGAGATGGACGTTTATATAGGCACAAGGAGCTAGGGTTGTCCAAATGAGGTGAGGTTTTCGGCCACGCGATCAGAATTGGATGGCCTAGATGAAGGGAGGGGTTTGGGTTGGTTTGGTGGGCTGTTGGAGGGGTATCTTGGGCCTCAAAGAGGAGGTACTTTCAGCCCACGAGAATAACTGTTGGGGTAGCAAACGAACTCCAAACGCGACGAGATTTGACAGGCTGGTTACACACACCAAAACAACAACGCACGACAAGTCTCACGCCAAACCGGAAACGTTACACGGCCAAACACCAAAGTAGGCCTCGGGGATGCCACGGACACGTGAGAGAGCTTCGGAACTCGAAACGGACAACGTAAAGGAACGAGTGGGACCGGATGCAAACGACAACTCAAATGCAATGCAATGCACATGACTACATGATATATATGAATGCCACACACGCACACAACAAAACGACGAAAACCCGAAAGACAAAGAACCCGAAATGGAATTGATGAAGCCAGAGATATATATATTGCCCAAAAGGGAAAGTATTACATCCAGGGCATTACCCCGAGGCCTTTGCAATACATCCTTTAAGCACAAGAACACGCAACCGAGCACACACTCGAGGCAACACAACACAAAAAGCGGTTCAAAGAGAAAGCAAATAACAACAAAGAGCAAGGACACAACTCAACCTCTCCAAAGAGAGGGCGATGGCCGGAGCTACCTATGTTTGAGTTACTTGGTATGGCAGCGCGAAGAATTATCCTTGTGTAATGCCCTGTATGTGACTATGTCTCCCACGTGTCGAGGCACGACTTAAAGACATAATCACATACTAGAATGATCTCAAGTATGGTATCTTTGCATGACTCATGTAAAAGAGGGGATGAAAGTGTAAAAGAGTAGTTGGCTTACACTCGCCATGTCACACAATGTAATACATTAACATACATCATCCAAATAACATCAGAGTCCGACTACAGACGAAGATCCAAATGAAAGATACCATAAATAAGGCAACACAAGGTCCCGATCATCCTAGTAAGAGCCTTACTGATCCTCGGGGTAAGACACGTAGTATCGTCCACGCTCTTCATCGTACTCCCAATACAGCTCTGAACCACCACCTGTGTAGTTCTCTACGGTACCTGCATCTGGTGTTGTGTAGAATCTGTGAGCCACGGAGGACTCAACAATCCCATTCCCGGGTAGCAATACTATCAAAGCCTTAGGTGTGGAAAAGGCTTAAACAAGGTTGCAGCAGCACTAGCACTAGCTTACGAGTTTTGAGCGAGAAGAGAACAAGTGCCAACGAACGTCAAAGTGATCACGAAGTGATCCTAACTACTCACGGTCAAACATAACCCCACCATGTTCACTTCCCGAACCCCTTCGGAAAGAGACCATCACGGTTACTCACGCTGGTAGTGTATTATGAACATGGTGTCAAGTTATCTACAACCGGATATTAACAAATTCCCATCTGCCACATAACCGCGGGCACGGCTTTCGAAAGATCAAACCCTGCAGGGGTGTCTCAACTTAGCCCATCACAAGCTCATGATCTGCGAAGTCGCAACTCCAAGGTGGGAAGACTCGAGTATTCTCGGAATCCCGTGCTCAAGATATTCCGACAAAGGTAAAACTAATCCAGCAAGACCTCCCGGCGTGCCGACACCCTGATAGTAGCCGCGCGTATATCGTCTCAGGCCACGACCGGATGGGACAAGCTACAGATGTATACCAACCCTTGAGTTTCCCTGAGGTGGCCCCGCAGGTTTCCCAGTTTGGACCAACACTCATGTGGAGCACTGGCCCAGGGTTGTTAATTAAGAACTCGGGTTTGCAACGCCCTATGCAAGTTTTAGTTATTAGGAAAATGTAAAACCAATGTTGGGCCTTGCTGGAAAAGCTTTAGTGCTAAGCGGGTTATCAAGGGGGGCCCATAAACCCCAACCGTGTTAGGGACGCAAAATCAAGGACAATAACACCGGTTTAATGGTTCCTAGGGTGGCATGAGTGGAACAAAACACCAAGCAAGAGGCTTAGCCTTCCACCCATTACCAATATATAGATGATTTAGTTTAACAATTTCTATATTGTGATATCCCAACAATAACTTCATCATGAAGCAAGAATCTTCAAATCTTCACCTGCAACTAACAACGCTATAAGAGGAGCTGAGCGATGCTTACGTAGCCAAACAACAGTTTTCTAGGTGGGTGGTTAGAGGGTTTCATGGCAACAATAGGAAGGCTGACAAACAGACATAGGCATCGAGGCAATATCTAAGAGCGAGACATCTAGCATGGCAAAGATAGTAGTGATATCTGGGTAAGGTCATCTTGCCTGTTGATTCCACGGAGGGATCGTAACCTTGCTCCTCAAACTCAGCCTCAGTAGTAACCTCGTACTCCGTATCGTCACCGGGCTCTAACCAAACACAACAATGCAACACCGGAACACAATCAATCATAATGCAATGCTCAGACACATGATGCATGAACATGATGAACAAGGACAAGAGTAGATATGATGCATGGCCTAGGGTCACAAAAGTGCAATACATCATAGCCAAACAAGATCACTCACATGAAAGGAAACAAGCAAAAGAACAACTAACAAGTTTATGTAGGTTATTCAAACAAGCACCCAACAAGTTAAAAGGGGTTGGTTAACATGGCAAGGGTGCAACTAATATTACAGCAACATGCTAGCACATTTAAATGGGCTGGAAATAACAAACAACATTTTCCGGAAACTCCCATAATTAATTAAATGCATTTGGGACAGATCTGAAAAAACTTCTGGTATAAAGTTGTCAAACATGCTAAACAACAGCACCATCATATTCTACACATTTTCCACCCCAAATTCATATAAAGTTTGTTAAATTTGGGGTTGTAGATATTTAGTTATGAATTTTACAAGTTTAGGCATATTTAAAACAAGAATAATTCAAACACCATTTTAAATGTTTTTAAACATGGCAACGAACAACATATACATAAACGACATGAAATTCTAAGCACTTTTCATATACTACTTATTTCCATCAGAAGCATATATCAACAGATATTAATTAAACAAAGAAAATGTAGAAAAAGAAAAAGAAAAGAAAAATAGAAAAGAAAACAGGCGCATGGGTCAAAGTTGACCCACGCCTGCGCTAGCCAGAGCCACTGACAAGGGGGACCAACTGCGCTGAGGTGGCACCAGCGGGTGCGTGAGGGGGCTGGAGTGCACAGTGGGGATGACAAGTGGGGCCTGTCTGTCATCCACTCAAGAAAAACAAAAAAAGGGGGGGGGGCGAAACCACTACCCCGCACGGATTCGAACCCACGACCTGATGCATATCTGACGGAGACACAAGCCACTGCGCTACCGTTCGATTCTTGACAGAATACATGCGCGATATCTGAAGACTTAACTGAAGAAGCAGAAGCAGGGGAAAAGCAGAGGCTCGTCGGAGCTGCTCCGGCGACCTAAAGGGACGACGGAGGCAAGCAGAGTGCTCCTGGAGGAGTTCCACATCCATTCGACGCACCTACGACACCTAGCAAGCACTACATCGCCGACAGCGAGCACGTGACGGAACGGTGGCAGTGGGCAACGATGAGACAATGCAACGGCCTAGGCAGAGCAGTGACTACTGAGGCAGCATCTACGCGATGAGCTGAAGCGAACGGGCAACACTAGACAGCCTACGGTGGTCCTGGCACTCGCCGGAGACGAGGCCCGACGGCAACGAGCTCGGGTGCTCGAGGAACTCGGTGCTAGACAGAGCTAAGGAGGGGGAAAAGGGCACGAGGAGGTGGAGGCGCTCACCACGAACACAGAGGTGTGTTCGGCTGGCCCGGAGGTGGTCGGAGTCGACGACGGCGAGGCTCGAACAACTAAGGGCGCCGAAGACGAAGAAGAGGAAGAAGACGTCGGCGGTGAGGCGATCGGCTCCGCGTAGAGGATGTAGTCAATGTAGACGACGTCGGGGAAGCAGCTGGACACGATTGGCGAGGCCGAGGGCGACGGGAGGCACGCCGGCGACGAGCTGGCGCTCCCAGATGCGTGCGGAACTTCTCTGGAGCGACGAATCTGGTGAATCTTGGCTCTCCAAGCGGCGGGAGGAGGAAGGGGAACCCTAGGAAAAGGGGGTGGACACGCTGCGGGTTTAAAAGGAGGGCTCAGATCACGAGACCTCGATGTCCATGATCACGGCGCGACGGCGAGGGCACGCTCTGGCTCTGCAGCGCGTGACGGAGGTAGACGGCGACGCAGAGGTGTGAGGCTGACAAGTGGGGCCAGGGAAAAAAAATGAACAGCGCGACTGCGCGCTGGCTGGGCCGCTGCGGGAGAGAGGAGGTGGGCCGCAGGGCTGCTGTGGGAGAGAATGGGCCTGTGGGAGGAGGAAGAGGAGGCCTAGGCCACTGCTGCTCTGCTGATTCTTTTTCTTTTCCCATTATCTTCGGACAGAAAAGAAAAAGAAAAGCACAGGCTTAAAGGTAAAGAGTTAGTAGAAAAAGAAAATATCCCCATGCGCCTTGATTTATGCCCTATTTAGTAAAATTGGTTTGGACATTTTTAGAGGCAGAAAAATAAAAGGAGTTTGAATATGGTTCAAACTCTTGTCATTTTAACACCAACCAAATCAATTCCAAATAGGGTGATACTTGGCAGAGAGGTTGTAGACATGGTGCAAGGTTTTTAGGAAAAGAAAGAACATTAAAGGACTTGGCTAGGTGACTTGCAAAATAGAGTAAAGAAAGGAAAGAAAAGAAAAAGGAAGAAGAAGAAGAGGAAAACAAAGGAGGGGGTCTAGGGTTTAACAAGGCATGGCTAGAACCACACTCACATACATCACAAGGAGCCTCACATACACACATCAACAAGATTAAACTAAGATTCCATGATGATGAAAGCAATGCATGGATGCAAAATAAAATAAATGACATGGCAATGCAAAAATAAAATGAGCTCAATTGACAAGAACCCCCAAGGATAAGGACATGGATCAAAATGAGAATGTTTTATTGCCATTATAGGAAATTATCATATATGGGGTGATACACCTTGGGCCCATGACCACAACTCGTCTTTGAAGCACAAGTACCATAAAAAATGGCTAACGTGAAAGAGTTGATCAATTTATGCATAATGGTGGGAGGGAAAGTTCATTGAGAGAACAGCACTCCCCCTATGTTCATGCCTACATCTAGAAAATACAACATATTGATTGGGGTGGGGTGTGCAGGGTTTCAATCCACATTGCTCAAATCTATGATATTTAGCTCATGCCTTAACTCACGAAATATTGCTTCATCCGAAGGCTTCGTGAAAATATCTGCAAGGTTATCATGACATAATGAAGTTCAATCTTCCCTCGCCGAATATGCTCCCGAATGAAGTGATACCGAATCTCAATATGCTTCATCTTGAAGTGTTGCACCGGTTTGAGAGAAATCTTGATGGCACTTTCATTGTCACACCAAAGAGGCACTTGTCACAAATGACACCGTAATCCTTTAGAGTTTGCCTCATCCATAAAAGTTGAGCACAACAACTTCCGGCCACCACATATTCGGCTTCGGTGGAGGAGAGAGATACACAACTTTGCTTCTTGGAAGACCAACTCACCAGAGAGCAACCAAGAAATTGGCACCCTCCGGATGTTGACTTCCTATCCACGAGAAACCTACGAGATTGAAGTTTGCTCCTCTTAGGTACCATACGCCAAAGTTTGGGGTATGAGCCAAATGTCGAAAGATTCGCTTGACAGCCACAAAGTGACTCTCTGATACATCCAAAACGTATCTATAATTTTTGCTTGCTCCATGCCTCTTTTGGGTGATATTGCTATGATATTTATACACTTCCATACACTTTTGATCATATTTGGACTAACCTATTAACTCAGTGCACCCCAGTGCCAGTTTCTGTTTTCGGCTGTTTTTGTATTTCAGGTTTTCACATTACGAGAACTACCAGGAAAAATCCAGAAAAATTATATAAAAAATCAGCGTTCCAGAACCTACCGTGCGCCCGAAGGACAGCCGGG